>CM053243.1:839203-914203 GCA_028583405.1 Pogonophryne albipinna
TGCATTAAGGACCATAGAGAAGAGTAAGAGTCCTTCTTACCGTAATGAAGCGCCGTCTGTCCTTCATTATCCTGCAAGACACAAAACAGCTCTTATTAAAATCACATAAACAAAATATTTACTGTGAGAAAAATGAATTTACTCGACGATGAAATCTGCAAATGATGAGACGATGAGATATAGATAGCCCTATTCTGCTTTTTGGGGGTTTCCCTCTCCTGTAAAGAGTGTGTTGTATAGGTTTTAGTGCATGTTAATGGTCTGCAAAGGCTAAAAACCCTGTGTTCTCTCCAGAGGGAGTTTTCATTTTCTAAATATTGAGCTCAGTGTGATTTGTATATTGTAGATTTTGTCCATTTTTGTCTATTTTGCAATGTGGATAACATTTTGCTAAATTGTGCAGCCCTAAATTAATTTAAAAGTCTTATTCTTTCTTTTAATCACGGAGGCTGTGGCTAAAAAGGTGTCAGAGAATATTATCTGTGATATTTCTGTGTATGGGTTAAAGATGAAACTTGGGGTCAAGGGTTCAATAGTAGAGGTATAACTCTTCTTAGAACTGTGGATTGGGGACAGGGATGGGGTAGTGTGTGTGTGTGTGTGTGTGTGTGTGTGTGTGTGTGTGTGTGTGTGTGTGTGTATAATAAGACACAATATATGACAGGCTTCATGAGCAGGAGACTCAGCTCTTAATCACTGCCTTTGCACCTCATAATGATGATAAATGGTCAAACTGTTGCCTCAGAACAAGAGCCCAGCGGCCTCCAACGCTCACAGACAGATTAAAATCCAGCGAACGCTCTGACATGTCCTTACGTTCTGTAAAATGTCACTGCAGTGGAAATATCTCACAAAACATTATTCTTTGCCCTCTCCTGCAGCTCTCCTGTTTTGAGTTTCTTCCTCTACTCTTATCCATTTGATTGGTGCGTGAATGAGTCCTAAGTCCTGGAAATGGGTCAGCATTTTAGCACTTCCTGTTCCCTCTTCAATGGTTTTCTGAATGAGTTTTTGGTTGTTAGGCTGAAATAAGGTCTGTGGTTAACACAAGCTGAAGAGATTTTAACGTTTTGTTCTACGACATAAAATACGTCAGTAAATACCCCACTGGTTGATTTAAAAACGGCCGTTGCTAACAAGTGTCTAAATGAGACGACTAAACGTCTTCACGCCCAACATTAGCCACCTTTAGCTTAGCGGTGGTGACGTGAAGTCATGTGACCGTGCTGTAGTTCCTTTATAGCCCAACATTAGCCACCTTTAGCTTAGCGGTGGTGACGTGAAGTCATGTGACCGTGCTGTAGTTCCTTTATAGCCCAACATTAGCCTCCTTTAGCTTAGCGGTGGTGACGTGAAGTCATGTGACCGTGCTGTAGTTCCTTTATAGCCCAACATTAGCCACCTTTAGCTTAGCGGTGCTGACGTGAAGTCATGTGACCGTGCTGTAGTTCCTTTATAGCCCAACATTAGCCACCTTTAGCTTAGCGGTGGTGACGTGAAGTCATGTGACCGTGCTGTAGTTCCTTTATAGCCCAACATTAGCCTCCTTTAGCTTAGCGGTGGTGACGTGAAGTCATGTGACCGTGCTGTAGTTCCTTTATAGCCCAACATTAGCCACCTTTAGCTTAGCGGTGGTGAGGTGAAGTAATGTGACCGTGCTGTAGTTTCTTTATAGCCCAACATTAGCCAACTTTAGCTTAGCGGTGGTGACGTGAAGTCATGTGACCGTGCTGTATTTCCTATATAGCCCAACATTAGCCACCTTTAGCTTAGCGGTGGTGACGTGAAGTCATGTGACCGTGCTGTAGTTCCTTTATAGCCCAACATTAGCCTCCTTTAGCTTAGCGGTGGTGACGTGAAGTCATGTGACCGTGCTGTAGTTCCTTTATAGCCCAACATTAGCCTCCTTTAGCTTAGCTGTGGTGATGTGAAGTCATGTGACCGTGCTGTAGTTCCTTTATAGCCCAACATTAGCCACCTTTAGCTTAGCGGTGGTGAGGTGAAGTCATGTGACCGTGCTGTAGTTTCTTTATAGCCCAACATTAGCCAACTTTAGCTTAGCGGTGGTGACGTGAAGTCATGTGACCGTGCTGTATTTCCTATATAGCCCAACATTAGCCACCTTTAGCTTAGCGGTGGTGACGTGAAGTCATGTGACCGTGCTGTAGTTCCTTTATAGCCCAACATTAGCCTCCTTTAGCTTAGCGGTGGTGACGTGAAGTCATGTGACCGTGCTGTAGTTCCTTTATAGCCCAACATTAGCCACCTTTAGCTTAGCGGTGGTGACGTGAAGTCATGTGACCGTGCTGTAGTTCCTTTATAGCCCAACATTAGCCACCTTTAGCTTAGCGGTGGTGACGTGAAGTCATGTGACCGTGCTGTAGTTCCTTTGTAGCCCAACATTAGCCACCTTTAGCTTAGCGGTGGTGACGTGAAGTCATGTGACCGTGCTGTAGTTCCTTTGTAGCCCAGCATTAGGGTTTTACTTCAGAGGTAGTGGTGTTAATATGTGGAGATTATCCTGCTGAACTAAACGTGTAAATATCATAAAAGATTGTTTGAAACAGAGATTTTCACATTGAACCAGGGAGATGCTGCCTTCAGGATCCAACATTTTAAGTATTCTTAGCACTTTTCTTTTAGTCTGTCTTTCTATTTTTTGGCATTCATTGGATTCAGAAGAGGACCGCTCTGTTCTTCCTCTTCTCACCTAACTCGCCTTTTCTTTTCCCCACCGTCACCTCTCTCTGTCTCCACCTTCCCCTTCCTCCTCCCTGTCCTCTCTTTTCCTCCTCCTCCCTCTTCCTCCTCTCTTCTTCCTCATCCCTGTCCTCCCTCTCTTCCTCCTCCCTGTCCTCCTCCTCCCTCTCTTCCTCCTCCCTGTCCTCTCTCTTCCTCCTCCTCCCTCTTCCTCCTCTCTTCCTCCTCCTCCCTGTACTCCTCCCTCTTCCTCCTCCTCCCTGTCCTCCCTCTCTTCCTCCTCCCTCTCCCCCTCCTCTCTCCTCCTCCTCTCTCTCTCTGCAGAGTGATCCTATTGTTGTGTGTCCCTCTCAGGGGCAGCACTTCAGGGACCTGCTGATTGGATTAGAGCTTTCTATTCCCCGCGGGCGGATCACGGAGCACAGATGCAAATCGCCGGCAGCGTGGAAAGCGTGGCGTAGTTAAACTGGAACAACAAAGCTGTCTGTCTGCGAGTCAAAGCCAACCTGCGATGTGTTCAGGACGTCAAGTCTGTCTCTATCAATGAGGGGGAGCGCTGAGCTCTGCTGTGAAACAAAGAGGAGATCTGACATATGGAGGACAAACCTACTCTGTTATTTTCCTGCATAGCTCTCTGACACACACACTCTGACACACACACACACACACACTCTGACACACACACACACACACACACACACACACACACACACACACACACACACACACACACACACACACACACACACACACACACACACACACACACACACACACACACACACACACACACACACACACACACACACACACACACACACACACACACACACACACACACACACACACACACACACACACACACACACACACACACACACACACACACACACACATACGCTCACACTCACACTAGCACACACACACACACACACACACACACACACACACACACACACACACACTGAGTGACAGATGTTTGCAGCCGGGGGCCAAGTGAAAGACCTTGATGCACATAAATACATACAGTTATAATTAAAGTGTAAAGGGTTTAAGCCATAATCTGTAGCCAGCGCTAATCTGCAGTTCGTTGTTCAACAAGCACACACACAAGCATGCCACACACACACACACACACACACACACACACACACACACACACACACACACACACACACACACACACACACACACACACACACACACACACACACACACACACACACACACACACACACACACACACACACACACACACACACACACACACACACACACACACACACACACACACACACACACACACACACACACACACACACACACACACACACACACCTAATTTTTAACCCTGGATTTCTACCCTTTTGTTTTAATTGATTACATTTTCTTTTAAATATGTCAGTCTACTCTTTTACCTGCACTGGATTTCTGACTGATAAAGAAAATAGTTGTATACAGTATATGTTGTCTGAACACGTTTTTGCAGTGTGTGTGTGTGTGTGTGTCTACATGCTTCCTGTATGTTCCTGTGAGGGGTCAGCGTCCTCTCAGCGTTCCCTAATGCCTCCTCCGTCCAGGACGCAGCCTTGATGGAATCACAGGAAATTGGATTGTCTTCCATTTGCTTTGGAAGAGACACCCTACCTCCCCCTCTGCACTCCCACTATACTCTCCCACAATACCTGCAGTCGCCCCCCACTCCCCTCTCTCCGGTGCACCCCTGTTCCCATCCCATTACGAAGGCATGTCGCAAAAACCCCTGCTTTTACATGTCATCCAAAGTTTCCCCTTGCGGTGCAGAAACGCCGGCAGCACGTCAGCAGAGTGCTCAATAAAGCCCTGCTGCACAGTACCAGAGATCCACAGAGTCTCCTCTAATGGGGCGCAGCAATATGCTTAGGAGCAGCACGGATGGGGCGGGATCTATTAGTACAATTGCAGTTTTGCTGAATTTGAGTCACGCCGATCTATCATTTCGACCAGGAAGACGAAGTGAAGCAAGATGGATGGAGGAGAGAGACGGCAGATCAAAGGATGGAGGAAGATATGAGCTCAGGGTCTGCTTTCTGTACTAAATAATACAGTCACTGTATTCCAGAATTGGTACGAATAGAGAGGAAACTGAGACAAATGATTGTGTGTCTTTTCAGTCAGGTTTCCTAACAAAGTGCAGAGCCAGACGAAGGCCAACCGAGATCAGGAAGAGCTTTGATCGGGCCAAAGACATGCAGCTCATCCTGACATGAACAAGCAGAGACCTCACAACGAATCACGGCAGCAGTTTGGGCCGAAGCCAAACTAAAAACAAAACATTACCACTGTAAAAAACGTATACAAACGCATAGGCTGTGGCTCAGTGGATATTGTGCTGGACTTCGAATCAGAGGGTAGCAAGTTCGAGTCCCACTGCAGTCAGCATGTCGTTGTGTCCCTGAGACACTTCACCCCAAACTGCTCCTGTGGGGATTGTCCACAGTACTCAATGTATGTAAGTCGCTTTGGATAAAAGCGACTGGCTTTGGATAAAAGCGACTAACAAGTGACATGCAATAATAATAATAATAATAATAATAATATGCATTACAAAGACAAGTCTACAAAAGTCTTAAAAGTGCAGTAACAGATATTTTGAAGCAATTCTTCTAAGTTCAGAACATGACGGGGAGTGGACGTCATTAAGGAAGACACGTTCTGTTCAGGTTGATATTAGTATTCAGTGGCTCGACTGTGACATGCTTCACGTTCAACAACGAGAAACTGCTTTGCACAAGCTCACTGAGATTCAGACTGTGGGGAGTGTGAGGAGTGTGAGGAGTAGCCGACTTGAAGCTCCAGGATCAAATACAAAATGTTCTGCAAGTCAGTTTGTCTGCAGAGAACACACACGAAATGTCAGAAATGTCGCCAAGAATACTCGACCTGAGCCGTTTATAGAAGCAGTCAGAGCGAGGATCCAAAGTGTATCAGAAACTGATCTGAGTGAGGAACAGAAAGAGGACTCGGAGGTCCTTTGAGTTGATCTGCACTCAGAGAACAGGATTCAGTTCGACTGTCTGAGAGAGAGAGGGTTAAAGGTCGGATAAATCCACCGCCAGATGTGGAGATTCTGCAACAGGGGAGACTGAAGAAAGCACAGTGTGTGTGTGTGTGTCCTAGCATTACTATCCTTGTGGGGACCGACATCTGTTTACACAGTCACGTGTGGGGTGAAGACTTGGTTAGGGTTAGGGTTAGGTTAAGGGTAAGGGTAAGGGTTAGGCATGTGTTGGTTATGGTTAAGGTTAGGATAAGTCTCCAGGAAATGCATGTAAGTCAATGTAATGTCCCCTGAAGTGATGTATACATGGTATGTGTGTGTGTGCGTGTGTCTCCATGTTGTGATAGCATGCAAATACGACTGATAGTGGTCTGTTGTAGGGCACATGTGGGATAATCAAGCACATTTTCTTTCTTATGTTCTATGACTTAATCCCCGTCTTTTAATAACAGATGTTTTATCTGGAAATACAAACTACTTTGTACTTTGAGGGAGGCGTGTGGGCCTTGGTGTTGGGATCAGGGGGGCACAGGTTCAAACCCCACTGCAGTCAGCATGTCGTTGTGTCCCTGAGACACTTCACCCCAAATTGCTCCTGTGGGGATTGTCCACACTACTGAGTATGTAAGTCGCTTTGGATAAAAGCGTCTAACAAGTGACATGTGATGTACTTTAAAAGGTGCTTTAATGCAATATCATATCATAGTAATTTTGTTTAATACATCGGCGTAACAAACAGGAGATGACGCAAGGACATGACCAAACTCCTTAATTACACGACAAAACGTGAGCAGTAAAACACGTCAAGAGGTAGAAGATATCATATTCATTATTTTACCAATTTCCCCAAATAAGCATATGAACTCTGGGCCAAAAACAGTGACCTTTGGCGTCAGAGTGGCTGTTTGTGCGAATCCTGAAAAATTAGCAGGACCTACAACCCGAAACCAAAAGGCACGTTCTGAGCTGCAATTCTCCCAATGACCAATTACTGTCCGATCGTGTCCATTTGAAGTTACACGAATCACACGTTTTATTGTAACATTTACCCATGAATCCTTGAGAAATCAATGCACACCATCCATCACTACAAACTAGGCCGCTACAGTACAGCGTCATATCCTTTGAATCAGCTTATTGTTAGCATCTTGAAAAGGTTTGTTCATACATGACTCAAATGTAAGTATTTAAACATGTGGAGAACTCTTGACTTTTTTTAACAACCCTAATATCCCCAACTCTTCCTTCCTTTTTCCCCCGTCTCATCTTTGTGTCTCAGCAAACTCCCTCTCCCTCTCCCCGCCTCCCCCCTTTTTCTCCCCCTGACAGCAACATTAAACAAGTGGGGAAAAATGGACAAGCAATTATGATTTATGATCAATGCATGCAGCAGCTGCTGACTTTTATAATGACAGTGGTTGGGGGGAGGGTGTGTGTGTGTGTGTGTGTGTGTGTGTGTGTGTGTGTGTCTGAATCGATAGGCGGCTGGGATCATTGCTATGCAGATTCTAGCAGATAGCCTTATGATGAGCAGGTGCCATTAATCAGAAAGCAGAGCCCATCTGTAACCTGAGTCTGAACATAAAGCACTTTTTAGAATATGTATCACTCATACTGCTGCACCTATTTCCACCCTCTGTCTGAAACCAGGGTCTGGTATCTGTGTTATGTACCATACTGTGTGAGAGTAGGAATAAATTCTCTTTTCATAATGTTACTGTAAGTCTGGTTTTGATCGATTATGGCAAAAATCATAATCTCGATTATTTGGGTCAATAATTGATATATCACGATTATTAAAAACGATTATCCATTTACTTTGAAAACATCAATTTATTGGAGAAAATGTTTTTAACAGTTGATTACCCTGAACTTTAAAAAGTAATTTGAAATAATAATAATTTTAAAAAAATCGTTTTATTTCGATTACGTTGTTTTCGTAATCGTTGCAAGCCATAATCGTAATTGCGATTACAATACGATTAATTGAGCAGCCCTAGATCACACAACAGAAAATGCTCCATGTGGACCAACAAGAAAGAGTTTAAGATCTGCTAACATCGATTGATTTAACGTAACGAGACAAAATCGTGAAGGTAGGAGATCAAAACCTGTGTATCGTGCACTCAAAGACTTGCACGTCATTACATCTAAATGATGATGATGGCAAATAATGATTTGTAGGAAATGCAGAATTAAAATCCTTACGACATGAAATCAGACCTGTGCTGTGTGTGTGTGTGTGTGTGTGTGTGTGTGTGTGTGTGTGTGTGTGTGTGTGTGTGTGTGTGTGTGTGTGTGTGTGTTGGGATGCCCCCCTGTTAAAAGGATCTGCAGCTCGGCCTCTCTACTTGAATCTGGGTCTCCTCTCCTCTAACCTTCCTCTCGCTGTGTGAGCCACGGTCAAATTAACCCGACGTCCTTCACACCTCCTGGGAGCGTCCTTCAGGTGACCCCCGCCCCACCCCTTTCTCCTCACACCCATCACTAACATCAGGGTGTGGAGGGAAACCCTGGATGAAACACAGGTCCAGATCTAAAGGGGGAACCCACATGTGTACTTTGTTAATTGTAATAACCCCTGGTCTCCCAGCTGTGTGCGTCACTTTTTCGTGTCCCCTGGTCTTCCAGCTGCGTGCGGCACTTTTTAGTGTCCCCTGGTCTCCCAGCTGTGTGTGAGTGACTGTGCGTCACTCTTTAGTGTCCCCTGGTCTCCCAGCTGTGTGCGTCACTTTTTAGTGTCCCTGGTCTCCCATCTGTGTGCGACTGTGCATCACTCTTCAGTGTCCCCTGGTCTCCCAGCTGTGTGCGACTGTGCGTCACTCTTTAGTGTCCCCTCTGGTCTCCCAGCTGTGTGCGGCTGTGCGTCACTCTTTAGTGTCCCCTGGTCTCCCAGCTGTGTGCGACTGTGCGTCACTCTTTAGTGTCCCCTGGTCTCCCAGCTGTGTGCGGCTGTGCGTCACTCTTTAGTGTCCCCTGGTCTCCCAGCTGTGTGCGGCTGTGCGTCACTCTTTAGTGTCCCCTGGTCTCCCAGCTGTGTGCCCCCTGGTCTCATAGCTGTGTGCGTCACTCTTTAGTGCCCCCTGGTCTCATAGCTGTGTGCGTCACTCTTTAGTGTACCCTGGTCTCCCAGCTGTGTGCGTCACTCTTTAGTGTCCCCTGGTCTCCGTTGTGTTTGAGCTTCTTCAGCGTCTGGTTTCTGCAGCTTTTAGTAAACGCTGCGCATGCTTCCTCAAGCTGCTGAATGTTCTCTAAACGCTGCATGTGTTGTCAACTTGCTGAAGATGTTTCTTCATGTGGAACATTTGTTTTTATATCTGCATCCTTTCTGGAGGTACAGTGTGTTGACAAGCTCACTCAAATGTGAGATGAAGCAAGGACAGCTATTAGAAACACAATACAAGGGAACAAAGCATTTAACAAACATTTAGCATACGACAAATCTCTGCCCACAATATCCTGATTTACTTGCATTTCAGATAGAGGCGTTATAGAGTTGAGTAGAGTCGTACAATTCAGTAGAAACAGTTATTTTGTCAGTTTCATTTTGCAAAGGTGTTTCCCCGCCAAACATTACATTACATGTCATTTGTTAGACGCTTTAATCCAAGGCGACTTTTTGGGGTGAAGTGTCTTGCCCAGGGACACAACGACCTGCTGACTGCAGTGGGACTCAAACTTGCTACCCCCTGATTCGAAGTCCAACACACGATCCACTGAGCCACAGCCAAACAGCTCCTGCGCCTGGAGCAAAGGGTAATAAGAAGCTTCATCTGACAAATCTCTGCACACAACATCCAGATCTTCCTGCATTTCACAACAGACAAAAGCGACCTCTCTGTCTCTCCCCCCTCCTCTCCCCCCTCCTCTCCCCATGTCGCTGTTTGCTTGTTCCCGCGGGACACCTTAGCCTCCATTACAGCCATCAGAGAGGAGGATGAGGTTGAGACTGAGAATTAACATCGCCCTGTCCTCCTGCGGCTCATCGATGATGTTTAAAAAGAAATATATGAAATAAATACATAATATGAAAATCAATGGTGGGGGGGGGGCTGCGGCGAGGCATCGGGAGCGAGGGACTCATAAAGCTGAGTACTGCGGGAGACTGATGGAAGGGAAAACACTTACTTTGTTTATTCTCTCTCCTCACCCCCTCCCCTCTCCGTCTGAATCCAACTCCCACCCCCTCTATCTGTCTGAAACGCTCGAGGACAGCTTTAATGCTCCTGACAATTTATGTGGACGGTTAAGAACGATGGAAATCAAATAGTTGAGTGTAGGCAAGGCCCAGTGAGTGGCCAATAAGAAAGAAACAACAGCTGATGATGGCAGAGAGGACTGTTACCTGCTGAATGGCTCTTTAGGCCGCACTATTACTGTCAAGTCTCCGGCTCTTTTCTGAGTGCTCATATTATAGATTCATAACCGTACCCGTGTCCGATTGGCCCTTTTAACACAGAGCCGCAACAGCTCTCGTTTCATCGAGTCCGGCTAATGTGCAGCAAGTACTAAATATGATGCTGTAAGAGCGGGTTACAGTGCGGCGGATAAAACGTCAAACAGTGTGTGTGCTGGGTTTTATGTGTGTGTTTTATACGTTACCCAGGTACGTTCAGACTCCTCTACTTAAAGGGGACGTAGTAGTGTGGTTTTTCTAAAGAACATTGGAGTAGTCACTATTTTTATCAATATAATACATGTATTCTGTAAAAATAAGTATATCTAAGATCCAGAGAAGATCTAGGGAAGATTAAAGGAAGACCCATGTTTGATCCAGGGAAGATCCTGGAAAAACACAATTTCTTGAGTTTTGACAATTTTAAGTCTTTTAAAAGTATGTGTTTTTTTATAAATGTTTACATGGACTGCCCCCCCCCCCCCCCCCCCCCCCCCCCCAGTGCACTGGACGCTGCACTAGGTCTGAAACCAGAGGAGACTGTGAGGTCCACCGCAGACGGACCACTTTCGGTCAAAATGTCCTCTCCATTAAAGACAGCTCCTTCTGGAATAGCCTCCCAACTGAGACACGGGATTGTCCCACTCTCAAAAGCTTCAAAGGTCAACTCAAAGAATGGCTGAGAAACAACCAGATGTGCAATCACCGCTAACTGCACTTTAACACAGGGGTATCTCCTCTTGCTATAGTGTACTGCCAGGTGGTGAATACCTGTGTGTGCTGCTCTGGCTCTTTCTGCATATCACATGTCATGTTCTTATATGTTGTATGTCAGGGACTACGGATGGAAATGAGCTCAAAGCTAAAATCCGGCATATTTACACTACGGCATTATTTGTCTAAAGTGTTCATTAATGTGCATTGTGCCTGTTCAAATAAAGGATTAAGTGAAATGAAACTAGGGAAGAACCAGAGAAGATCAATTGTTCTGGACCCTCAATTGTAGCTCGAGTAGAACTGAGTGCGGAGACTTTGTGCCGGACTGGAGTAGATCCTAAAATAAGCAGCTCTAAGAACTGAATGCATTGATTTGGAATCTTCTCTCTTAAGCAGATCTGTTGAGAAACCGTAGAGAAAACGACAAGACACGGATGTTCTTGCTTATTCTGTGAATTCAATAAAAAGGCAAATAAAGATTTTGAAATATGATAAAATACTGACATAAAGCCATTGTGCTGATTGATTTGTAAGATAGTCAATAACCTCCTAATACACTCAGAGAGGTGAGAGGGAGACACACCGAGGTATAACCTGAATCAAACCATCTCTCCTTACATCATTCCGTATTCTACATTTCTATTCTTTGACTCCTCCATATATATTCCGTCTGCTTACTTTCCCATCTTCCCTTTTGTAAAGACCCTACACACACACACACACACACACACACACACACACACACACACACACACACACACACACACACACACACACACACACACACACACACACACACACACACACACACACACACACACACACACACACACACACACACACACACACACACACACACACACACACACACACACACACACACACACACACACACACACACACACACACACACACACACACACACACACACACACACACACACACACACACAATTATGACGAATATGGCTGGATATTTGTTATGACTGGCCTGACCGAGCCATTAGTTATCGGAGGCAGTGCTGGGAAAGGGGAGGGATACAAACGTGTAATAATGCCTCCACCATGGAATTCCAATCAACCACCACGGTGTGTGTGTGTGTGTGTGTGCGTGTGTGTGTGTGTGTGTGTGTGTGTGTGTGTGTGTGTGTGTGTGTGTGTGTGTGTGTGTGTGTGTGTGGGTAGTTGACACCACAGCAGAGGACGACATCAGGCAGAGCTTGATTTCAGAAAGCTGTAGCGCTGCATTATTCCCACAATAAAGTTTGATGTATTTAATTTTTGCTGAATGCTAAGACTTCAATATGATATGTCATAAATATTGAAACGGGTTTACTACGCTTGCCCGTGAAAAATGAGCGTGAACAGATGCTAATGTTTGATTTGTGAGGCTGGGATTTGGCAGAAACAGAGAATAACTTATTTAGAAAAAGTCCTTTTTCTTTTGGGAAAGAGCTGCGTTGGTAATTGCACCTTTCTATATGTCTACAGCCGTCTGATGATTGATATATTTTCTCCATTTATTCAACACGCAGTCCATCTGCAAACCTCCGGAGAAACCCCCAATCATAGCAAGATAAACACGTGTGTACATTTGAACAAAGTGCTAGTGATTTATGATGATTCATCTATTAGTCGACTGATGGAAAACAAATCTGAGAATAGGTTTGCTAAATGCATCGTTTGAGTCATTCATGAAACATTCAATATCTTTGGGTTTTAAACGGTTGGATGATAAACTGAGCAAATTAAACCTGATGTTGAAAAGGCGAGAAGACGAAACAAATGACAGATTGATGGGTATGCTGGATTTGTATTGGTTGGTAACTAAAACTACCTGGAAACCAACGGGTAGATCGTTTTAACAAGTTGTTTCATGCCTTTAGTTGTAGGTGCAATATGACTGAGCGCCTTGCAGCGGTATGAGTTTGTGACGCAGACAGAATTGCAAAGTTTAGCAACAGAAAGACCCTGGAAGAGGGCAAAGGGCAATTCAAACTTTACGGACTTTCACAAAAGGTTTTCTCTGAAAGTCCCCAAAATATATATCAGAATCACATGTCCCACTGCAGGGTTAACGATAATCTCTTACTACGTCATGTTTCATAATTACTGTATACAACTTCTTTTGTATCGATCACTTAAATGTGGGTATTGTTTCTACACCTGTGTGTGTGTGGGATTACACCGTCTGGATGGAGGATGACCACAGGGAAAAACACACTCCTAGACCAATGACAAGACTTAAAGGTGGGGTAGGTAAGTTTGAGAAACCGGCTCGAGTGCGCTAGAATTTGAAAATACACGACCGGAGAAAATCTGCCACTTCCTCACAGAGCCCCTCCTCCAACACACACGAACGCGCACATGACCAATGAGGGCACGAGGTCAGTTTGTGCCCAGATGGAAGGCTGACAGGCAGGTAGGCCATCCAGTTACTTTAGCCGGCTCAGATGATTGGTCGTGCTTTCTACAGTACCACGGCTTCCAGAGGTGATATTTTTTGTTTGTATTTGTTGTCAAAGCACTTCAGATATTCATTGCTATCTGGATGTTAAGAGCATTCCATGGAATATAACAACAAGTGTATCTCGAGCCGGTTTCTCAAACTTACCGACCCCACCTTTAACACAATTAACAAATACTTTTTAAAAAGACTGTGGGAGAAGTACTCAGATCTTGTACTTGAGTAAACAGTAAAAGTTACAGTAAAATGTTACTCAAGTAAAAGTATCATCTAGCACTGGTTGTGGTCCAAAAATACTGGGCACTTAACCGCCGGCATAACAGCGAACTGCCATCTTACACTTGGTTTCTAATAAATATATTCTGAGAAAAAGACTCAGAAAACGTCTAGAGTTTCAAGAGCGCTGGGAAATATCCACCTGCTGAAGAAGATCCTCTGATCTGATGGAAAACACCAACGACCAATGACAAGTCCAATCAGCTCATATCACAGGAAGTATTATTTCTTTAAAGCAGCTAATGAAAAAATCTGACTTCCCCGCAGGTTCTCCATTCAGACTGCTTACTTTGTTCAAATATATGTATGTACTTATCAAACTTTATTCAAATGTTAATGCAAAGTAACTGCTTTGTTTAAAAAGATAATACGATTCAAAGGTTATTTTAGAAAATATTTGGGAATATAACGGTAAATAATACTTTTTCTTTACAATCTAACATTAAAACGGTCCAGTCCACACACACACACACACACACACACACACGCGCACACACACACACACACAGCTTGTTGGTGGCCTGCAGTGCGGTGCAGTCAGATATTTATTACTATTGATCCTCTGGTCGTGGCTGCAGACTTTTGTTCTGCCGGCTCGAGGCTCTGACCTCAATTAAGTTATGAATTTCTATCTGATAGACTGAGCGCGACCACGCTGGATTAATTAGAGTTAGAATTAGCGGTGCTGCGAGTCCCCCCCCCCCCACCCTGCCTCATGGATCAAGTTGTTTTAATACAAAGTGGAGGCGTGGGAGGGATGGGGTGAGGGGGGCGGGGGAGTGATGAGGAGAGAGGGAGACAGACGGAGAAAAGGCAAAGAAAGAGTGGAAGTGAACTTCAGAGCACCATGTTTAATTACGTCTCAATGCAAAGTAGCTGCGTTACAAAGGGCTTCGTCATGGAGTCTCAATTCAAGTTAATGAAAAGTAGATTTTTTTTAAATAGTTGTTATTTGCAAACCTAGATACTGGGGAATAAAATACTTTAAAACCATAAAATAAAAAAGTGAAAAAATTGATAAAAATATTTTAAAAGGAAACAATTACATTAATAATAGCAAATAAATAATAAAAACACATTTTAAAATATAACTTAAACATTAAAATAGTAAAAAGGCATGGTGTGTCAATTCACGTTAATACTTTCAAAGTAGATTTTTAAAATAAAGGTTAGTTGCAAACCTAAATATAACCGGAGAAATAACTTAAAAATCTAAAATAAAATGAAAAAGATATTTAAAAAATAATAATACAAATGTTTACAAATTATAATATTTTACTTAAACCTTAAAATGAAAAAATTAAATGTCTAAGTTTATCTTTTTTAAATAGTTGTTAGTTGCAACCCTAGATCTACCGGAATAAAATATATACACATTTAATACAAAATTCTAAAATGTAATTAAAAAAGGGCTTTGTTTTAACAATACTGTCAACTTTAGACGCCAGTAAAATAATAAAAAAATAGAAAACATTCGAAAACAACAGAATAAGACTATAATAATAAAAATAGATACAAAAATATGACAAATTATAAAATTGAACTTAAACATTCAAACGTAAAAAACGAGTGGAGTAAAATGATGCTGTTTAAATCCTGCACTCTCCAGTCACCTGCTTTAGAGCTTAACAGTGTTTCCTTCCTGCCATTGTGTGTGTGTGTGTGTGTGTGTGTGTGTGTGTGTGTGTGTGTGTGTGTGTGTGTGTGTGTTAACCTGACGCTCACCTGTCCTCCCTAATCCCCCCCCCCACTCTCTAATCACTTCAGACATTGTTTGACTCTAGCTGTTTGTCTGCAGCTCCTCTGAAACCTGAAGCCCCCTTTAACTCCTCCGGTTGCCATGAATCCATCCCAAGACCCTGTAGTGTGTCTGAGGGTCAGAGGGGGGTCACATGGGGGGGGGGGGTTCTACACCTGTGTGTGTGTGGGATTACACCGTCTGGATGGAGGATGACCACAGGAGACAAACACTGCTACACCGAGGGAACAATCGTTAACTCCTAAAATAATTAACAAATACTTTTTAACAAAGACTGTGGAAGAAGTACTCAGTTCTTGTACTTGAGTAAAAGTAGAAGTACTCAGATATTGTACTTGAGTAAAAGTAGAAGTACTCAGACCTTGTACTTGAGTAAAAGTAGAAGTACTCAGATCTTGTACTTGAGTAAAAGTAGAAGTACTCAGATCTTGTATTTGAGTAAAAGTAGAAGTACTCAGTTCTTGTACTTGAGTAAAAGTAGAAGTACTCAGATCTTGTACTTGAGTAAAAGTAGAAGTACTCAGGTCTTGTGCTTGAGTAAAAGTAGAAGTACTCAGATCTTGTACTTGAGTAAAAGTAGAAGTACTCAGATCTAGTACTTGAGTACAAGTAGAAGTACTCAGATCTTGTACTTGAGTAAAAGTAGAAGTACTCAGATCTTGTACTTGAGTAAAAGTAGAAGTACTCAGATCTTGTACTTGAGTAAAAGTAGAAGTACTCAGATCTTGTACTTGAGTAAAAGTAGAAGTACTCAGATCTTGTACTTGAGTAGAAGTAGAAGTACTCAGATCTTGTACTTGAGTAAAAGTAGAAGTACTCAGATCTTGAGTAAAAGTAGAAGTACTCAGATCTTGAGTAAAAGTAGAAGTACTCTGATCTTGTACTTGAGTAAAAGTAGAAGTACTCAGATCTTGAGTAAAAGTAGAAGTACTCAGATAATGTACTTGAGTAAAAGTAGAAGTACTCAGATCTTGTACTTGAGTAAAAGTAGAAGTACTCAGGTCTTGTATTTGAGTAAAAGTAGAAGTACTCTGATCTTGTACTTAAGTAAAAGTAGAAGTACTCAGATCTTGTACTTGAGTAAAAGTAGAAGTACTCAGATCTTGTACTTGAGTAAAAGTAGAAGTACTCAGGTCTTGTACTTGAATAAAAGTAGAAGTACTCAGGTCTTGTATTTGAGTATAAGTAGAAGTACTGAGATCTTGTACTTGAGTAAAAGTAGAAGTACTCAGATCTTGTACTTGAGTAAAAGTAGAAGTACTCAGGTCTTGTACTTGAGTAAAAGTAGAAGTACTCAGGTCTTGTACTTGAGTAAAAGTAGAAGTACTCAGATCTAGTACTTGAGTAAAAGTAGAAGTACTCGGACCCAACTCCTCCTCAGGGTTCATACACTTTTTCACCAGGACCTTTACCTAATTTTCCATGACCAAAAAAAGTACTCCTTCTCAGCGGTACCACGGAAAATGGTTTATTTTAACATGGAACAGGAAAATAAGGTCTGCATCTGAAACATGTTGTGCCTATCTGAAACAAATCCAATAGCCTTACTAGCTTCTACTCGCTAAAGCAACTCAAATCTCTCACCAGCAAAACACCTCGTCAGTTAAATGCCATTTTACGTTTCTTTACTATACGATACAGTATTTATTATCGTTATAGTATTACTATTTCGGCGATTAGATAAAATATAAATTATATTTGATGCAACTTTAGTTACATTTCCATGACTTTTCCAAAACTTTGGGAAAAATATTGTTTCCAGGGCCTGGAATTAGCATTTTGAATTTCCATGACTTTTCCGGGTTTTCCGTAAGAACCCTGCCTCCTACAGTTTTGGTCAGTACCATCTTAAGACCTTGAGGATCAAACGTTATTTAAAGCTTTAAAGTCAATGGAACGCTTTCGCCGTGACGGCAAAAAAAAAATGCTTGAAACCGCTTTAATTAAGATTGGATCTCATGAGAGAAAGCGAAAAATGACCTTTTATACACATAAAATACTAAACGTCTGATATCTCACCCTATTTATAACAATTCTTACAGATGAACACTTAACCCTAATGAGTCTGTGCTGGGTGTGTGTGTGTGTGTGTGTGTGTGTGTGTGTGTGTGTGTGTTTGTGTTCACTGCTGTCATGATATGAAGGAATGTCCTAAACTTAAACCTCATTAATGCTCTTAAATTAATTCTAGCACAGAATATAAATCCAGTGTTTAAGCCTTAATTTCCATTATTACACTAAGTGAGCGTTTCTCTCATCTTTCCCACAGTTTGTGCCCCAGTTTCTCTGTGTATTAGCTAGAGGGGGCAGTGATACGGAGAGGGGGGGGCAACACACACACACACACACACACACACACACACACACACACACACACACACACACACACACACACACACACACACACACACACACACACACACACACACACACACACACACACACACACACACACACACACACACACACACACACACACACACACACACACACACACACACACACACACACACACACACACACACACACACACACACACACACACACACACACACACACACACACACTTTGTAGTCCCTGCAGCCTTGATCCCGGATTAACTATCAAACGGCCCTTTAATGCAGGTTACCAGGGGTTTGAGAACAATTCACTAAAAACAATCAGTTGATTAATTTCAAACGATTTTCCTCGTTTGCCGAGCAAAAAATAATAATAATACTTTTTGTTTTAACTCTCAAAAGACCCCCTCCCTTTTTTAATCAACAAATTAAGCATAAATCACGTTTGCTCTTTATTTACTGGTTGGTAGAGGTCAGGAGAGATTACTGCTTCGCTCTGAATGTCTCCACACACACACACACACACACACACACACACACACACACACACACACACACACACACACACACACACACACACACACACACACACACACACACACACACACACACACACACACACACACACACACACACACACACACACACACACACACACACACACACACACACACACACACACACACACACACACACACACACACTTCTGTTTATGCTTTTTTTATGGAGACTTTGTATAAATGCACGAGTCTCCCTCCACCGTAAAGCTTTTTTCCTCCTTATATCACTGTAAAGTTAGAAAGTATCTGTATTTAAGTAAAATGTTGAAGTATTTCTACTTTTTTACTACTAGATTATTTGTTTTTTATTCTACACTATACTTCTGCTCTACAACAATTCAGAGGGAAACTTTTTTATACAATTTATATTTCACAAATTAAGTAACTTAACAGATATAGATTATTTATAGATATATTTTTTCTTTTGTGGACACTGGTCTCTCTAGGACAGTGTTTCTCAAACGTTCTCATACCAAGGACACTTAACCAATAAAAAAACTCTCGCGGACCACCTAACTCCACAAATATCCAAAAACACATCGTTTTTTTAGAACAGATCACAAATCGCCTGAAAATGCTACAAACAAGTGGCAACGTGTGTGACGAAGGTGTTTATCTGGGCTATATCATGCAATCGAAAGTAAAACGTAAGCTCGCTCCATTGCGGAGATATTCCGGTGAGAGTGCGGAAAACTTACATTTATTCATTCATTTCAAATGTGAAATGTTACCAATATACTCACGGACCACTAGGGGGCGCTCACGGACCACCAGTGGACCGCGGACCACACTTTGAGAAGCACTGCTCGAGGAACAGAAGTTAGGAATCTCAATGCCTTAAACCAGGGGTGTCAAACTCAAGGCCCGGGGGCCAAATCCGGCCCGTGACTTCATTTCATGCGGCCCCACAAGAGCTTGCAAAGATTATAATATGTTGGTTACATGCCGCTTTACAGAAGCACGTTACCCATAAACTACATGTCCCACAATGCATCTCAAATTGGACTTTTTTTTCAAAATGTCACTTCTTTTTTCTGATTGACTTTTTCTCCAGAATGTGGCTTTTCTTTTTAAAGGTCCCATGTCATGCTTTTCCGGTTATCACCCGTCCCCTTGTGTGTTAGGAAGCTTGTTCTGCATGTAAACGGTCTGCAGAGTCACAAACCCTCAAAGTGCACCCTGTAGTGAGTAAAACTCTAACACAGAGAAGACCCGTCTGTGCTGCCCCAGAACGCCTCGTTGGACATTTCTCTTTTTCCATTGTTTACTTCTTGGGTATAGTGACGTATTCCGGGTATAGTGACGTAACGGACCAATCCGCGGAGCCGTTACGTTTGGACCAATCCGTGGACTTCCTCACACACACACACACACACACACACACGGCGGGACGTTGCGAGGCTTGCTGCTACGAGGAGCGGGACACTGTGAGCTGGCTCACTGGTGTGGGGTCGGAGAGACAGCGAGACACCGCGGAACTCAGCCTGGGCACACACACAAACTCCCAGCCAGGCTGCGGGTGTGTGTGTGTTTCGGACTGGGTTTCGCTGTCTCGTAGACAGCCACTGGGCTCACAGGGAGGGGGGGGGGGGCAGGGGCTCCAACAAGCCGTGTAGGACAGAGAGTGAATACACAGACTTTACAGAGATGCTGTTTGAGAAACCAATGTGAGTTTGGAAAATTGCACAATATACATTTATTTTAGTATAGACTAGACCTAGACTTCTGCTTTCAGACGTAGTTATTATGAAGTTATTACCCTATCCGATAATAATCCAATGCAGAGGCAATAATGTAATATAATACATTATTTTATATATATGAAATATATATAAATGTATATTTATATAGTCTTATATATAAAACTGTCCCTTTGAGTGCAACCATAATGCTGATGTGGCCCGAGATGAGATTGAGTTTGACCCCCCCGACTTGAACGTTCAAATAATAGATTAAAAAAAGCAAAAAATATTGAATTCATAAAAAGCGTGTAATTACTTACGAAGATTATAATTAAATAATACATACAATTATCCACAAAAAAATGATTGGTACAAAAAATTGGTTTAATAACAAACTTATTTTCTTTTCTTTATTATGATAACACTTTTTAAACTTTGGCTGTGTATCGATTGTCAAATATAAAGATTTTTGATATGTTTGACTTCCTCTCCCACCTGAGAGACAGGCAGGAGGAAAGGATCTGAATACAGGATGTCTGCGCTCTGATTGGCTGAGAAATGCCCCCTCCTGTATATTTAATATCTGAAATCTGACTTTTTGTACCTTAGAAATATCCGTAAAGAGGTCTCAATAAAAGCGATATTATCTCTTCTCAGTAAACTGTACGCCTACCGTCTGAATCTGCTTTGTGGTTTTCCCTTTCTTTGTTTCATTTGTTCTGTTTTTAATACTGTAGGTACCTCTCTTTCACATTGGTCTATTACAGGTGATTTAGTAACAAGGAACATTGGATTATTTCACTCTATGTGTTACGAAAAGCTTTCAAAAGTCCACATAATATCCCCACCTGCTGAAACACATTAAGATATGAGTTTATATTCCTTACATGACTGTAAATACATCTCACAAAAGCTTCCATCTGTACATCACTCCCCGCGCTGCTGTCATTATCTTGATAAATCATTAGTGGAGTGTTTTTTCCCAGTTATCCCACTGTTAAGTCTTTTATGAACCATTCTGCACAGACCCCCTCCCCTCCATCTGAGAAACAAAAAGAGAAAGTCATTTGTGAAATGTCCTGATTATGTGAGTTGTGCAACGTGAAACAATTTGCCTGATTACTTCCAATTGATCTGGCCTCACGGTTAAAGGCCCGGTGAGCTGCATTGTGTCGTGCAGCGCCGGGAAGAGGAGTAATTTCTCCGATGTGCTGCTGAGCCAGATTACCGCCAAAGCTAAAGCCTCCTGGACGCTGCTAAACCTCCGGGAGGCTAAACACTGGGCTAGCTACCGGCTAACTCTGTCTGCTAAAGCCCCGGGGATTTGTCTGTGGCACAAAGTGAATTAAAGGTGACCTTCTGCAGGGGATGGAGGGAGGAAGAGGAGCAGGGAGGCTGGAGATCTGCTTTGCGTGGACATGTGTGTGTGTGTGTGAGCGGTGTGTGTGTGTGTGAACGGTGTTGTGAGGAAAGCTCCTGAGATTCTCCGTCTATCCTCCTACTGACTCCTCAAACTGAATACAAACAATATACTCTGTTTACAGCTCATAGAGTCATGTTGTGAACCTGGAAATGTTGAGAACCCCAACGTTTTATGATATGCATGTATGGTACGGGTCCCCAGCTCATAGAAGCAACCGGATGCTAACCTGCATATGTTGGGCAATTTGCACAATTAGCATAAATTGCATTACTTAGCACGTCTCCGTATAAGATTTGGAACATTTGGAGATTATTGAGGATGTTGAATCACTTTCTGACCGTATCAGGATCAACAATGGCAGTTTGAACCAGAAAGTGTCCATATAGGAACTCCCGATGCGCTGATTTGATGAATGTTGGGTTGATTTTTACGTTTTAGGGCACTCAAAACGGCCACTTATGGAAACCCAGATATAAGGAGCTTGACTTCTGTTCTCTGTATAAGACGTCATCAAATCATTCTGATCAGAAGGGCTCGTTTGGCTTCCACTCATTCATTCATTTAGCAGTTGTTTTTCCCTTTGAAGAGACATTAAGATGCTGCTCACCTGACTGTTGATGTCCGCTTTGTGCTGCAGTAAGACAGAAACCAGATCCTTGTGTCCTCGATCACAGGCCCAGTGCAGGAGAGCCCGGCCCTGCAAACACACACACACACACACAGACACACACACACACACACACACATTACTGTCTCATTTGCCACTTTATTTCCAGAGAAAGTGTGAATTGTTGTACAGACTTGTTTTTGTCCTGATGAAAACATACACCTCTGAAGTGCCAAGAAAACATGTGACACATAAAAAAGGTGGACTTGTTTTTAACCTGTAGAAACCTGAGGTGTCTTAAAACATATACTTTTATTTTATTAAATGCTCTGACACGGTACTGATGCCCAGTTCTCACAAAAAAAAGTAAAAAAGTAAAAAGAAAAACGTTGGGAAGTCGCTGTCTGTCAACCATCCAGATGAAGGGGGGCTTCATCTGGCCTCAAATCCACCACATAATCAGAGCTGTGGTGTGTGTGTGTGTGTGTGTGTGTGTGTGTGTGTGTGTGTGTGTGTGTGTGTGTGTGTGTGTGTGTCTTTACATATGTGTGCAAAGATGAGCAGAAACACAAACTTCAGTGGGTTAAAGACAAAGTAACCTGCAGCTTGTGATTGATGAGACATTGTGCACAGGACAGGATCAGAAACCCCCCGACTCTATCTCACACACACACACATACTACACACACACACTACACACACACAATCCTCTCCTTAGGTCCAAGATCCTTGTTCTAATAAAACCACGCAAGCTCATTTTTCAGTGAGGCCAATTAGGTAAAGCAAACTCTCCAAGTTCAATTCTGTTGCTTAAATCATATTGATCACCGCGGCTGCATGTTAAAATGGAGACGGGCCAGAATACCAATAAGTTCCTCCCCCTCTCTCCCTCTCTCCCTCTCTCCCGCTCTCCTCTTCCAGGTGTTTTTACTGAAAGCAGAGTTTACTACCTCCAAAAGGATGCTGCACACAGACAAATAAGGTGTGTGTGTTTTTTTAGGGAGTTGCAGTGATTAATAAAACATTAGAAGTGTCAAACAGCATGAGAGCAGCGTTCAGAGCGGAGAACACAACATTAACAGAAACACTGACATTAAGAGAGGTCTGTTAGGAAGGAAGTTCATGTTAAGCACTCTTTATTTAAGAGGGTAGATAAGTAAACATCTTTATTCTCCTCTACTGAAGAGGACAGAAGTCTTGCTGTATGGAAGGTTTAGCAGTTGTTAGCTAAAGGAATACATTCCCATTAGGATTCTTACACATTTTGTTTAGCAGGATAATCTCCACATATTAACACTACTCTGTGATTTCTGAAGAGAAAGCTAATGTTGGGCTATAAAGGAACTACAGCACGGTCACATGACTTCACCTCACCACCGTAACGGCCCGTCTACACTACAGGCATCAAATAATCTTGATGCTGGGCGTGTCTGAAGCTTGGCGATTTTTTGCGAGCAACGCGACCAACAACCAATCACATGAATCTCCCGCCCCCGACATACAAAGCAATAGCAATGTTAAAACGAAGTAAACTGGATATAAAATCTCCAAACAGGCGAAAACCTACCAGTTTCACCCACTGTCTCTGCCGCCTCCCTCCATGCCTGGTTCCTCCGGTTTGTATCCCGGTAAATAGTTCTGGTCGTAAAGAACCGGGTGATTTGCTACAGTAATTTCTCGTTTGGAATATGAGGAAATTAACTGCGGTCTGGCTCTCCCAGCTTGCACGCGGTTTGATTGGCTAGCGCTTGTACTGGCGGGAATTGCATAAACGGGATTTGATTGGCTGATGCCAAGCATCGAGCCTCAAAAGTTGAACATTGTTCAACTTTTGATGCCGATAGATGCTCGTGATGCTTGCAAAGCCATGCCATGCTCCCCACAATGCAGTTCGGAGAAGATTTTTAATCTTCTACGTCACCCCATTCAAATGAATGGGCGAAGCGTTGAAAGCATTTTTCGATGCCTGTAGTGTAGACGGGCCGTTAAGCTAAAGGAGGCTAATGTTGGGCTATAAAGGAACTACAGCACGGTCACATGACTTCACGTCACCACCGCTAAGCTAAAGGAGGCTAATGTTGGGCTATAAAGGAACTACAGCACGGTCACATGACTTCACGTCACCACCGCTAAGCTAAAGGAGGCTAATGTTGGGCTATAAAGGAACTACAGCACGGTCACATGACTTCACCTCACCACCGCTAAGCTAAAGGTGGCTAATGTTGGGCTATAAAGGAACTACAGCACGGTCACATGACTTCACGTCACCACCGCTAAGCTAATGGTGGCTAATGTTGGGCTATAAAGGAACTACAGCACGGTCACATGACTTCATATCACCACCGCTAAGCTAAAGGTGGCTAATGTTGGGCTATAAAGGAACTACAGCACGGTCACATGACTTCACGTCACCACCGCTAAGCTAAAGGCGGCTAATGTTGGGCTATAAAGGAACTACAGCACGGTCACATGACCTCACATCACCACCGCTAAGCTAAAGGCGGCTAATGTTGGGCTATAAAGGAACTACAGCACGGTCACATGACCTCACATCACCACCGCTAAGCTAAAGGCGGCTAATGTTGGGCTATAAAGGAACTACAGCAGTGAGAGGCACGTGTTAGCATTTAGCTCGTAGCCATATAGTATCTCAGCTTGTTTCTTTGTTAACTTAAGATCCAGACGACGACTGTTTTCCAGAGTGAACGATAGCAACGTAAAACTATGACTGACATTGAACCAAATTTAGAAATGTTCATTAACAGGTTTTATTTGAGGTCAACATCTGTGTCCTCTCTTTTGGCAAGCAGAACAAATATTTCATTTATATCCACATAATAAAATCTTGTCAGAGCCTCTTAACAATTTTATGACTTGAATAAGAAACGTTGTCCTTTTCTTATAAAACTCGTCACACATGTACAAGAATTGCATTTAAGGAAAGCATAATGTGATATTTTTCTGAGGGACATTTCCTGTTATGATCGTGTTCTTCTGTATATTCTAAGATATGTTAATGAAACAATTGAACTCCTTTGATGGTTTCCTGGATTAAAAGGCCGGGCGATATTAAGAACATCTTATATCAGGATATTCTTTAACAAATACCTCAATATTGTACGGTTTTGATAGATAGCTATGAGTCATGTGGATTAATTGACTATGTACAATAATACAAAAGTTACACGTCTCTTAAAGGTAGGGTAGGTAAGAATGGAGAAACCAGCTCGAGTGCGCTAGAATTTGAAAGTAAGCAGCCGAAAAAAATCTGCCCCTTCCTTCAGACTTCCTCACAGAGCCCCTCCTCCAACACACACGCACGCGCACATGACCAATGAGGGCACGAGATAAGTTTGTGCACAGATGGAAGGCTGACAGGCAGGTAGGCCATCCAGTTACTTTAGCCGGCTCAGATGATTGGTCGTGCTTTTTACAGCGCCACGGCTTCCACAGAGGATATGTTTTATGTATTTATTGTCAAAGCATTTAATGTATTCATTGCTATCGGGTTAAGAGCATTCCATGGAATATAACAAGTGTTTCTGAAGTGAATTACCTACCCCACCTTTAAGGTCATAAAGTTACATCACACTTTACCGTAAAGCAGCCTCTAAAAAACCAGGAAAATAAATATATTAGGCAATATTACGATTTCCATCAATGAAGACGATTTCTATTCTCATATAACGATTTTGATAGAACACCAACCTGTAAACCAAGATATCTTCGCAGCCCCACAACACTTCAACATCCTGTTTTACCACATATTTAGCGTTTAACAAATACTGTTCTTGCATTAGTCTATATTAACAGTACGATACCATTTCTACTTATTGTGCCGCTCTAGAAAGGGGATAGTTTTTCTTTGCACTTTTTGTTAGCTTTTGTGTATGAAACATGCTCTATAAATACATTGAGTGATTGGTTTAAATGTGGCCTCACACCCAAACAGTGAGCTCCTCTCTCTCTTCTTGTTAAAGTCAAACTTCACCACTGCCCTCTGCTGCTGAGCGCGCCTCGCTGCAGGAGCAACAACAACAATGGCCTCAGAGACAAAGCTCTCTCTGCAGAGACGCTCCACCATCTGGCCTCTGGCTGCTCGCTGATCAAAGGGAGGCCGGGACCATTTGGCCCGGCCGATAATGAATCGGGGAGCAGATGAATGGATTCAGGGGTCAATCCAGAAAACACCTCACAAGGGTTATGGCTGTTCACACAATTTACTCCCCTGCGCCTGAGGAGAGGCTCCCATGTGTTGGTGGTTTCACATCAAACCATTATGTAACCATTGCATGAACCGTCCCCCAGTGACCTCTGTGCGTTTCCATCATACTGCACGGATCATTTCAAACTGCCCTCTGCCCCGGGTCAGAGCCATAACAGTAACACTGAGGCTGGTGCTGGTGGGTATCAAACCCTCCAATAGGAAGTTATTAAACCATCCAATAGGAAGCTATCAAACCCTCCAATAGGAAGGTATCAAACCCTCCAATAGGAAGTTATCAAACCCTCCAATAGGAAGTTATTAAACCATCCAATAGGAAGTTATCAAACCCTGCAAAATGAAGTTATTAAACCCTCCAATAGGAAGTTATCAAACCCTGCAAAATGAAGTTATTAAACCATCCAATAAGAAGTTATCAAACCCTCCAAAAGGAAGTTATCAAACCATCCAAAAGGAAGTTATCAAACCCTGCAAAAGGAAGTTATTAAACCCTCCAATAGGAAGTTATCAAACCCTCCAATAGGAAGTTATCAAACCCTGCAAAAGGAAGTTATTAAACCCTCCAATAGCAAGGTATTAAACCCTCCAATAGGAAGTTATCAAACCATCCAATAGGAAGCTATCAAACCCTCCAATAGGAAGTTATCAAACCCACCAAAAGGAAGTTATTAAACCATCCAATAGGAAGTTATTAAACCATCCAATAGGAAGTTATCAAACCCTCCAATAGGAAGTTATTAAACCCTCCAAAAGGAAGTTATTAAACCCTCCAAAAGGAAGTTATCAAACCCTCCAATAGGAAGTTATTAAACCCTCCAATAGGAAGCTATTAAACCCTCCAAAAGGAAGTTATCAAACCCTCCAATAGGAAGTTATTAAACCCTCCAATAGGAAGTTATCAAACCCTCCAATAGGAAGTTATTAAACCCTCCAATAGGAAGTTATTAAACCCTCCAATAGGAAGTTATTAAACCCTCCAATAGGAAGTTATCAAACCCTCCAAAAGGAAGTTATTAAACCCTCCAATAGGAAGTTATCAAACCCTCCAATAGGAAGTTATCAAACCCTCCAAAAGGAAGTTATCAAACCCTCCAATAGGAAGTTATTAAACCCTCCAATAGGAAGTTATTAAACCCTCCAATAGGAAGTTATCAAACCCTCCAATAGCAAGTTATCAAACCCTCCAATAGGAAGTTATTAAACCCTCCAATAGGAAGTTATTAAACCCTCCAAAAGGAAGTTATCAAACCCTCCAATAGGAAGTTATTAAACCCTCCAATAGGAAGTTATCAAACCCTCCAATAGGAAGTTATTAAACCCTCCAATAGGAAGTTATCAAACCCTCCAATAGGAAGTTATTAAACCCTCCAATAGGAAGTTATCAAACCCTCCAATAGGAAGTTATCAAACCCTCCAACAGGAAGCTGTTGGCACATTTCTGGTTGTTACCTCTTCGTCTTTAGTGTTGACTTCCACTTTCTGCGAGACGATGGCCTCGCTGATGTGGTCGATGTTGTTTTCTCTGCAGTAGTCGAAGATGTTTTTATCCTCTTCCCTGAAAGAGAGACACAGAAACAGAGAGATTAATTCCCAGGAAAGTTCGAGACCATGGTAAAAACACCGGCTGCAGAAAGCAAAACAGTATATTACCAACAGGAAAGTTATGTAACATCTGTGACTACCGAAGACATTAAGAAACGAGATGTAATTGCAATAAAAGCAGGTCAGTCAGAGCAGCTCCTGTCTCTAGTCTTTTTCTTATGTTATCCAGAATCTAAAGAGTTTTTCGGACTCTGAAGACGCAACATTGTTCACATCCTTCAAAACCCAAATTTATACAAAAACATCTCTGTGAAAAGTTTTCTCTGAAACTAATTTCCACTCGAGAACAAGTCCCAAAGAAGAATAAAGGTAACAGTATGTGTAGTAGATCATTTGGATAGAACGCCCCTTTAACTGCCTTTTGTGGAGTTTTATGTGTGAAGTGTGTGAGGACCCACGAGAGCAAAAGCATACTAGATCATATCGTCATCCACACACACACACCGACTGTCTGTCTCACACATGAGCAGCACGCGCCACATCTCTGGGGAACACAACACACACACACACACACACACACACACACACCTGATTATATCTGTGTCTCTAATCACCTCCTGGCATTGGGGACAGGACAGTGTTGGGTGAAGGGGTGAAATCTCATTTAGAGCTTTACGCCTTCCACTCCCTCTCACCCGACGCCGGCCATTCACATTAATTGAATTTGGAGCTCTATTGTCTGACAGGAACCTGCGTACCAGCCGCTCACACACACACACACACCCACACGGCCAAACCCCCACTTCCTGTCTCCAGCTTTAACACTCATGATGATGCTTTGCTGTGTGATGAGCATGTGACCTTAACACTGTCATAGGCCCAATTCCAAACCGACCCATACACACTCCTAGTTTTCTGGGGTGACGGCATCAACGTAGCGCCCAGCGTCTTTTCTTCTGAGCGCTTCGAGTGAAAAATATTTCAGAAAAACGCCAGTGACGTCACGGTAGAACTTAGAAGAAAAGCTTGTTTTTGGCCATGTTGGTCAGACGACACTATTGAAGTCTGTGACTTGTATCGTCCTTCTCCCCTTTTAAAAAAATCTCACTGGTCCCCGGCTTGAGTTTCAACCTCAGGATCCATGTATCTGTGATCCTCTCCAGAATGGAAGGAGTCATCACATACAGAGCATCAACTAGTTCCTGAACAGTGTCCTTCACATGCTGATATCCAAGAGAGGGAGTTACACAGTCACAAGATGGAGGAATAGAAAGCAGTATTCAATGTTTACTTCAGATTAGCTCCACGTCAGAAATGAGCATGCTTGATGTCTCCATAGAGGCTGAATCATCATGTTAATCACATAGCTATCATATGCCTCAAACAGTCCTGATGCTCTTCTAGGTAATCACACATCCTGTCATGTTCACAGCTACAGTTGGGATACCTTTGTTAGCATGTTACTCTGATACTGGAAGAGGACATTCACTATTTCCCAACTGTAAGCCTGTCATACTGAGCAGTGACATAAAGAGGGTGAGAAAAGGTAAAAATGAATGTATAGTAGCACCCACAGATGATCAAATCCATGCTAGTTTGTCGTACAGCGGCTCATATGTTGTTATAATCCCGCTGTTATAGAAACAATAAGAGTGCAGAGTGTGACACACACCATGTGGACACTTTCCTGTTTACTCTGAGGATTCACAAACAAAGTTTAGTCTGCCGTTTGTTCTGTAATGAACCTCCGTACTTCCCTTTCTTCAGCTTTTCATCTCCACGCTTTACCTCCCTCTCCCTCCCCCCTCCTGAGATGAATTATGAATAACTCATTACTCTTTTTATCCCGGCCCGGTTATGTATGAGCACATTCATTTACATACTCCTGATTACCAGCGCCGCCGCCATGTTTATTCATGAGTCCCGAGCCACACCCACTTCCTCGTCTGATCGCCACGGTGACCCCGAGTGTCCCTGATGTGTGGCCGCCATCCGTCTCCGCGGCAACTAATCAATAGGCCAGCTCATCAGTCATTGGCCGACACATCCTCACACACATCTACTCTTTTCTCCTGTGTTTATTGGCTAGATACAGACATACATGTAAATATCTTAAGATAAGATAAGAAGTACTTTATTGATCCCAATTTGGGAAATGTTTGCATTGCAGCAGCATAAAAAGACACAAACACATTTTAAAGACTAGAACTAAACATTCTAAAATGTAAATAGAAATAAAATAGCATTAAAAAAAAGTAGAAAATATACATGTTGAATTACAAATGTACAGTAATAATATGCACAGAATAAGCTCACATGTACACACACACACACACACACACACACCTTTTGGTCCAAGAGAAACACACGGGCGATAAACAAACAAATGATTAATGTGAGTCCTGTAAACGACATGACATCAACAGCGCCGCAATGCATGCTGGGAAGGTCACAGGCTACTCTGTCATCACCACAAGCTAGGGGTACCAAGGGTTTGTGTGTGTATGTGTGTGTGTAATGCGCTCACAACATGTGTGTGTCCTGTGTGGTGTACTGGCAGATATGTCCTTAATCCATCAGGCTAAACTGGCCACAGTGGTGAGAAAACACTCATCTACCTGACCTGAGCTGCACTGATCAACACCACACACACACACACACACACACACACACACACACACACACACACACACACACACACACACACACACACACACACACACACACACACACACACACACACACACACACACACACACACACACACACACACACACACACACACACACACACACACACACACACACACACACACACACACACACACACACACACACACACACACACACACACACACACACACACACACACACACACACACACACACACACACACACACACACACACACACACACACACACACACACAGGTGGCGTGTTCAAGTAACCAAGGGATAACCGCAGTTATGATACGTTTTACAGTTATGTAATGCACTGTTGTTGGGGGGAGAGACCGCCCCTTCCATATGAGTGTGTGTGTACGGCGGGCATGAGGCGTGCATGACGGGACGAGTTGTGTTCGTATGTGGAAATACTCAGTGTGGTGAACGCTGACTTTATTGCTACTGTATCCGTGACCCCACGCAATAGTTGGGACTGTGTACTGACGTCAGTAAAAAAGGTTTACCCCCCCCCAAGCGCAAATGTCAAACTCCGCCTATGGTTATGCTGCTATAGGCTAAAGACCTTCAGGAGACCTTCATCATTTCCCCTCTCTTCTTTTACTTCTCCTTCTGTATGATCTCTGTCCCATAAATGCATCTTAATAACTTAATAACTCAGCATCTGAGTTTTTGTGTCTCCTCCTGCAGGTTGACAGTTTTAAGTCTGCATCAGGAGTCGTGGTCCTGCCTGACGCCCACTTCATTACTTTTTGGCGGCACCCAGGATATTTGACGCTTTCTTGGATTTATCGTTTTCAAACATACCTTTACATAATCTTTTTTGGCATTTAAATTGTCGATGAGGTACTTTTATTATGTGTTTTAGTCTATACACACATCGTCTGCTTATCCTTTGTTACTCTGCTTGAGGTTTCTAAAACTTAAACTGTGGGGTTTCTTTGGGAGTGTTTCCCTCGAGGGTCTAAGGACAGAGGGTGTCTGTACAGTACACACTGCAAAGCCCAGAGACAAATGTATAATCTGTGATATTTTGCTTTATAAATCAAATGTAATTGATTGATTGAAAGCCTCCTCTGTGTTTATCAGAGCGCTTTTTCAAGGTGGCTGAGAGAATTATAAATGTGGCGTTCAAAGCCTCTTCAATCACACACTGATCAGCTCAGCAGCCGCGAGATATCGCTGATCAATCCTGCTTCTGTCGATACGAAACACACACCCACCCACACACCCACCCACACACACACCCACACACACACCCACACACACACACACAACATTGAGATGAGCAATGCAATTAACTCTGTGCCTGGTTAACAGGTGCTTAGCTGTTTAATATGGAGTGTGTGTGAGAGGAAATTGAAATGCAGCAGAGCAGCGAGTGTGACAGTTCCGGAAGGTTCTGCATGGATTCGGATGCAATCGTGTCGATGTATAGTGGCAAGTGTATGTTTATGTGTGCACTCGTGTTAATACTCACTGTGTGTGTGTGTGTGTGTGTGTGTGTGTGTGTGTGTGTGTGTGTGTGTGTGTGTGTGTGTGTGTGATGTTAATGACTTCCTCTCTGCTGGTTTTCCCCTCGGGGAGTCGCTGCTGCTGGAAAATCACCAAGGGGAGAAACATCGTTCTGGGAAACCTGCTGTACCTGCCTCCCTCTGCTGTACGTTCACCCCCCTACTCCCCCCCCCAAAAAGGTAATTAAAAAAGGGAGACTCTGGCCGCCTCCCCCCCCTCAGAGCTTCGCATACTAATCAGCCATTTAGGAGGAAAACCTGCAGGATTCACACATCTCATTTTCATCTCCAAAAGAGCTCTTTCTCCATTGAAATGGAGATGGGCTTTTTTAAGCTTGAGTAAGTCTGCCAGAACGAGTAAATGGAGGATATATTTCATTAACATAAATCAGGAGTGTATGACGTCTCCGGGCTCTGACTGCAGTTACGGTCTGTTGGATGGAATCAAATACAGCGAGACGGGAGGTTAACAAAGCCAGAGTGAGATCCAGGTGATCCAAGCTGAGTCTGATCCACTGCATTTAGAGCGTTTGGACTCTGGGAACCCCAGAACACAGAGTTAAAGAAGCCCTCGTGTTTTGGGGGTCCCTGTTCCCTCCAGAGGAAGTTTCTCGCACTGCTATCGGCCTAGACTGGGCTCTGGTTTCAGACAGAGGGTGAAAAGAGGTGCTGCAGCACAGGCAGTATGAGAGAGCTTTTTGAACATTAAAGCATGGAGACAGTAGAGACACTACATACTGATATACACCTGAAAATCAGCAGGAGAGGACTCTTTAAAGTAGAGACACTACATACTGATATACACCTGAACATCAGCAGGAGAGGACTCTTTAAAGTAGAGACACTACATACTGATATACACCTGAACATCAGCAGGAGAGGACTCTTTAAAGTAGAGACACTACATACTGATATACACCTGAACATCAGCAGGAGAGGACTCTTTAAAGTAGAGACACTACATACTGATATACACCTGAACATCAGCAGGAGAGGACTCTTTAAAGTAGAGACACTACATACTGATATACACCTGAACATCAGCAGGAGAGGACTCTTTAAAGTAGAGACACTACATACTGATATACACCTGAACATCAGCAGGAGAGGACTCTTTAAAGTAGAGACACTACATACTGATATACACCTGAACATCAGCAGGAGAGGACTCTTTAAAGTAGAGACACTACATACTGATATACACCTGAACATCAGCAGGAGAGGACTCTTTAAAGTAGAGACACTACATACTGATATACACCTGAACATCAGCAGGAGAGGACTCTTTAAAGTAGAGACACTACATACTGATATACACCTGAACATCAGCAGGAGAGGACTCTTTAAAGTAGAGACACGACATACTGATATACACCTGAACATCAGCAGGAGAGGACTCTTTAAAGTAGAGACACTACATACTGATATACACCTGAACATCAGCAGGAGAGGACTCTTTGAAGTAGAGACACTACATACTGATATACACCTGAACATCAGCAGGAGAGGACTCTTTAAAGTAGAGACACTACATACTGATATACACCTGAACATCAGCAGGAGAGGACTCTTTAAAGTAGAGACACTACATACTGATATACACCTGAATATCAGCAGGAGAGGACTCTTTAAAGTAGAGACACTACATACTGATATACACCTGAACATCAGCAGGAGAGGACTCTTTAAAGTAGAGACACTACATACTGATATACACCTGAACATCAGCAGGAGAGGACTCTTTAAAGTAGAGACACTACATACTGATATACACCTGAACATCAGCAGGAGAGGACTCTTTAAAGTAGAGACACTACATACTGATATACACCTGAACATCAGCAGGAGAGGACTCTTTAAAGTAGAGACACTACATACTGATATACACCTGAACATCAGCAGGAGAGGACTCTTTAAAGTAGAGACACTACATACTGATATACACCTGAATATCAGCAGGAGAGGACTCTTTAAAGTAGAGACACTACATACTGATATACACCTGAACATCAGCAGGAGAGGACTCTTTAAAGTAGAGACACTACATACTGATATACACCTGAACATCAGCAGGAGAGGACTCTTTAAAGTAGAGACACTACATACTGATATACACCTGAACATCAGCAGGAGAGGACTCTTTAAAGTAGAGACACTACATACTGATATACACCTGAACATCAGCAGGAGAGGACTCTTTAAAGTAGAGACACTACATACTGATATACACCTGAACATCAGCAGGAGAGGACTCTTTAAAGTAGAGACACTACATACTGATATACACCTGAACATCAGCAGGAGAGGACTCTTTAAAGTAGAGACACTACATACTGATATACACCTGAATATCAGCAGGAGAGGACTCTTTAAAGTAGAGACACTACATTCTGATATGAGAGGGCCCCTTTAAACAAAGAGCGTGTGTTTGTGTGTATGGAGTCGACAACAATAAGGCACAAGTTTTGTCTGTGTGAACAAAAGCGATGTTTCCCGTGCGTAATCAATGTCTACAGTTTCTATTTAAGGCAGCTACAGTGTGTGTGTGTGTGTGTGTGTGTGTGTGTGTGTGTGTGTGTGTGTGTGTGTGTGTGTGTGTGTGTGTGTGTGTGTGTGTGTGTGTGTGTGTGTGTGTGTGTGTGTGTGTGTGTGTGTACCTGATCATCTCCTCCTGGTATAGAGAGCTGACTGTTGCTCCTCCGAAGCCCGTTCTTCTCTTTGCTCCTCGTCCTTCCTGTCAAATTAAAAACACAGTCACACATTAGCAGTATATATTATATCCACCTCATACACAACATTTTAAAAGCAGATGTTGGTCACTTACAGGTTTGAAAGCTAGCCACAAAAAGCAGCCAAATGTGAGTAAAATAGGCAAGTAGCATCCCAAACAAAGAAAAAGTTATCTCATCAGACGCTGTTAGATTTTGGTATCCAACAACCACAGTACAAAGTTCATGGTTTACAAAGGTCTTCCTGTAAGTGAGAGCTAGTGTGAAACACCAACCTAATCTAGTTCAGCTCTAGTGTTTCCACATACGGAGAAAGGTACTGACCTCGTTTTGTTGTGTGCTCAATACAATAGAAAAGGCTTCACTAGGGTTCCTGTTAGAGATGTCCCGATCCGATCACGTGATCGGAGCCGATCACGTGATTTTCAAAAGATCGGGAGAAAAAAAATCGGGGATCGGGATTTTTTTTATTTTTTTATTTTTTTATTTAATGTTACAAAACAAAAATGACCATGTTCACGTCTTAAAGTCATCCTGAGGCCTTAGTTTTGGTTTGAAATGACACAACATCATGTATGTGTTGCTTCTTTTGGGCTTGTTTTCAGACCTGGTTGCTTATTTCTCTCAAAGCTGGCAACAGAGTGGGCGCGCAGTGTCTAGCAGTAAGCTAACGAGAGGCTACGTTCAGCTGGTGACTCGGGAGTCGGGACAGAGAAAATGTCAGGAGTTTGGAAGTATTATAAAATTGAAAGCGAAGGCAGTGTAACAGCCAGATGCAATGTTTGCAAGGCGGAGGTTCCGCGTGGTGGAAAGAACAGAGCTACGTTCAACGCGACCAATCTAATACGCCACCTGAGAAACAAACACCAACAACAACACGACGAGTACACAGCGGCCACTCAGGTAACGGCACTGAAACAACCGACACTTTCAGAGACTTTTAAAAGGAAAGAGAAACTGCCCCAGAACAGTGAAAAGGACAAACAAATAACAGCCAAGATAGCTGAACTCATCGCGTTGGATGACCAGCCGTTATCTGTTACCTTTTTTTTCTCTTAATGCATTGCATAAAGATCGGATCGGGAAAAATCGGTATCGGCAGATTGTCAAAATCAAATGATCGGAATCGGATCGGGAGCAAAAAAATGTGATCGGGACATCCCTAGTTCCTGTATTCCCTTACAGTTACATACAAAGTAATCAGATTACTGTTACCTGTCTGCAAATGTTGGATTACCAGCAGGATGACAGTGTTAGTAAGAACCTGGAAAGAGCATACAGTGTTTGTTGTAAAAGGATCAGCTGTTCTCTTCTCTGTGAGCGCTTCTGTTCTATAGGCTAATACTGTAAGTGTGGATCTATACGCCCACTGCCTGAATCTGCTTTAAGATTTAACCATCTTATTTAAAACATTCTCAGAATCCTGAGGGTTCTTTCCTTTTGATATTCTTGTCCAAATTATCACATTTTTTCTAAATAAAATCCTGACTTTTGTCTCACAAATCTAACTTTTTTCAAATTCCTGACTTTCTACATATTTACATGAAATTAAGACTTTTTGAAAAAAAGACTTTTCTTTTCCAAATTTAGATTTTTTTCTTCAGAATTTTTATTCCAGAATTCTTTCTTTTTTTCAAACTCCTGACTTTTAATATAATTCAAACTTTTTAAAAAAAAGACACTTTTTACAAAGACTGAGCGGATCAGCTTTTCAGCATCTGTCAGCTGTTCTGTTCTGTAGGATGATACTGTAATTTGTGAATCTCTACGCCTACTGCCTGAATCTGCTTTATGAAACATATATTATTTATTTTTTACACGTGGCCCTAATCATCTTCTTTTAAAAATTCCCAGAATCCAGATTTTTTCTCAAAATTCTCAACTTTTTCTCAAAATTCGCAACTTTTTCTCAAAATTCTCAACTTTTTCTCAAAATTCTCAACTTTTTCAAATCTTCGATACTTGTTTCATAATTCTAACTTCTTTCTCAAAATGTTAACTTTTTAAAAGAAAAAATCTCAATTTTTAGAAAAGTTCTGACTTTTTATAAAAATGCTCACTTTTTCTCAAAAATATAACTTTTTTCAAATTCCTGTCTTTTTACATATTTCTTGCTTCTTTTTCAAAACAGCTGTTCTCTTCTCTGTGAGCTGTTCTGTTCTATAGGCTAATACTGTAACTGTGAATCTATACGCCTACTGCCTGAATCTGCTTTAAGATTTAACCATCTTATTTAAAACATTACCCCAAGTGAAGGAGTTCAAGTATCTCGGGGTCTTGTTCTCGAGTGAGGGAACAATGGAGCGTGAGATGGGCCGGAGAATCGGAGCAGCGGGAGCGGTACTGCAGTCGCTTTACCGCACCGTTGTGACGAAAAGGGAGCTGAGCCAGAAGGCAAAGCTCTCTGTCTACCGGGCCATTTTCGTTCCTACCCTCACCTATGGTCATGAAGGATGGGTCATGACCCAAAGAACGAGATCGCGGATACAAGCGGCCGAGATGGGTTTTCTCCGCAGGGTGGCTGGTGTCTCCCTTAGGGATAAGGTGAGAAGTTCAGTCATCAGGGAGGGACTCGGAGTTGAGCCGCTCCTCCTTCGCGTCGAAAGGAGCCAGTTGAGGTGGTTCGGGCACCTAGTTAGGATGCTAGGGAGGTGTTCCAGGCACGTCCAGCTGGGAAGAGACCAAGGGGTAGACCTAGGACCAGGTGGAGGGATTATATCTCTTCGCTGGCCTGGGAGCGCCTTGGGACCCCCCAGTCAGAGCTGGTTGATGTCGCCAATATATTATTTCTTTTTTACACGTGGCCCTAATCATCTTCTTTTAAAAATTCCCAGAATTCAGATTTTTTCTCAAAATTCTCAACTTTTTCTCAAAATTCTCAACTTTTTCTCAAAATCATACTTTTTTCAAATCTTCGATACTTGTTTCATAATTCTAACTTCTTTCTCAAAATGTTAACTTTTTAAAAGAAAAAATCTCAATTTTTAGAAAAGTTCTGACTTTTTATAAAAATGCTCACTTTTTCTCAAAAATATAACTTTTTTCAAATTCCTGTCTTTTTACATATTTCTTGCTTCTTTTTCAAAACAGCTGTTCTCTTCTCTGTGAGCTGTTCTGTTCTATAGGCTAATACTGTAACTGTGAATCTATACGCCTACTGCCTGAATCTGCTTTATGAGTGTCTAAGTCTTGGGGCTTGGACTGTGAGTCGTAGGGTCGCCGGTTCAAGTCCCCGACCAGACCTAAACAATGGAGTGTGCAACTTGGAGAGGTCCCAGTTCACCTCCTGCCCTGCCGTGGTGCCCTTGAGCAAGGCACCGGACACCCCCCTTCCCCCCTCACTCCCATTGCTCCCCGGGCGCTAATAGCTGCCCACTGCTCCTAGTACTAGACTCCTGGTACTAGGATGGGTTAAAAGCAGAGAACACATGTCACTGTGTGCTCTGCATGTGAGACCAATGACCATTAAAGAGGGGTTCATCCCTCCCAATTATATTCTATCTCAAATCAATCTCAGAATCCAGATGTCTTTTTTCAAAATTCCTTTTTTTCTCTTCATAATTCCATTCTGTTTCAAAATTCGGACTATTTTACAAAAATCTAAATTTTTAGAAAGAGTTCTGACTTTTTATAAAAATTCTGACTTTTTCCCAAATGTATTTTGTACCAGAAAGTGTGTGTACATTATGATGACTGAATCTATACTCCTTCTGCCTGAATCTGCTTTATGGTTTTCTTCATTTGTTCTGTTTTCAATTCAGCAGGTGAACCAGTGAAATGGTGTGTGTGAGCTTAACTGTGTGTATTAAACAAAAACGGCGCATTTCCTGTGAGCTCAGGTTTCATTCCTGCTTGTTTAAACTCTAGTCCGTGCTCATGGGTTTCTGTGCTCATGGGTTTCCGTGCTCATGGGTTTCTGTGCTCATGGGTTTCTGTGCTCATGGGTTTCTGTGCTCATGGGTTTCTGGGCTCATGGGTTTCTGTGCTCATGGGTTTCTGTGCTCATGGGTTTCCGTGCTCATGGGTTTCTGTGCTCATGGGTTTCTGGGCTCATGGGTTTCTGTGCTCATGGGTTTCTGTGCTCATGGGTTTCCGTGCTCATGGGTTTCCGTGCTCATGGGTTTCCGGGCTCATGGGTTTCCGTGCTCATGGGTTTCCGGGCTCATGGGTTTCTGTGCTCATGGGTTTCTGGGCTCATGGGTTTCTGTGCTCATGGGTTTCTGTGCTCATGGGTTTCTGTGCTCATGGGTTTCCGTGCTCATGGGTTTCCGTGCTCATGGGTTTCCGGGCTCATGGGTTTCTGTGCTCATGGGTTTCTGGGCTCATGGGTTTCTGTGCTCATGGGTTTCTGTGCTCATGGGTTTCTGTGCTCATGGGTTTCCGTGCTCATGGGTTTCCGTGCTCATGGGTTTCCGGGCTCATGGGTTTCTGTGCTCATGGGTTTCTGGGCTCATGGGTTTCTGTGCTCATGGGTTTCTGTGCTCATGGGTTTCTGGGCTCATGGGTTTCTGTGCTCATGGGTTTCCGTGTTTGTGTACAGACTGAATCTGCTTCATGAAAGGCAGGTTTTCCTATCAATAAAATCATTTCTGATCCTAAATATCTTGCTTTCTACTTTTCTAAGGTCACATTGATCTGTAGTCTTACATGCGTTACTTCACTAAAAATCATATTATTGATATTTATTTTCTCTTGTGTTTATTTGCATTGCATTTGATGTTGAGGTAATCCAAAAGTACCAGAAAGTAATCAGGTTACTTTATATTGTGATACTCAGAATAGGTAGCATTTTTAGTCATTGTAATCCCGACCCTGTGCACGACGCAAATTAAGTTAAATTGTGTATTTTCTTTTGAAACAAGCCTCCGGGGCTTTAAGACATGACCTCATAGCTAATAAACGTCCGACATTATGCACACAGGCCGATATAAAACATGAAGCTCCTTCATTTGTGGCTCTTGTTAATCTTGTGTTTTACATTCAGTCCGGCCAAAACTTTATTACCCAGCCTTTTGTTCGCTCACCAACCTCCACTCACAAAGGAACCCGCACAAATCTGATTTCAGGAAACTGAGAGAGTGGGGAGAAGATGACAAGCGAAGCAAAACAGCGCTTTTGGGGACGACCTAATTCACTTGAGAAAGTCAGAATATTCGCTGATGCACTGGCCCTGCTCCTCTGCACAATAATGTGATGTAAAGCCAGTGTCTGCTCAACAATCCTGGCCGGAACAGAGGTCAGATCCTGGCTATTATTCTCCCTCGATGCACTCCTACCTGCACTATTTCCCCGTGCTTCCCAAAGAATAGCCCCTGGCGCTTTGTTAGCACTAATACAATCAGCTTCTCTTCAGGAGGGGAGTCTCGAGGCGGGCTTTGTGCAGCCGCGAGGCCGAGTCAGCAGCACGCTTATACTGGAAGCGTCAGGACTGGACTTGTGGATGACAGTGACGCTATTAACTATGAAAGGAGAGCAGAGAAAGGGTGCAGGGGGGGAGTAATAAAGAGTGAAAGGGTTAAAGCAGACAAAAGGGAGGGGGCAGGATTATCAGAGGAAGAGCAGGTAGGTTAGAGGTGGAGAACAAAGGGTACAGTGAAGAGGGGAGGGGGGGTCGAGCAGAGAAAAGGAGATGAGCACAGTACATGATACAAGGGATGTGACAGGCCACATTTAGGTGATACCTGGTGTCTCTACTTTAAAGAGTCCTCTCCTGCTGATGTTCAGGTGTATATCAGTATGTAGTGTCTCTACTTTAAAGAGTCCTCTCCTGCTGATGTTCAGGTGTATATCAGTATGTAGTGTCTTTACTTTAAAGAGTCCTCTCCTGCTGATGTTCAGGTGTATATCAGTATGTAGTGTCTCTACTTTAAAGAGTCCTCTCCTGCTGATGTTCAGGTGTATATCAGTATGTAGTGTCTCTACTTTAAAGAGTCCTCTCCTGCTGATGTTCAGGTGTATATCAGTATGTAGAGTCTCTACTTTAAAGAGTCCTCTCCTGCTGATGTTCAGGTGTATATCAGTATGTAGTGTCTCTACTTTAAAGAGTCCTCTCCTGCTGATGTTCAGGTGTATATCAGTATGTAGTGTCTCTACTTTAAAGAGTCCTCTCCTGCTGATATTCAGGTGTATATCAGTATGTAGTGTCTCTACTTTAAAGAGTCCTCTCCTGCTGATGTTCAGGTGTATATCAGTATGTAGTGTCTCTACTTTAAAGAGTCCTCTCCTGCTGATGTTCAGGTGTATATCAGTATGTAGTGTCTCTACTTTAAAGAGTCCTCTCCTGCTGATGTTCAGATGTATATCAGTATGTAGTGTCTCTACTTTAAAGAGTCCTCTCCTGCTGATATTCAGGTGTATATCAGTATGTAGTGTCTCTACTTTAAAGAGTCCTCTCCTGCTGATGTTCAGGTGTATATCAGTATGTAGTGTCTCTACTTTAAAGAGTCCTCTCCTGCTGATGTTCAGGTGTATATCAGTATGTAGTGTCTCTACTTTAAAGAGTCCTCTCCTGCTGATGTCCAGATGTATATCAGTATGTAGTGTCTCTACTTTAAAGAGTCCTCTCCTGCTGATGTTCAGGTGTATATCAGTATGTAGTGTCTCTACTTTAAAGAGTCCTCTCCTGCTGATGTTCAGGTGTATATCAGTATGTAGTGTCTCTACTTTAAAGAGTCCTCTCCTGCTGATGTTCAGGTGTATATCAGTATGTAGTGTCTCTACTTTAAAGAGTCCTCTCCTGCTGATGTTCAGGTGTATATCAGTATGTAGTGTCTCTACTTTAAAGAGTCCTCTCCTGCTGATGTTCAGGTGTATATCAGTATGTAGTGTCTCTACTTTAAAGAGTCCTCTCCTGCTGATGTTCAGGTGTATATCAGTATGTAGTGTCTCTACTTTAAAGAGTCCTCTCCTGCTGATGTTCAGGTGTATATCAGTATGTAGTGTCTCTACTTTAAAGAGTCCTCTCCTGCTGATGTTCAGGTGTATATCAGTATGTAGTGTCTCTACTTTAAAGAGTCCTCTCCTGCTGATGTTCAGGTGTATATCAGTATGTAGTGTCTCTACTTTAAAGAGTCCTCTCCTGCTGATGTTCAGGTGTATATCAGTATGTAGTGTCTCTACTTTAAAGAGTCCTCTCCTGCTGATGTTCAGGTGTATATCAGTATGTAGTGTCTCTACTTTAAAGAGTCCTCTCCTGCTGATGTTCAGGTGTATATCAGTATGTAGTGTCTCTACTTTAAAGAGTCCTCTCCTGCTGATGTTCAGGTGTATATCAGTATGTAGTCTCTCTACTTTAAAGAGTCCTCTCCTGCTGATGTTCAGGTGTATATCAGTATGTAGTGTCTCTACTTTAAAGAGTCCTCTCCTGCTGATGTTCAGGTGTATATCAGTATGTAGTCTCTCTACTTTAAAGAGTCCTCTCCTGCTGATGTTCAGGTGTATATCAGTATGTAGTGTCTCTACTTTAAAGAGTCCTCATTCAAGAATGTGTTCATCACAGCTGGTACATGTGGAGCTAATTGTAATTACTTTATATACGGCTGCTGGGTATTTTAACCTTTGATTAATTGTCATTTATTAGTGGATTTATATTTTGAAATTGGTGATAATCTGAATCTGTCTGAAAGATGTAGTAGAAGTTTAAAGTAGGATAAAATGTAAATACTCAGGTTAAGTTTAAGTACCTTTAAAATGTTAGTTTGGTAAATGTTCTTTGTTACATTCCACAACTGCATTTGTTTATGAAGTGTTCCAGTAATAATAAATCTTCTTTACTAAGCAGACATGTGTTGTTGGAACTGATCCTGATACTCTGCTGCCCTGAAGGACTTCTCATCCACACACACACACACACACACACACACACACACACACACACACACACACACACACACACACACACACACACACACACACACACACACACACACACACACACACACACACACACACACACACACACACACACACACACACACACACACACACACACACACACACACACACACACACACACACACACACACACACACACACACACACACACACACACACACACACACACACACACACACACACACACACACACACACACACACACGACAGGCCCTGCATTATTCATGTCGCAGAATGTCAGCTATTGAGGAAGACAACATAACCTCTCATGCTTTCTTCATGCTGCATGATCAGAATGAGAATCCACTGACAGATTCACACTGAGACACCGCCCCCTGCTGGCGGGAACACAGCACTGCATGTTGAAGGCCAGCGAGGACAGTGGATGTCTCTACATTAGATGACACTGTTTTCAGCGACAGTAGAGAAGAGAGAAGTAGCTTGTGGTCATTTAAAAACACGTGGAAAGCTATTTAAAGTAAACATGAAAGTGGGTGTGGTTTACTTTATATAAAACGACTTCTACCCCGCCTCCAGCTCGGACAAACTTCGCTAGGCTGTGAGGACTTTAAATGAAACTAGGAAATATGACCACATCGCACCAATCCTGGCTTCCACACACACTGGCTACCTGTTGCTTTCAGAATCTATTTAAAAATCCAACTGTTAGTGCCTCATGCCTGAGGAGATCAGGGCTGCAAACTCTTTTTAAAACCCACTTGTTTAGAGTTGTTTTTATCTGATATTACTTATGTTTAATTCCTCTCTGTGTTCTATAATGTTTGTTGTTGTTGTATTGAATTCTCTGTGTTTGTTTGAATTTGTATGGTCTTCCTTTTGTGATAGCACTTTGTAACTCAGTTTGAAAGGCGCTATATAAATAAAGTGTATTATTATTTGCATTACTATTATTATTATTTGCCATTGAGCCAAATGTTGTTATCCAGTATGCAAAGTATAATTGACTGAACTAGAAGTAAGAGCTTCTATCTGATTGGACGAAATCGACCTTTGAACTGGACAAAATAAACAGTGCAAATAAAATATGTACATTTAAGTTAAGTATTGTACAATTTCTAAAGTACTTTTCACTTGTATAGCTATTTCCATGATATGCTTTTAGTACTCCACTATACTTTGTAAGTGAATATTATCCACTACATTTATTTGGGAGCTTTAATTACTCATCCCCACCTCCGTCAGCTATAACATTAATGTTAAAAAAACACATTAATGCTTAACTATATATTATCCAGTAAAGAAAGATGTACTTATGAATCTAAGTACTGTTACTTCAAATTGATTTTGAAACCTTGAGCAGGTCTCCCTTGAAAAAGAGATCAATGATCTCAATGGGATACACCTGGGTAAATAAAGGTTTGAAATGAAATGAAACCATTTTTTTTGTACATTTACTTTTAGTAAGATGAATGCAGTATTTTCACAATGTAGTCTTGTTGATTGTGTATATAGGATATGCATATTTTTTACATATTTGTATACATATCTGTATATTGTATAATTTTATATTCGGGATTGTTGGAAACGTCATTTCGATCTCTGTCTGTAATCACAAACTGAGTACAGGGCTCAACGCTAACTTTTAAAAGTGGTTGCCAGGCAACCAGGCATCAGCTTTTGGTTGCCATTTTTAGACACTTAATTATTAATGCTGTAAATGACCTTTAATATGTCTAAATATATTTTAAATGTGTTTTAATGTATGTCAATTTATGCCAATATTTTCCTATGGTAAAGTTTCGTTTTGCACTTTTATTTTGGTAGTAATAAGATCGGGACTCTTGTTTTGAAGGAACTTTTACTGGAAGTGAATGGACAACATTCCTCTTTGCTTTTCATTCCGGTTCATCTTGCGCTTTATAAGTTGAATTAGGGCTGAACGATATACCGTGTCATGGCGATAACCGCGGTATGCGCATGCGCGGTATTCACACCGCAGGGACGTGCGGTTTTATTCATTTTTTTTAAAAATGCTAACGCACTTTAGCACAGAATTCAAAATAAAGATACCCTTATTACTTATCGAAACTGCACATACAATATATCCGATTAAAGCTGAGACTCCACAGATTATTTAAGTATAGTATCTAAGCGATCCGATCTCGCAACAGGGAAAGCAAACACAGACATCACAACACGTACCTTTTACGGAGCTTTTACTGGAGATCGTCTCACCGTAGCTGTCAATCTGATCAAAAGACGTGTTCAATGGCATTAAAACGAGAAAGAAAAAACGCGGCTGAATCTGTTGATCCATAGGTTGATAATGTATCTGTGGCTTTGAAGCAATTGTTTATAATCCATAATTCCATTTTTATGTAAAAATCGGAGCCCAAAAGTTAGCTGCTAATGGTAGCTACCAGAGTGTATGCAGCTTCCGGTTTTGGCTACGCGTCACTCTCACTCCTTATTTGTTTATGTGTTGGTGTGTGTAGAACTTCCCCTGCATGCACAGCAAACTACCAATCACAATCATTCTTGATCAGATCACAGCAGGCCCCGCCCCGCTAGTTTGCAGACCATCAAAACACTGGTAAAAAAATGAGCGAGGCACAGGAGGACAATACCGGAGAGAATGAAGATTTACTTCCAAGAAGCTTCCTATAGTTTAATGGGTCGTAACAAATAAGTTTAATCTCTTGGATCCCTTACCACTCTTCTTCATTCACAGATGAACCCCCTTATTTGAGGGTAAGCAACATGCCAAGACCGGAAGCAGCAGCCACTCTGGTGGCTACCATTAGCAGCTAACTTTTGCTCTGCGATATTTACATAAAAATGGAATTATGGATTATAAATTAAATCATTTTTTTATACAGAGACGTTAAAAACCTATGGATTAACCGATTCAGCCGCGTTTTTTCTTTCTCGTTTTAATGCCATTGAACACGTCTTTTGATCAGATTGACAGCTACGGTGAGACATCTCCCCTAGAAGCTACGTAAAGGTACGTGTTGTGATGTCTGAGTTTGCTTCCCCTGTCGCGAGTTTGGATGACTCAGTGATGATACTATATACCTAAATAATCTGTGGAACCTCAGCTTTAATCGGATATCTTGTATGTGTAGCTACGATAAGTAATAAGGGTATCTTTTATCTTGAGTTCTGTGCCAAAGTGCGTTAGCATTTTTCGCTCAGGGGTCATTTAGATGCTTCTTATGAGACTTGTGTTTTGTTTTGGTAAAAATGGTTTGTATCGTCAGTTAGCTGAGATTATTTCCGTTAATCTGGTATAACACATTAATAGGTTCTTAAATATTACGATCCCCTGAGACACTGTCGTGAAAAAGTAAAGTACCCGCGTGGACTTTGGGGCTTAACAGGTTAAAAAAAACGCAATATATACTGCAGGGGGGGAAAAAATCGCGATGTCAGTTTTTTTCAATACCGTGCAGCCCTAAGTTGAATCACTTTGAACATTCGTTTGAGAAGTTGAGGTGTTGGCCGAACTTTTTACCACACAGTCAAACTACTTAATTTGCTTCGCCATTTTTTGTAAAACAAACACACGGCGCACCCCAAGCCCCCAGGAAGTGCGCCGGACTCAGATGAAAATATTCGTGCTGGCCAAACGGCGGTACTACACTTCCGTTTGGTTGCCAGGCCCGGAAACACTTTTTCCCATTGACTTACATGGGGAAAGAATGGTCTGTAAATCGTTGGATAATTTTTTTTAAACTAAATAAACTACCCAGTATGAACACTTGTATAGCCCTTATTAAAAACATTCGGTCCTCAAGTTGTAAAAATGTGCTAATAACGTTATTCTGAGAGTTATTTCCCTCTGCATTATGAACGCGCATCTAACCCACGGGACCGCGCCGCCCGGCACGTTCATGTTACGTGTTCCGACCAATCAGAGCACACTGTGCTCACAGGGAGGGTGGGGGATGGAGCTATTGGAGCTACAACGAGCCGTTAAAGGCAGAGAGTGAAATGCAGTGAATACACGTAGTTTACAGAGATGCTGTTTGAGAAACCAATGTGAGTTGCGTTTATCTTTACCCATGGATGCACAATAAGAACGGACCCATATCGTCTTACTGCCACCCCACGGAGCTGTAATAATGGATATATTGCACATGTTTGCTGTAATTCATTATCATACTACATGGGCTGTATGATTACATCTTGTACCGTAAATGTTGTATTAAATAAAATTAATATTACTTATTATTATAAGTATATATAGGCCTGCCTATATAGATATATATATATACAGTGCAATCATTCTTTCATGCTAAATGAAGCTCTGTTGGATATCACTAGATCCTGTTACAGCGTAATATAAGTACATAACATTGATGTGTACATTAGCATAATTACTAGCTAGCCGCTAGCTGCTAACTGCCACCTCGTTAATATTAAATCCATCCATGCTGTCATGAACGTGCGGTGCTGTTACGTGTACGCAAATTGACGTGCTTGATGTGAACGAGCATTGTGGTTAAAGTTGCGCATGCTCTATGAGCGCACATACGGGTACTTCTCAGGCATGCTGGGTAATCTGTGACGTTTCACTCTCTCAAAAGTTGGGCCATTTTATCATCATGCGCTAATGAGCAACTCTCATAGGAATGAATGAGGCCCCGCCTCCCACGCTGTATCCAGTTCTTATTATACATCCATGGGCGCACCCTATTATACATCCATGGGCACACCGCGCACGCGAGTAAACGTGCATCGCTTTCTGGCTCCGTAATCACACCAATAAACATGCAACTTAAGTATCAGGTTCCGACTGGTCACAACAATAATTAAATATCACTCTTAAGACAACAAATAATTAGCATGTATCTCTTTTGGGGTGCACATTTAGCTGTTTGCTGTCCTTATTTCTTTATGTTAAAAACGGGTTGCCACTGATGGCAACCAAAGGCCAAGAAGTGGTTGACATTTTTTCTGAATGGTTGCCATGGCAAACTGGCAACCGTTACTGTCGAGCCCTGGAGTATTAAAGTTGACTTTGACTTTTGTTATTTTGACTTAAGAAAGAAGATCTGAACACTTCCTCCATCACTGGTTTACAATGTGTATAGCACTGTATACTCCAGTATAATATACCCAGTGGTTTTGTAATAGACAGATGTTGGGATCAGCTTTAACTCAGAGATGGTCTCATTACCTTCGTGCTGCCTTCAGGGTCCAACTCGTTGACGCAGGAAATGTACTCCTGCATCGCCTGATCCGCCTCCATGTCTCCCAGCTGCTTCCAGGCCTGCCTGTAATCAGACCATTGTGTGACTTTCATCATAAACCTGGAGTATAAACTGGGGGGCGGTGCATTTAGATCTGAAACATCATGAGTGGAAATGTTTAACAAAGTATTTTAGCGTGGAAAAAGTGTGAAAGAGAACACACACACACACACACACACACACACACACACACACACACACACACACACACACACACACACACACACACACACACACACACACACACACACACACACACACACACACACACACACACACACACACACACACACACACACACACACACACACACACACACACACACACACACACACACACACACACACACACACACACACACACACACACACACACACACACACACACACACACACACACACACACACACACACACACACACACACACACACACACACACACACACACACACACACACACACACACACACGTTTAGGCCACATACCATTTTCTCTGTCCTTCAAAGTCAAAGAAGCCAGGTTTCTGTGTATTGCACTTTCCCACTTTGGCCTGAAAAGAAGAACAAGTCTGAATTATCCATCTTTATTCATATGTTGACGTCTGATTCATATCATCAGACGTCAACATCCTGCAGACAGAGGCATCAAATCAAATCAAGTTTTATTTATACAGCACATTTATAAAGGATGTTTGTTGGAGCCAAAGTGCTGTACATATAATAAAAATAGCCTACAGAAGAGACACTTTACAGCAAATACAACAGCACAGATTGTTCAGAATATCAGTATGAGAAAAACGACACCCTCTGTCCTTAGACCCTCTGTCCTCAGACCCTCTGTCCTTAGACCCTCTATCCTTAGACCCTCTGTCCTCAGACCCTCTGTCCTTAGACCCTCAAATCGTACAAGGAAAAACTTCCAGAGAAAACCCAGAGTTTAAAGGGAACATGGGAGAAACCTCAGGGAGAGCAACAGAGGAGGGATCCCTCTCCCAGGACGGACAGACGTGCAATAGATGCCGTGTGTAAATCCAAGAGATAATACATTTTACAGCATATAGACCGAATGTTAGGAAATGCATGTGTCTGTAATAAGAAGATGAAAGGCATCCTTATCTTCCAAAAAACTGTGAGTACTCAGATCTTGTACTTGAGTAAAAGTAGAAGTACTCAGGTCTTGATTAATAATAGAAGTACTCAGATCTTGTACTTGAGTAAAAGTAGAAGTACTCAGATCTTGTACTTGAGTAAAAGTAGAAGTACTGAGGTCTTGTACTTGAGTAAAAGTAGAAGTACTCAGGTCTTGAACTTGAGTAAAAGTAGAAGATCTTGTACGTAGAAGTACCAGAGTGTAGGAATGCTGTGCTCTCAGTGTCTCCCTGTTCCTGCCTGTTGGCGTCAGCTGGCAGAGGTTAGAGTGCGTTATCTTGTTATACAGCATGATGATTAGTCTCTCAGAACCAGTTCATGGGTCTGAGGTAGAGCTCTTCAGAATTGGTTAGGCAACCGCTGAGAGCACAGCAGCCCAGTTATATGTGTCCTCCTGTTGGGGAATCATTTCCCCTGCATGTCATCGTTCGCCCTCTGACTCAGATGCCCAACCTTGAGCAGCTGTTATCTCCCGAAGGAGGGGCTGCCCTAGCAAGTTATTGATGTTACCAGTTTGTGACCGGGCAGCTCTCGGTCAGAGATAGTCATTGTTGTGGGACACCTGGAACACATCCTTCTCAGGGTGCAGATGACCTCGAGCCATAAGAGACAACAAATGTAATTCAGTGTCCTCAGCTGTTTAGTCTCTCTATTGAAGAATGTTGATTATTACACTCTGAACTAGTTAAATACACGGGTCTGGGGTAGGGTTCTTCAGAATTGATTGTGGCATCTCAACCGTGTGGGAGGCTATGGCTCAGTGGGTAGTGTGCTGGACTTCGAATCAGGGGGTAGCAAGTTCGAGTCCCACTGCAGTCAGCATGTCCCTGAGACACTTCACCCCAAATTGCTCCTGTGGGGATTGTCCACAGTATTGAATAAGTCGCTTTGGATGAAAGCGTCTAACAAATGTAATGTGTGGTCAGATCGTCCCCCGTGATATGTCTCCGGCCGAAGCTCCAAATAAACCGTCTGTGCTCCAGCTCTCCTCGTGTCTCCTTGAGTCCTGACTCTTCATTGCTACAGAAGTTTCCCCCACACTCCTCTAATCCGCCCCTCACCTCTTTGTACCAGGCTTTTATTCTCATGTGTACATAGCTACGATGTAGATATATCAATGAACATCTGAGGTCACAGGCTCCTCCAACAGTGCCACACAATAACACAGATAAAATAGTGCAAATAGAATAGGATAGAAATAGTGCAAGTAAATACAAATAAAATAGGATAGAAATAGTGCAAGAAGAGTCTATATACAAGTAATTGGAATATTGATATGTTGCGAACAGATGGATGTTCTTTCAAATGTGTACGTTTCTTATGTAAACCCACAAGGTGCCAGTATTTGAGGGGTTGTATGTGTCCCCCTCTAATCCGTCCCTCACCTGCTTGTACCGGGCGTACAGGTAGAGCAGCTGGTCCCTCGCGGCGGTCTGCACGAGGTCCCGGACCCGGTCTGCCGCGGACTCGAACTCCCGCTGCAGGTCGTCCCCCTCCAGCCGGTCCTCCCCCCCGCTGCAGTCAAACTGATCCAGTCCCAGGTCCGAGTCCGAGTCGGCCCCCCCGAGAGGCTCTCCGGTGTCGGGCCGGGCCGGGTCGGTACCGGAGCCCGTGGCGGTGTCCGGGGAGGACGAACCAGAAGCCATTGTTGTTGTTGTTGTTTTTTTGTGTTACTGTTTTACAAGAGCCTCAGAGACCAGGTGTGTTGAGAAGTATGAGGACCGTTAATAAGAAGGAGAGAGTCTGTCTTCAGGATATTTGTGAAGTTTTTCAGCGAGGATTTCTTCTTTTAATCCGATATCGTTAAAAGATACCTGACAGCCGGATTTGTTTCCACAGTTGGTCCGTCTCTGGTACTGTCGACTAAAAACACCGGGTGGAACACACACTGCTAGAAAGAAAGGTTCCGATTGCATCCGCCGTTATTCGTTTGTAAGAAAAATAAAGAAATATATAAATAAATCTGTTGTTAAATATACAAGTTATTAAAGCATGACTATATTTAAAGAATAGACCACAAATTTTACTTGAAAGGCAATTATTGTCGGGCTTTACTCTGTGTGAAGGTTAACATTGAGAAATATTTGGTTAACGGTAATTAACGGTTGTCAGTTAATCTTAAATTAGCATTAAAGCTAACTGACAGGTACATTATTTAGCAGTTTGCCGACTGGTTTTTCTAAAAGGGATATTAAAATCTCTTCAGATGTAACTTTATGCAGTTTATGTGTCTACTTACTTGGTATTTTTCGTATGTAAAATGTATGGTCTTGTGTTTAGCTTGTTAGCTTACTTTATTTCTTTAGCTTACTAGCGTTAGCTACATGGCTGTTTTGTGATGGATTTAATGTTGCCATTTGTGGAAAGTAACTAAGTACATTTAAGTATTAAACTTATGTATTTATTTTTAAGTGTTTCCATTTAATACTTCTACTCCACTACATTTCAGAGGTGAAAATTGAACTTTTGACTACATTTATTTTAACACTCACTCACTATTACTTTGTACATATAAAACACATGATAAACTGATATTGTACATTGCAGAACTGTACTAATCTATACAATTTCAACATTATCTCCACATTGACAAACTGCAATACTAAAAATGCTCTTACATGTATAAAACAGGATAATATAATAACCATAATAATCTTATAATACGTTGAAAATATCCATTCTGCTTGACGAATATTTTCACTGTTTATAATTGAATTACATTTAGCTGATAAAAGAGTATTTTTAGACCATAGTATTTGTACTTTTACTTGAGGATCTGAGTATTCTTCCAACACTGAATGTTAAAGGTCCCATGGCATGGCATGGTCATTTCTACTGATCATATTTCCATTGTTGAGGTCTACTAGAATAGATTTATATTGTGCAATTTTCCAAACTCACATTGGTTTCTCAAACAGCATCTCTGTAAAGTCTGTGTATTCACTCTCTGTCCTAAACGGCTTGTTGGAGCTCCTGCCCCCTCATGTTGGCCAGGGACGGCCCTGCATGAGGCAATTGAGTCAATTTAGTGATGGCAGAATGCATTAGCGCAGTTTGTCCAGCAGAGGCTGCTGTCGGACCAATAATACATGTAACCTGAATCAAATAAACCAAGCCTTAAAGTTATGTTTTTATTGTAAGAAACACAAAGAAGCCCGGTCAACTTTATTTAGGATGTTTGTAGTTTGACGCTCATTACCTTTCATTGTATTCATCATAAATCTGGCGAACTTTGGAGGAAGCATGGACAACATAATGAGGTCTTTTTGAAAGTAATGAAAGCCTATTATCCCTTTCCCTTGGATCTCCACTCTTCCAGATATAATCAAGAGTTTATGCAGGCCTATTAAACTGAGCATCCAAACATCCTCACTGCATTTTTAGAAATAGGCAGACGTACTCCACAGAAAAGTTTGCATATCCATAATTTGAAAATGACTTTTAATCAGGCAAAACATAGACAAACAGATGAGGACAGCCAATCGTGATTTTACAAAGTATGTTTATATCATTAGTGGTTCTCTAAATGGAGTTTGTAGTTTTCCTGGCAGTGTTATATATACATCAAATACCAAAAGTAAAAGTACTTAAGTAAAAGTATTTAAGCAAACATTTTAAATGATTATTATACATATTTTTGTTTGTTTTTGTATTCGGGATTGTGTGAAACGGTATTTGGATCTCTCTGTCTGTACACACAAACTGAAAGATTGACAATAAAGTTGACTTTGACTTGGAGAAGAATGGAGTTTGAACTTGTTGGTTGTGATACAAAACACGGACTTCAAACGTCAAATCCTCACATCAAGTGTTTTTAATCTAACTTCTTCCTCTCTTTGGTTGTAGACACACACTTCTCCTCTCTGTGGTCTGAGTTCTCTGACCGCACTTTCCACTCCTTTTCTCCCGGAGGTCCCACCACCACCACCTCCCCACGCGCTCTGCTGACGCAACCACGCACGCGCTGTGGCTCCACGCGCAGAGTCCCCAGACCTGCCCAGGGAGGGACGGAGCAAAGTCACTGAGAGAGAAGAGAGAACCACCGTTAAACCGCACCACCTGTTCCTAGAGAGAGACCGCTATTCCCCCGTTAAACAGAATGAAGGGACCGGCTACTTTCGGTGCGCACTGACCGGGGAAAAGAACCAGAAGCGCGCAGTGACGCACCGCATGTTGATCCACAGAGTTCACTCAGATCCAAAGTCGCGTGGACAGCGAAGGGGACAGTTGGATTTACCTTTTGAGCTGTGACTCGTATTCTGAGGAAATGAAATTCGCGGAGCATCTTTCGTCCCACATCACTCCGGAGTGGAGGAAACAGTATCTCCAGTATGAGGTGAAGCCATTTCCTTCATTTCTTTATTGTAAAGATCAGAAATTAGAAATCAGAAATAGGTTTATTGCCAGGTAGGTGTACACATACGAGGAATGTGCCTTGGTGGTTCCACATAAACACAGTTAGAGAAGATAAAAGGTAAGAAAAACAACCACAAATTAAAAGAAAAACTATTATAAAAAACTATTATACGTTAAAAATGATTGACATGAAATCTGGATTTACCAAAAAACGACGTACAGTATATTACTGCAAAGTACTCACAATACAATATATGCAGAATAGTTAGTATATAATGAGTGTAAAGCTGTGTACTGAGAGAGGTTGTGTACACATGTAAAGATAACGGCATGGCAGGAACTCCCTATAAAAATACCACATGTTGGTTTTTTCAAAGTGAAAGATGAGATTGAATTTCAAAACCATAAAAGCTTTTATTTGTATTATTTATTTTCTTTAGTTTCGGTTTCTTCTGCTCCTGAGAGCCACAAAGCAGAAGAGATAAGGATGTCCTTTGGGTTATGGACGGGAAATGGACTGCGGGTGTTAAAAGCCACAGGGAGCATTCAGCCTTTATTGCTGTTTGCTTAGTTTCAACACCTTAACAATCAGCAGAATGAACTGTTCACTGAACATTAGAATGGCTTTTTTTAACTGGGGAAATAACCTAAATATTCACTTTTCTGATTTGAAATGACAAATTGGGAATATTTCGGAATTTTCTATTCAATTATTGATATTTTTTGCAGGTTTATTTTTCAAATGTCCTCATTCTCTTATAATAAATACACTTTTAAATTGATATTTAAATACATATTTCAGATTTTTTTAATCCATATCTTTATTTTATGTCATTATTCATCATATTGCGAAGACTGTGTTTACAAATAAATAAAAATGGCATTGTCAGTTAGATAAATCCATCCCATAAATTCACCATCTTTTGATTTTTCTTTATTTGCATCAATCTAACTGACCACACGGGAAATTCCCATTGCATTGATTATACATAATTGCAAATATTCCTATGTATTTAAGTGCTTTTTTGAGCAGACAAAGCCATGGTATTTTTTATGTTATCGAGATTTTACTGTCATATTTTGCACACATGAATGGTGAATGAACGTGCATGACTTCCCGCGTCTGGTTTGAGATGTCTGTGGCTTTATGGAGAGCTCTGTGCACACATGCTCTTTGTTTGCTGGTGTTCAGCACTTGAGGAGTGTTTTATATTCACACTCCTCGCTGGCTCTGCATTAAGAGCTTTAGTGCAGACATGCAGTGACAGGACTGGCTGCTCCATTCCATTTAGCTCTATGAATTATAGACAAAGACCCTGTTCTCCAGCAGAAGCTCAGCCACTGGCTTTATTTTGGAAACATGCCCTCAATATCATCATGAAGTTTTACAACAGCACACATTTAGATCCCTGAATGAATGATAGACTGTCACCAACTATTAATACAAAAAAACATGTAATTAGTGCTGAAAAAATACTAAATTGACATGTATTGATCAATCAATCAATGTTTATTTATATAGCCCAATATCACAAATGTTACATTTGTCTCAGTGGACTTCACAGTTTGTACAGAATATCAGTATGACAATACGACACCCTCTGTCCTTAGACCCTCTGTCCTTAGACCCTCTGTCCTTAGACCCTCTGTCCTTAGACCCTCACATCGTACAAGGAAACACTTCCAGAGAAAACCCACAGTTTAAAGGGGAACATTTTATATTATATTGACATTATATTTTATAATATTATTGACACATTGAGAAGAGGACAGCTCTGCAGGAGAATGTCATTTGAATTGATGATGGAATGCTCAGTGTGCACGCGGCTGTGTGCGCAGACAGACGCTCACAGAGGGACAGATGTACGGCCAAAACAGCCATTTTACACCTCGCTCAGCACACTGACCTGAGATGGATGATGATAGATTCTCTGTCATCTGCGCTTAGTGCTTGTTTTCAATTATACCACATCTTGAACTGCCATTTAAGAACTCATTTTATAGTTGTTTACCAATGTATTTGACAACAGATGGAAGCAATTGAATACAAAAAAATGTTGATTGCAGAGAAACAGATGATTGCATGATTTTTTTTGACTGCAATCGTGCAAAGTCTTTCTATCACACATTGCATTTTATTACTTTATAACTCCAATAATCAACTCCTATTAGCACAACATGATTGGTTGTCTTTATCAGCTTTATCTCTACTTCTATTAAGCACTTTTATTATGACTGCCACTTAGGCATTTTTAGACTTACAAATGCAATTTTCTTGTGTTTGATTGTTTTTATTTGCGGGTGCCAAAGACACAATTCAATTTAATGTGCATTTAATGGACACAAAAGTATTCTGAATCTCAGTATCTCGAGCATTTTGGTATTTTTTATACGATTCAAACTGACAGCAGAAAAACAACGATGTGTGCGTTTATGATATGTAAACGTGGCTTTAATCTCCTTTTTTTAACCATGTAACAAACCTAAAAATACATTGTTGTCTCGTGTAGCGATCGTTGAATTATGTAGACTCATAACCCATATATACTTGTATCCTTCCTCCAATCTGAATTATACATAGGGTTTGCAGGGAGGATGGGTTTGTGTGTATTAGTGATGCTGCCTTCAGTCTTTGTCTGACCTCTGTAAACATCACTACCTCCTGTGTGTGTGTGTGTGTGTGTGTGTGTGTGTGTGTGTGTGTGTGTGTGTGTGTGTGGGGGGGGGGGGATCACACCTACATGACGGACATCTTGGTAAAAGCTGCTTCTCAAATCTAGAGATGTCTGCATCGCGCAGTTAAGTCAGTTCGTGAAATGGGTCGCTGAGAGAAAACAGACGTTAAGAGAAATCAATGTTAATGTCGTTGTGAACAATGTAAAGCCTGCACGCTGCAACAGAAACAGTCCCAGTTTAGTGAAGGGAACATTAAATATGGTCGGGATCCGGCTCACCCCGTCGCTTTCTTCATTAATGACCGCCTCACTGCACATTATCCCACTTATTATATATATATTACATGGCTACATACTAAATAAAACTACTACTTGACTCACAGTAATGATTTTAAAATGATCGTATTTCTCCCAAGAAAATAATCGCTTCGCTGTTCCCTTTAGTGTTTACTTCCTGTCTGTCTTCTTCTGCTGTTCCCTTTAGTGTTTACTTCCTGTCTGTCTTCTTCTGCTGTTCCCTTTAGTGTTTACTTCCTCTCTGTCTTCTTCTGCTGTTCCCTTTAGTGTTTACTTCCTGTCTGTCTTCTTCTGCTGTTCCCTTTAGTGTTTACTTCCTGTCTGTCTTCTTCTGCTGTTCCCTTTAGTGTTTACTTCCTCTCTGTCTTCTTCTGCTGTTCCCTTTAGTGTTTAATTCCTCTCTGTCTTCTTCTGCTGTTCCCTTTAGTGTTTACTTCCTCTCTGTCTTCTTCTGCTGTTCCCTTTAGTGTTTAATTCCTCTCTGTCTTCTTCTGCTGTTCCCTTTAGTGTTTACTTCCTCTCTGTCTTCTTCTGCTGTTCCCTTTAGTGTTTACTTCCTGTCTGTCTTCTTCTGCTGTTCCCTTTAGTGTTTACTTCCTGTCTGTATTCTTCTGCTGTTCCCTTTAGTGTTTACTTCCTCTCTGTCTTCTTCTGCTGTTCCCTTTAGTGTTTACTTCCTGTCTGTCTTCTTCTGCTGTTCCCTTTAGTGTTTACTTCCTGTCTGTCTTCTTCTGCTGTTCCCTTTAGTGTTTACTTCCTCTCTGTCTTCTTCTGCTGTTCCCTTTAGTGTTTAATTCCTCTCTGTCTTCTTCTGCTGTTCCCTTTAGTGTTTACTTCCTCTCTGTCTTCTTCTGCTGTTCCCTTTAGTGTTTAATTCCTCTCTGTCTTCTTCTGCTGTTCCCTTTAGTGTTTACTTCCTCTCTGTCTTCTTCTGCTGTTCCCTTTAGTGTTTACTTCCTCTCTGTCTTCTTCTGCTGTTCCCTTTAGTGTTTAATTCCTCTCTGTCTTCTTCTGCTGTTCCCTTTAGTGTTTACTTCCTCTCTGTCTTCTTCTGCTGTTCCCTTTAGTGTTTACTTCCTGTCTGTCTTCTTCTGCTGTTCCCTTTAGTGTTTACTTCCTCTCTGTCTTCTTCTGCTGTTCCCTTTAGTGTTTACTTCCTCTCTGTCTTCTTCTGCTGTTCCCTTTAGTGTTTACTTCCTCTCTGTCTTCTTCTGCTGTTCCCTTTAGTGTTTACTTCCTGTCTGTCTTCTTCTACTGTTCCCTTTAGTGTTTACTTCCTCTCTGTCTTCTTCTGCTGTTCCCTTTAGTGTTTACTTCCTCTCTGTCTTCTTCTGCTGTTCCCTTTAGTGTTTACTTCCTGTCTGTCTTCTTCTGCTGTTCCCTTTAGTGTTTACTTCCTGTCTGTCTTCTTCTGCTGTTCCCTTTAGTGTTTACTTCCTGTCTGTCTTCTTCTGCTGTTCCCTTTAGTGTTTACTTCCTGTCTGTCTTCTTCTGCTGTTCCCTTTAGTGTTTACTTCCTGTCTGTCTTCTTCTGCTGTACCCTTTAGTGTTTACTTCCTGTCTGTCTTCTTCTGCTGTTCCTTTTAGTGTTTACTTCCTGTCTGTCTTCTTCTGCTGTTCCCTTTAGTGTTTACTTCCTGTCTGTCTCCTTCTGCTGTTCCCTTTAGTGTTTACTTCCTGTCTGTCTTCTTCTGCTGTTCCCTTTAGTGTTTACTTCCTGTCTGTCTTCTTCTGCTGTTCCCTTTAGTGTTTACTTCCTGTCTGTCTTCTTCTGCTGTTCCCTTTAGTGTTTACTTCCTGTCTGTCTTCTACTGATGTTCCCTTTAGTGTTTACTTCCTGCCTGTATTCTTCTGCTGTTCCCTTTAGTGTTTACTTCCTCTCTGTCTTCTTCTACTGTTCCCTTAAGTGTTTACTTCCTGTCTGTCTTCTTCTGCTGTTCCCTTTAGTGTTTACTTCCTCTCTGTCTTCTTCTGCTGTTCCCTTTAGTGTTTACTTCCTCTCTGTCTTCTTCTGCTATTCCCTTTAGTGTTTACTTCCTCTCTGTCTTCTTCTGCTGTTCCCTTTAGTGTTTACTTCCTGTCTGTCTTCTTCTGCTGTTCCCTTTAGTGTTAACTTCCTGTCTGTCTTCTTCTACTGTTCCCTTTAGTGTTTACTTCCTGTCTGTCTTCTTCTGCAGTTCCCTTTAGTGTTTACTTCCTGTCTGTCTTCTTCTACTGTTCCCTTTAATGTTTACTTTCTGTCTTCTTCTGCTGTTCCCTTCAGTGTTTACTTCCTGTCTGTCTTCTTCTGCTGTTCCCTTTAGTGTTTACTTCCTGTCTGTCTTCTTCTTGTGTTCCCTTTAGTGTTTACTTCCTCTCTGTCTTCTTCTACTGTTCCCTTTAGTGTTTACTTCCTGTCTGTCTTCTACTGCTGTTCCCTTTAGTGTTTACTTCCTGCCTGTCTTCTTCTGCTGTTCCCTTTAGTGTTTACTTCCTCTCTGTCTTCTTCTGCTGTTCCCTTTAGTGTTTACTTCCTCTCTGTCTTCTTCTGCTGTTCCCTTTAGTGTTTACTTCCTGTCTGTCTTCTTCTGCTGTTCCATTTAGTGTTAACTTCCTGTCTGTCTTCTTCTACTGTTCCCTTTAGTGTTTACTTCCTGTCTGTCTTCTACTGATGTTCCCTTTAGTGTTTACTTCCTCTCTGTCTTATTCTGCTGTTCCCTTAAGTGTTTACTTCCTGTCTGTCTTCTTCTGCTATTCCCTTAAGTGTTTACTTCCTGTCTGTCTTCTTCTGCTGTTCCCTTTAGTGTTTACTTCCTCTCTGTCTTCTTCTGCTATTCCCTTAAGTGTTTACTTCCTGTCTGTCTTCTTCTGCTGTTCCCTTTAGTGTTTACTTCCTCTCTGTCTTCTTCTGCTGTTCCATTTAGTGTTAACTTCCTGTCTGTCTTCTTCTACTGTTCCCTTTAGTGTTTACTTCCTGCCTGTCTTCTTCTGTTCCCTTTAGTGTTTACTTCCTGTCTGTCTTCTTCCGTTGTTCCCTTTAGTGTTTACTTCCTGTCTGTCTTCTTCTGCTGTTCCCTTTAGTGTTTACTTCCTCTCTGTCTTCTTCTGCTATTCCCTTAAGTGTTTACTTCCTGTCTGTCTTCTTCTGCTGTTCCCTTTAGTGTTTACTTCCTCTCTGTCTTCTTCTGCTGTTCCCTTTAGTGTTTACTTCCTCTCTGTCTTCTTCTGCTATTCCCTTAAGTGTTTACTTCCTGTCTGTCTTCTTCTGCTGTTCCCTTTAGTGTTTACTTCCTCTCTGTCTTCTTCTGCTGTTCCATTTAGTGTTAACTTCCTGTCTGTCTTCTTCTACTGTTCCCTTTAGTGTTTACTTCCTGCCTGTCTTCTTCTGTTCCCTTTAGTGTTTACTTCCTGTCTGTCTTCTTCCGTTGTTCCCTTTAGTGTTTACTTCCTGTCTGTCTTCTTCTGTTGATTTCTCTAAACCTCCGGCTCTGTCTTTTAACTTATTTCCTTCTCTTTACTGGGAACAGTTCAAACATCAAATATAAAAATAAATATTCCCAAAAATATTTCACTGTGTTTTATGAAGGATGAAAACCAATGTTTGTTGTCCACAGCTGACGTTAAATTGACCGGACTCCATTGATCCTCTTTAGCAACGGTCTGTTCTCCTTAGCAACAGTGTGCTCGCCAAAAATAACAGACTTCTGAAATGCCAAAATTGACCAATCACAATCGAGTATTCAACCAAGCCGGAAGAAAAATGTATAAAAACATTCACACAGTAGAAGCCAAAACTCCCTCGTGAATTTCTTGTTGTTGTATGTATTGCAATTGTCACTGCAGCCAACAAAACAGCTGTGAATGAATACAGTTTCCAGTCTATCAAAGAACACACTAACACATTATTTTATTAACACACAGGTCCTTTTGTCACCCAGAATACACCACCTCCTCGTCTGCTGTATCTGGCATGGCACACGTCCAAATTGACTGCGGTCTGAAGTGATATTCTTGCCTTTGTGCGCTCGTTGGATTAATTAACCTGCTGCCCACTCCTGCTTTTTTTAGAGCTCGCTATTGTGTGGAAAGCTGTTGGCCGTCTGTTTGGATTGGTCAGCCCGTTTCTATGCAGATGAGAAGGAAGCAGCAGAGACTTGCTGCTAACAGGCTTCAGTTAGTGTGAACACGGAGGCATCGACAGGAAGATTGAGTGATGGACTAATTAGGTAGTCCTCTTTATCCTGTGGGATAGTACTTATATACCTATATGCTAAACAGCTGTTTGGTATGGAGGAGTGTGTCCTGCAGAGGCTTCTGACCAAGGCCAGGATGTAGGGTGATAGATAGAAGGAAGGATGTACCTGTCGATGTATGATTATTAGATTGAAAATTCAAGGCTTTTATTGTCATTTGTTCATCGCTACAGTGTAGTTATGACCATGAAAGTCTTAGGTCCCAGGCTCCTCCAGCAGAGCAACACAATAAAGCAGATACTATAGTGTATAGTGTATATGCTGTTGCCTTAAGGCCTGTGGGGTGGAACTGTCCCTGAGTCTGCTGCATTTAAAAAAAGCAGTTTCAAGTCTTTTTTTCGGCACGTTAATCATGCAGACTCTCTTGCATGTGTGCAGGCGTGCTAAGTGAGGATGTATGTTGAGCAGCTAATGTCTGAACAGTAGATAGAGTGAGAGCGATGCAGGTGTGTGGGCGACAGAACACTTTACCTCTGCAGGGTAATCACTCGTGTTCGCTTCGATGAGGAGGAGGAGGAGGAGGAGGAGGAGGAGGAGGAGGAGGAGGAGGAGCAGCACGGTGACATTATGTTGACGAGAAAGAGAAACACAATCTGTGTGATTTCAGAGAGTGATTGCAATTTATTTAAAGGTGAAGCCTTTCAGTAATTACTCAGAGAAATGTCGTTAAAATGTCTAATCCAGAACATTGAGCTCTGGATCGCGATATAATATGAAGCTGTATTTGTTAAGCACTTTTCGTACACTAGGTGCAGCTCAAAGTGCGTTCACAACATGGCACACATTACAGATTAAAACACTTTAAGGTCAGACATTAGCATAGCAACGTAATACAACAGTGCAATCGACACAAGGAGCTAAAGTAAGTATGATAACAAAAAGAAAATACAATCAAATAAATAATTATCCTTGTCGGTAAAATAAAGAATTCTTTTTTAATCAAACAATAAAATATTAAAATAAATAAACAAATAAAACATTAATAATAGAATAATTACAAACATGTATATAAAGTAATAATAGTTTATTTGCATACATTTGATATTGACGCAATCCAAAAGTAATGGAAAGTAATCCTTTATTTGACGTTGTTGCTACTAATAACACTGTTTTAGAAGTACTTGTACACATTGTTACAGTAACCCTCCCTATCCAGATGATGATGCATACTCACTAAAGCAAACATGTGTTTAACTCAAGTACCTGACTTAATCTCTCTGCTGCTTTCAATGGAGTCCAATGTTGAGTGGACACTAGGATACATATTATAAGTGCTAGATGGTCAGACCCTTCCTCTCAGAAGCTTCAGGTTGTTACCCCTCTCTACAAAGCCATGGATCACTTACATCCACAGCTCTGAGCCTGAGAGGATCCCTGCATGGTGAGAGAGGAGAGAGGATGGGGGAGGAGGGCGGGGCACAGAGGGCAGGTCTGGGACCAGATGTCCTCCCAGTGGGGGAGGAACGATGAGGTGAGGATGGGAGGAAGGAGGGAGGCGCTCAGCAGTTGCCATGCAGTGCCTGTTGTATACATAACGTCCATATTGTAGAGCATGCTGATAAATCTCATGTTCATTACACCAAGTAGATATGATGAGGTGGTCCATTAAAGCCAGGGTTGGGAGGGTTCCTTAAACATGGGATATGTTACATTAATAGTTACCTGTGGAACATGTTAATCTGATCTGAGTGTCAAAATATACCTGAGTAACCTGATTACTTTTTGGATTACCGCCAATGTAAACAAATCCAAGAGAAAACAAATATCAATAAGAGGTTTTTTACTGAAGTGTAGTATGTAAGACAACAGATCAATGTGACTTTAGAAAATAAGAAACCAAGATATTTAGGATCAGAAATGATTGTATTTATAGTAAAACATGAAGCATATTCAGTCCGCAGCCCAACACCGAAACTCATGAGCACAGACTACAGTTTAGAAAAGCAGAAATGAAATCTGAGCTGACAGGAAATGCTCCGGTTTAGTTTAACACACAGTTAATTTGATGAACATGTAGGTTCACCTGCTGAATTAAAAACAGAACAAATGAAGCAAAGAAAGAGAAAACCATGAAGCAGATTCAGGCAGAAGGAGTATAGATTCACACTGAAAGTATTAGAGAACAGCTGACAGAGATAACATCTGATCCTTTACAACAAACACTATCTGCTTGTTTTAGGTTTTTAATAACACTCTTATCCTGCTAGTAATCCCCCATATTTAGAAATGTAACAGTAATCTGATTTTTTAAACTGTAAATTACCTGTTTGTTGTATCCTGATTACTTAATCCCATACATGACTCTGAGCCTGGTCATCATCACTGGTCATTGAAACTGACGGTCCCATTAGGCCCGGCTTAGTTATTGTCTACAGGTTGATCCCAGCTCCCTAAAGACCCCCATCCCCCTTCACTCCCATCACCATGGCAATGCCTCCCTGTGTGACTCTGAATGTCTATTTCACAGCTATTAGTCAGAGGGCCCTCTTTACTCACCAGAGATGAGCCAGGACCCTCAAATGGTGGTTTCCTGTGATCTTCATATCTTTATGTGTAAAAACTAAGTCTATATGGCCTGCGCTCCCAACATGTTATTCAGATGCTGGTTCCTAAAGTGAGAACTGCGTAAAAAAGCTTTTAAATATGCTGCCCCTTCTGCCTGGAATAACGTACAGAAGGAGCTGAAACTGTCCCATTTGATCACTAAGGGGGAGTTCAAGTCCATCTTAAAGGACGGAGAACAAGAATCCATTGGTCGATGTGGCTGCTCGTTTATCCCATAGTCGAAGTCGTTTTAAATTGTGCCAGTTTTTAATGTTGTATAATAGTTTATTTTGTTTGCTTATCCTCCCATTCATTTTTGTCCTCTGTGGAGCACATTGGGTTTTGGTCCATTACTTTGAGGTTATACATGCCACAGCATTAAGTCCAATTGTACTCCACAGAGGACATCCTGGGCTTTTCAAACATATGACATATGTGGGGGTGTGGCTTTGAAAAAGATCATAGGCTTGTTTGAGACGGGTTGCGGCTCGCCTCGAAAGTAGACGAGAATAGCCGATCGCAGCCGGGGGAGGTCTCAAAAAGCTCGCCTGAAGTCGGACAGCTCGGAGTCGGCTTCGTCTTCTTCTTCTTCTCTCGGTTATTTGGCGGATTGCAAACAACTTTAAGGTGCATACCGGAGTCGGCTTGACTCGGTTTGCATTTATAAAGAATGCACACATGTGTTTAATCGTTATTGTCAGATATAAGTAAATACATTTGTTCCTGCTCAAGATTAGATTCAACTTTATTGTTATTGCACATATTACAGGTACTGAGACAACGAAATGCAGTTTAGCTTCTAACCAGGAGCAACAAGCAGTAAAGTGAAAAGTAATGTACACAATAGACATAATAAAATATAGAATGAATTGAATGATGAATAAACAGTGAGGGGTATGAATACACTAGATATCAGCCTGTGAGCAGTATGAACAGTGTGTATGAATACACTAGATATCAGCCTGTGAGCAGTATGAACAGTGTATGAATACACTAGATATCAGCCTGTGAGCAGTATGAACAGTGTGTATGAATACACTAGATATCAGCCTGTCAGCAGTATGAACAGTGTGTATGAATACACTAGATATCAGCCTGTGAGCAGTATGAACAGTGTGTATGAATACACTAGATATCAGCCTGTCAGCAGTATGAACAGTGTGTATGAATACACTAGATATCAGCCTGTGAGCAGTATGAACAGTGTGTATTAATACACTAGATATCAGCCTGTGAGCAGTATGAACAGTGTTTATGAATATGCTAAGATATATAAAGTATGAAAACGGTAAGCAGTGCAAGTATAGTATAAAATATATAGATATTAATTTCATGATGATAAACATTGTGGAACAATGATGAAAAATGTGAATGGATGTGGCGACGTAAAACTGACACAAAACAACAACAAACTTTAGCCGAGCCAATTGGAGAGTTTCATCAGCAGCACGTGGTAAAAACCACCAATGAGCGCTCAGCTCGAGATACCAGCGAGTCGTTTCCCATCAAGCATTTCGCTTCCGCAGCCCGTGGAGAGGAACTGCGCCGCCTCGCCTTGCCTCGCTCTCAAGGCTGCGGGCGTCTTTGTCCCGCGAGATTTCAACGTCTCATGTGGGCGGGACTCCAGAGCAAGTCGGACAAAATGACTAACCATCATGCAACGCACTAGCAAGACGTTGATCGCAACTGCGCAGGTCTGCGCAGGTCTCGCTTGTCTCAAACAAGCCTCATTTCATTGTATTTCAAAATGGCGTCCATCAACACAAGCACTATAGAGAGGAGAAGTCCCGCCCATCTACTTCCGCCCCATGGGACCTTATTTCTGAAACATTTTGTATTGAAGTCAATGGAGAGAGAAAGATTATCTTTCCATCCCGTTTGAATTGTGCCACGAATTACACATATGATGTTTGTCAATCTTAAATAATAATTTCCGTGTCAAAAAAGTCACAGTTTGTCGTAAAACTGTTGAAATATAAGAATGAAAAATACGCAACTAGAAAGACTACAAATCCCAGAGTCCCGGTCCCGCATGCTGGCTCTCACGGAACCGACTAACTCCCCTTGTGTGTGTGCACAGCTCTCAACGCGCCCAGACTTGGAGTGATTTTCACCTCTTTTAATACTTTCCTCCTCGTTCTGAAAGAAAGAAGTGAAATGTTCAAACGTGACGGCCGTCTTGGTGTGTGGTGCGAGACGGGAGATGTAGTTCATTGAGCGGTTTCACAAACAAAGTGTTACTTCACAGTTTTACGACATATTCTTATTTTGTTGACTTGCAAAATGATCTTTTAAATTGACAAACATCATATGTGTAATTCGTGGCTCAATTCAAACGGGATCGAAAGATAATCTTTCTCTCTCCATTGACTTCAATGCAGACTTTTCAGAAATAAGGTCCCATGGAGCTCCCCGGAAAGGGAGGGACTTCTCTCTATTTATAGAAAGAGAAATGGTAAGTTTGTAATTACCAGTGTTGTGAGTTCAATATTTTAATTAATGATAGTAAGGGAACATCTTAGTGTAGTGAGTTTTCAGAGCAGTGTAATAATGATTTGACCTAAATCTAAATGTTTTTATGAATGTCCGCTGAGGAGGACATGGGGATTTGCTAACTTTTTATTTCCCCCATTTTACACGACACAAATGGAGTCCACTATGGGCCAAGCCTAACACGTAGGTTTCTGTAGGGTTCATGGCAGACGGATGCACGGGGAAAACATACATCAAGTGTCAGATGTATCTCTGCATTTCACAAAAGGATGGAGTACTACAAAGAGGGCTCAGTATTTGTTGTGCTCTAATGTTGTCTAAATGTACTTGTATGTTAATGTTGTTTGTATACTATGCTTGATGTCCTCTACAAAGGACACACAATAAAACAAAATATATATTGGTTTAGTTTCTGTTAGTCATTATGTTAAAACCACCCTAAACACTTGTGTGATCTAAAAAAAAGTAAATGTGAAACCTTTTTCTTTCTGGGTCTCAGGAGGATGTGCCATTTCATTTGTGTTTTATGACCACTGTATTAGTCTACATGTATCATGTTTTATTTGTTGTAACTTTGTTCATGCTGCCTTCTTGACCAGGCCGTTCTTGAAAAAGAGATTTTAATCTCAATGAGAATTTGTACCTGGTATATATATATATATATATATATCAGACAACATGCTACATACAGGTGACATGGTTTCCTCTCCAGTGGCCGAGTGTCAGTGTTATTCACATGAGGAATTTAAGCATCAACAATCAGGGTTCCAGTGGTGGAAGAAGTCAATGTTTATTTCTAAAGCCCAATGTCACTAATGTTACATTTGGCTCCGTGTACTTTACAGTTTGTAGAATATAAATATGACACCCTCTGTCCCGTTGACCCTCACATCAGACAGGGAAAAACTTCCAAAGAAACCCCTTTTGAAAGTAAAGTATTCACTCTTTGCTTGAAAATACTTTGGTAAAATACAAGTACCTCAAATGTACTTTCCACCACTGGTTGCTACTAAAGCCCAGCAGAGTCTGAGTGTTTCCTCCCACTCAGGATTACTCACAGCTCTTTCTTCACCTCCTGTTACAGAAGCAGGTTATACAGCAGCCTGACCAGAGAGGGGATAACAGTGGTTTATCTAATGCACCACAGGCCACTTAGTCAGCAAGCATATCTGATGCATAACATCATAAAATATGAGCCAGGTAACACTTGGAGCGAGGATTCAATGAAAGTAAATAACAGCTTTTTTGTGTGCAACCAGTGCTTTTATTTAAGTGACAGGGAGACAGATGGGATGAGCGAGGCAAAAGTGGATCAGACGGAAAAACATGGAGGTTATCAGACTTTGATAATGTCAGTTTATATACTGAGTGCAACAGTAATTAATACAACTGAGGCTTTTTGGGGGCAGAAGCAGTCCGTATGTTAGAGTCGTGCCTTTGTGTGCAACCTAATAATCCCGTTGTCATCACTATTTAAAAAGGCATTCAAAACAACCCAATAAACTCAGTATCGTTTCCACTTGGCAAATGTATAACTATCGTATTTTTTTAAAGTATTTTTACTAAAGTTACATGGCTTGTGTGGATTTTAATGAAACCAGGTTATGCTAGCCTATAAACTAACACCCAGGCATACTGTTTTGTAGTCAAAAAAAAGGAAAGGTATCAATCTAAAAAAGGTATTTACAGAAAACAAGTAGGTAGAAGAGTGTTTGTTTGTAAAGGAGCTGACATTTGATCTGCGTTGATGGATTTTAACACAGGAAACCAGTAATGATTCTGCAGCTAAACTTGTTCTATTGTGTGTCACGACTATCCATCTTAAATAAAAATCACTGGTTTAGACGAGTCAAGGTCGGCCCCTTTCCTCCATCAGCGACACCACCCGGCCCATCAGGGGAAGCATCTGTCCGCAAACATCTTGAAAGTGTTGGTTGGACTCCTGCAGCAGCCTCTCTCCCTTCTCCTCACTCTCCCCACTTTTCTCCAGAAAAACAAGGATTTCTGCTGACGTGTCCCGCTTCCTTTTACCTACAAAGGGAACGATAACCATTAACACATTAGTCGGGACATTTCATATCAAATGTGTATCATGTACCGTGTAATGAAATGTTGCATTTGTTATTATGGCTGCAGTTGCATAAGTAGAAAAACGACTACAAATGTTTTATTTAACAATGACAATGAACATTAATCAACATTTCTGTAAATGTGCATGTTAGCGAGGCTATTTTCCATCTGTAGTCCCTGGACAGGTTTTGTAAGTCAACCCTAAAGACACATTTCATTTATCAATGTCACAATATCGTGAAATTGTGCCATGATAAATACTCGCACTTGGATAAGGACGTCTACCGTTTTGTTTGTACTGTTTCTGTTCTGATGTTTTATGTAAAGCGTCTTTGAGCATTAGGAAAAGCGCTATAAAATTCCAATGTATTATTATTATAAAATGCACATGGGAACATTACATGCATACATGACCACTGTAAACCTTACCGTTTCGATTAGTGGTGGGGTGGGTTTCCTGGGAGGAGCTGCTTTCCAACAGCAGCATCAAGTCCTGTAGAAATAACATTGGGAATACATTTTTAATGATATACCATAATAATATATCCTTTAGTAGTCCTTTGTGCCAGCATATATTCATCTCTAATCCAGCCTATTTTTCATCCTTACCCTGTTGCTGTTTAAACTACTAAATTTCTCCACGGGGATTAATAAAGGTACATCTTATCTGGAAAGCTAGGTATTTTGAGTTTGGTGCATGCCGAGGCTAACAACAGCTAGCACTTGACTAGGAGATCGAACATGGCGTACACACTCTCTCTCCCACAGACACACACACACACACTCTCTCTCTCCCACAGACACACACATACTCTCTCCCACAGACACACACACATACTCTCCCACAGACACACACACATACTCTCCCACAGACACACACTCTCCCACAGACACACACATACTCTCTCCCAGACACACACACATACTCTCCCACAGACACACACATACTCTCTCACGCACACATACTCTCCCACAGACACACACACATACTCTCCCACAGACACACACACTCTCCCACAGACACACACACTCTCTCCCACAGACACACACACTCTCACAGACACACACTCTCTCACAGACACATACGCTCTCCAACACTCACACATAAGCCCTCCAACACATACGCTCTCCAACACTCACACATTCTCTCCCACAGACACACATTCTCTCCCACAGACACACACTCTCTCCAAAACACACACACCGGTTGCTGTTTAAACAACTGAATTTCCCCACGGGGATTAATAAAAGTCCATTTTATCTGGAAAGCTAGGCGTTTTGAGCTTGGTGCATGCCGAGGCTAACAGCAGCTAGCACTTGACTAGACGATCGAACAGGGCGTATATTTACCTTCTTCCTCGAGCATAATTCTCGTAGTTGTAGATTTAGACGAATCATTGACTCTCGCTGTTTGTCCAGATGGGCTTCACAAAGCAAAAGCAACGTGTTCACCGCTTCGTTATCAAGTTCCGCCATTGTTGTTGTTGTCGATGTGAGGGATTTCTTCTCCTTCTTGTTCTTCGGGGTTTAATGGCGGATGGCTTATAAGGGATTTTTACGCCGTGTGGGTTACGTCATGACGCAAACGATGACGCAATGACGCAGCTCCACTCGTTCTCTGAACAAATCTTTCTAGCAGTATTTTTCCTCTTCTTTTAACATTTTACACACAAAATATCCACCGATTTGGACTTGATATTGAATATTCCTGTACATTTTGTAATCTACAAGATAAACTATTGGCCATTTATGTTATGAATGTGTGTATTGTAGAATATTGTGGTATGATGTAGAATGTTTTATTAGAAGAAAAACGGGACAGAAGGTTCAACTCCAGGATAGAAAGACATTCATTCTGATAGTATGATGCAGATATTGTTATACTGGATATAGTTCAAGGAGACAACTTCAATTCGGAATTCATAGGGTCCGTACAACCAGAAGAACTTTTTGTATCTCAGCCTGTGGAGTGAGACTATGGAACAGTGTGAATGTGGAGCTAAAGCGATGTCCAGATATTAACCAGTTCAAGAGGAAATACAGAGACATTATTTTCTCGAGGTACAGGGATGGGGAAGGTGTTTGGCTCTGTGTATGTGTGTATATGTGTGAGTATGTAGGTGTGTATATGTATATGTGCATACTGTATATGTATGTATATATGTATATATGTCAATCAACAGGTAAAGCAGATTAAAATAATAATAACAATAATAATTAATAATAATGATAATTATTGCAGATTATAGATTATAAATAAATAATTTAGGGACAAGGGGGTGAGATTAAATCAATGATACTTCTTCTCACTCCTTTTCGAACACTAGATGTGGGACTGTTTATGTTGCTAATGCTGTTGTTGTTGTAAATGACTATGCACTGCAAAACAACATTTGTTTTGTAATTATTTATTTTACTTAAGTAAAAATGTATCAATCAATCAATCAATATTGTCTTTTTTGTGCATTTTATTGTATTTTTAGGGACATTTCATATCCATAAAAGAAATGGGCTGACTTCAAACCAAATGTTGTAAATTTCTACCAATAATTTAAACAATATATTAGCATTATTAAAAACATTAGAAATAAGAAGGCAATCAAAACAAATTTGATATTTAAAAAACATTTAATCTGAAGTATCAAAATGTATTTTCCTTTCCTTTTTGTTATGTGTGTAATGTCTTGTTGCTTTGTTTGTCTGCCCTGGACCTTGTTGTATGTAGAATGTATGATATATAGATGAACACAAAAAGAGGGACAAGGGACATTACAAAGAGGGTCAGACAACAGGATGCAGTCCCAGTGTTTTCTCTGATTACCCCTGATGTGCTCAGATGAGCCAACGGGCAATTATCTGTCTGTTCCCATTATCTCCCAGATCAATCTGCAGAGGTCTGCCTCTCTCTCTGTCCCCAATCTGCAGAGGTCTGCCTCTCTCTCTGTCCCCAATGTGCAGAGGTCTGCCTCTCTCTCTGTCCCCAATGTGCAGAGGTCTGCCTCTCTCTCTGTCCCCAATCTGCAGAGGTCTGACTCTCTCTCTGTCCCCAATGTGCAGAGGTCTGCCTCTCTCTCTGTCCCCAATCTGCAGAGGTCTGACTCTCTCTCTGTCCCCAATGTGCAGAGGTCTGCCTCTCTCTCTGTCCCCAATCTGCAGAGGTCTGCCTCTCTCTGTCCCCAATCTGCAGAGGTCTGACTCTCTCTCTGTCCCCAATGTGCAGAGGTCTGCCTCTCTCTCTGTCCCCAATCTGCAGAGGTCTGACTCTCTCTCTGTCCCCAATCTGCAGAGGTCTGCCTCTCTCTCTGTCCCCAATCTGCAGAGGTCTGCCTCTCTCTCTGTCCCCAATCTGCAGAGGTCTGACTCTCTCTCTGTCCCCAATGTGCAGAGGTCTGCCTCTCTCTCTGTCCCCAATCTGCAGAGGTCTGCCTCTCTCTCTGTCCCCAATCTGCAGAGGTCTGCCTCTCTCTCTGTCCCCAATCTGCAGAGGTCTGCCTCTCTCTGTCCCCAATCTGCAGAGGTCTGCCTCTCTCTCTGTCCCCAATGTGCAGAGGTCTGCCTCTCTCTCTGTCCCCAATGTGCAGAGGTCTGCCTCTCTCTCTGTCCCCAATCTGCAGAGGTCTGCCTCTCTCTCTGTCCCCAATCTGCAGAGGTCTGCCTCTCTCTCTGTCCCCAATCTGCAGAGGTCTGCCTCTCTCTCTGTCCCCAATCTGCTCATTTAATGAATACAAAGATGTTCCCTGTCTATCAAACTGCGCTTGCCAAAGAACAACTTTATTTCATCTTTAATTGAAGCTATCATTGTTCATTTTAAAATCCAGTCTTTGTTGAACTTTGCAAAGTTTTGTGTCGTCTCCTTTGCTTACTCTCAGAGGTGGGAAGAAGTGGAGTACATTTACTTAGTTACTGTACTTAAGTACATTTCTCTGGTATCAGTACTTTACTCCACTACTTCTTTTTCTGACCACTTTTTACTTTGACTTCTTACATGTTGAACCCAAATACCTGTACTTTCTACTTCTTACATGTTGAATACAAATACCTGTACTTTCTACTTCTTACATGTTGAACTCAAATACCTGTACTTTCTACTTCTTACATGTTGAATACAAATACCTGTACTTTCTACTTCTTACATGTTGAACTCAAATACCTGTACTTTCTACTTCTTACATGTTGAACTCAAATACCTGTACTTTCTACTTCTTACATGTTGAACTCAAATACCTGTACTTTCTACTTCTTACATGTTGAACACAAATACCTGTACTTTCTACTTCTTACATGTTGAACCCAAATACCTGTACTTTCTACTTCTTACATGTTGAACCCAAATACCTGTACTTTCTACTTCTTACATGTTGAACACAAATACCTGTACTTTCTACTTCTTACATGTTGAACACAAATACCTGTACTTTCTACTTCTTACATGTTGAACACAAATACCTGTACTTTCTACTTCTTACATGTTGAACTCAAATACCTGTACTTTCTACTTCTTACATGTTGAACTCAAATACCTGTACTTTCTACTTCTTACATGTTGAACCCAAATACCTGAACTTTCTACTTCTTACATGTTGAACCCAAATACCTGAACTTTCTACTTCTTACATGTTGAACTCAAATACCTGTACTTTCTACTTCTTACATGTTGAACACAAATACCTGTACTTTCTACTTCTTACATGTTGAACACAAATACCTGAATTTTCTACTTCTTACATGTTGAACACAAATACCTGTAGTTTCTACTTCTTACATGTTGAACACAAATACCTGAACTTTCTACTTCTTACATGTTGAACACAAATACCTGAATTTTCTACTTCTTACATGTTGAACCCAAATACCTGAATTTTCTACTTCTTACATGTTGAACACAAATACCTGTAGTTTCTACTTCTTACATGTTGAACACAAATACCTGTACTTTCTACTTCTTACATGTTGAACACAAATACCTGAATTTTCTACTTCTTACATGTTGAACACAAATACCTGAATTTTCTACTTCTTACATGTTGAACACAAATACCTGTAGTTTCTACTTCTTACATGTTGAACACAAATACCTGTACTTTCTACTTCTTACATGTTGAACACAAATACCTGAATTTTCTACTTCTTACATGTTGAACACAAATACCTGTAGTTTCTACTTCTTACATGTTGAACACAAATACCTGTACTTTCTACTTCTTACATGTTGAACTCAAATACCTGAACTTTCTACTTCTTACATGTTGAACTCAAATACCTGAACTTTCTACTTCTTACATGTTGAACACAAATACCTGTACTTTCTACTTCTCACATGTTGAACACAAATACCTGTACTTTCTACTTCTTACATGTTGAACTCAAATACCTGAACTTTCTACTTCTTACATGTTGAACACAAATACCTGTACTTTCTACTTCTTACATGTTGAACACAAATACCTGAACTTTCTACTTCTTACATGTTGAACTCAAATACCTGAACTTTCTACTTCTTACATGTTGAACTCAAATACCTGAACTTTCTACTTCTTACATGTTGAACACAAATACCTGTACTTTCTACTTCTTACATGTTGAACACAAATACCTGTACTTTCTACTTCTTACATGTTGAACACAAATACCTGAACTTTCTACTTCTTACATGTTGAACACAAATACCTGTACTTTCTACTTCTTACATGTTGAACACAAATACCTGTACTTTCTACTTCTTACATGTTGAACACAAATACCTGAACTTTCTACTTCTTACATGTTGAACTCAAATACCTGTACTTTCTACTTCTTACATGTTGAACACAAATACCTGAACTTTCTACTTCTTACATGTTGAACTCAAATACCTGTACTTTCTACTTCTTACATGTTGAACACAAATACCTGAACTTTCTACTTCTTACATGTTGAACACAAATACCTGAATTTTCTACTTCTTACATGTTGAACACTAATAACTGTACTTTCTACTTCTTACATGTTGAACACAAATACCTGTATTTTCTACTTCTCACATGTTGAACCCAAATACCTGTACTTTCTACTTCTTACATGTTGAACTCAAATACCTGTACTTTCTACTTCTTACATGTTGAACTCAAATACCTGTACTTTCTACTTCTTACATGTTGAACCCAAATACCTGTACTTTCTACTTCTTACATGTTGAACCCAAATACCTGTACTTTCTACTTCTTACATGTTGAACCCAAATACCTGTACTTTCTACTTCTTACATGTTGAACCCAAATACCTGTACTTTCTACTTCTTACATGTTGAACCCAAATACCTGTACTTTCTACTTCTTACATGTTGAACCCAAATACCTGTACTTTCTACTTCTCACATGTTGAACCCAAATACCTGTACTTTCTACTTCTTACATGTTGAACCCAAATACCTGTACTTTCTACTTCTCTCATTTTCCAAACAGCTGGTTCCTTTAGTCTGAATGTGTGTTTTGTGGCGTGATCATTATTCTTTAGAGTCATTGCGTGCCTATTGATTTGAACACGATCCGTGTATCCATCATTTCCTGGTCTTCTCTAAAGAAGAGGGACCAATGGAAACGTTGTCATGTTGCCGTTGTTCAGCATGGAAACATTCATTAGCTAACAATGACATTATTGTTCTATTAATATAAAGGGAGGTCAGGTACTCTTTAAAACAGCTGCTAGTTATGGGTACTTTTTACTGAAGTACACTTCAAAGCCTCTTTACTTTGACTTGAGTAAAGAAGTTTAGTCAGTACTTCTACTTTCACCAGAATATCTTTAAACACGAGTATCTGTACTTCTACTTGAGTAAAGGATGTGTGTACTTCTACTTGAGTAAAGGATGTGTGTACTTCTACTTGAGTAAAGGATGTGTGTACTTCTACTTGAGTAAAGGATGTGTAATCAACTGAACCAGAGCAACAGCACAACAGACTTAAAGTGTGTTGGAGGGAACACAGAGATTTTAGCCTCAGACCATTTACATGCACTAAAACCCACAGAACACACCACAGGAAAGGAACATAAGTAACTGAGTACTTCTTCCACCTCTGCCTCGCTGGTCAGTTTTTGCAGAGCCTCATTTTTATCTCTCCTTTCTCCATTTAGGCATTCAAGGAAATGCTGTATGCTGCCCAGGACCAAGCCCCGTCCATAGAAGGTAAGAAGACCCCCTGTTAACTAACTGACACACACACACACACACACACACACACACACACACACACACACACACACACACACACACACACACACACACACACACACACACACACACACACACACACACACACACACACACACACACAGACACACACACACACTCTCCTACAGACACTCACTCTCTCCAACAGACACCCACACTCTCCCACAGACACACACACTCTCCCACAGACACACACTCTCTCCCACAGACAC
>CM053243.1:923047-1047897 GCA_028583405.1 Pogonophryne albipinna
TTCAACATGTAAGAAGTAGAAAGTACAGGTATTTGTGTTCAACATGTGAGAAGTAGAAAGTACAGGTATTTGTGTTCAACATGTAAGAAGTAGATAGTACAGGTATTTGGGTTCAACATGTAAGAAGTAGAAAGTACAGGTATTTGGGTTCAACATGTAAGAAGTAGAAAGTACAGGTATTTGAGTTCAACATGTAAGAAGTAGAAAGTACAGGTATTTGGGTTCAACATGTAAGAAGTAGAAAGTACAGGTATTTGTGTTCAACATGTGAGAAGTAGAAAGTACAGGTATTTGTGTTCAACATGTGAGAAGTAGAAAGTACAGGTATTTGAGTTCAACATGTAAGAAGTAGAAAGTACAGGTATTTGTGTTCAACATGTAAGAAGTAGAAAGTACAGGTATTTGAGATCAACATGTAAGAAGTAGAAAGTACAGGTATTTGGGTTCAACATGTAAGAAGTAGAAAGTACAGGTATTTGAGTTCAACATGTGAGAAGTAGAAAGTACAGGTATTTGAGTTCAACATGTAAGAAGTAGAAAGTACAGGTATTTGTGTTCAACATGTGAGAAGTAGAAAATACAGGTATTTGTGTTCAACATGTAAGAAGTAGAAAGTTCAGGTATTTGTGTTCAACATGTAAGAAGTAGAAAGTACAGGTATTTGTGTTCAACATGTAAGAAGTAGAAAGTACAGGTATTTGGGTTCAACATGTAAGAAGTAGAAAGTACAGGTATTTGTGTTCAACATGTGAGAAGTAGAAAATACAGGTATTTGTGTTCAACATGTAAGAAGTAGAAAGTACAGGTATTTGAGTTCAACATGTAAGAAGTAGAAAGTACAGGTATTTGTGTTCAACATGTGAGAAGTAGAAAATACAGGTATTTGTGTTCAACATGTAAGAAGTAGAAAGTTCAGGTATTTGTGTTCAACATGTAAGAAGTAGAAAATTCAGGTATTTGAGTTCAACATGTAAGAAGTAGAAAGTACAGGTATTTGTGTTCAACATGTAAGAAGTAGAAAATTCAGGTATTTGTGTTCAACATGTAAGAAGTAGAAAGTTCAGGTATTTGTGTTCAACATGTAAGAAGTAGAAAGTACAGGTATTTGTGTTCAACATGTAAGAAGTAGAAACTACAGGTATTTGTGTTCAACATGTAAGAAGTAGAAAATTCAGGTATTTGTGTTCAACATGTAAGAAGTAGAAAGTTCAGGTATTTGTGTTCAACATGTAAGAAGTAGAAAGTACAGGTATTTGAGTTCAACATGTAAGAAGTAGAAAATTCAGGTATTTGTGTTCAACATGTAAGAAGTAGAAACTACAGGTATTTGTGTTCAACATGTAAGAAGTAGAAAATTCAGGTATTTGTGTTCAACATGTAAGAAGTAGAAAGTTCAGGTATTTGTGTTCAACATGTAAGAAGTAGAAAGTACAGGTATTTGAGTTCAACATGTAAGAAGTAGAAAGTACAGGTATTTGTGTTCAACATGTGAGAAGTAGAAAGTACAGGTATTTGGGTTCAACATGTAAGAAGTAGAAAGTACAGGTATTTGAGTTCAACATGTAAGAAGTAGAAAGTACAGGTATTTGTGTTCAACATGTAAGAAGTAGAAAGTACAGGTATTTGTGTTCAACATGTAAGAAGTAGAAAGTACAGGTATTTGGGTTCAACATGTAAGAAGTAGAAAGTACAGGTATTTGGGTTCAACATGTAAGAAGTAGAAAGTTCAGGTATTTGTGTTCAACATGTAAGAAGTAGATAGTACAGGTATTTGTGTTCAACTTGTAAGAAGTAGAAAGTACAGGTATTTGTGTTCAACATGTAAGAAGTAGAAAGTACAGGTATTTGGGTTCAACATGTAAGAAGTAGAAAGTTCAGGTATTTGTGTTCAACATGTAAGAAGTAGATAGTACAGGTATTTGTGTTCAACTTGTAAGAAGTAGAAAGTACAGGTATTTGTGTTCAACATGTAAGAAGTAGATAGTACAGGTATTTGTGTTCAACATGTAAGAAGTAGAAAGTTCAGGTATTTGTGTTCAACATGTAAGAAGTAGAAAGTACAGGTATTTGTGTTCAACATGTAAGAAGTAGAAAGTTCAGGTATTTGGGTTCAACATGTAAGAAGTAGAAAGTACAGGTATTTGTGTTCAACATGTAAGAAGTAGAAAGTACAGGTATTTGGGTTCAACATGTAAGAAGTAGAAAGTACAGGTATTTGTGTTCAACATGTAAGAAGTAGAAAGTACAGGTATTTGTGTTCAACATGTAACAAGTAGAAAGTACAGGTATTTGTGTTCAACATGTAAGAAGTAGAAAGTACAGGTATTTGGGTTCAACATGTAAGAAGTAGAAAGTTCAGGTATTTGTGTTCAACATGTAAGAAGTAGATAGTACAGGTATTTGTGTTCAACTTGTAAGAAGTAGAAAGTACAGGTATTTGTGTTCAACATGTAAGAAGTAGATAGTACAGGTATTTGTGTTCAACATGTAAGAAGTAGAAAGTTCAGGTATTTGTGTTCAACATGTAAGAAGTAGAAAGTACAGGTATTTGTGTTCAACATGTAAGAAGTAGAAAGTTCAGGTATTTGGGTTCAACATGTAAGAAGTAGAAAGTACAGGTATTTGTGTTCAACATGTAAGAAGTAGAAAGTACAGGTATTTGGGTTCAACATGTAAGAAGTAGAAAGTACAGGTATTTGTGTTCAACATGTAAGAAGTAGAAAGTACAGGTATTTGTGTTCAACATGTAACAAGTAGAAAGTACAGGTATTTGTGTTCAACATGTAAGAAGTAGAAAATTCAGGTATTTGTGTTCAACATGTAAGAAGTAGAAAGTTCAGGTATTTGTGTTCAACATGTAAGAAGTAGAAAGTACAGGTATTTGTGTTCAACATGTAAGAAGTAGAAAATTCAGGTATTTGTGTTCAACATGTAAGAAGTAGAAAGTTCAGGTATTTGTGTTCAACATGTAAGAAGTAGAAAGTACAGGTATTTGAGTTCAACATGTAAGAAGTAGAAAGTACAGGTATTTGTGTTCAACATGTGAGAAGTAGAAAGTACAGGTATTTGGGTTCAACATGTAAGAAGTAGAAAGTACAGGTATTTGTGTTCAACATGTAAGAAGTAGAAAGTACAGGTATTTGTGTTCAACATGTAAGAAGTAGAAAGTACAGGTATTTGTGTTCAACATGTAAGAAGTAGAAAGTACAGGTATTTGTGTTCAACATGTAAGAAGTAGAAAGTACAGGTATTTGGGTTCAACATGTAAGAAGTAGAAAGTACAGGTATTTGTGTTCAACATGTAAGAAGTAGAAAGTACAGGTATTTGGGTTCAACATGTAAGAAGTAGAAAGTTCAGGTATTTGTGTTCAACTTGTAAGAAGTAGATAGTACAGGTATTTGTGTTCAACTTGTAAGAAGTAGAAAGTACAGGTATTTGTGTTCAACATGTAAGAAGTAGAAAGTACAGGTATTTGGGTTCAACATGTAAGAAGTAGAAAGTTCAGGTATTTGTGTTCAACATGTAAGAAGTAGAAAGTACAGGTATTTGTGTTCAACATGTAAGAAGTAGAAAGTTCAGGTATTTGGGTTCAACATGTAAGAAGTAGAAAGTTCAGGTATTTGTGTTCAACATGTAAGAAGTAGAAAGTACAGGTATTTGTGTTCAACATGTAAGAAGTAGAAAGTACAGGTATTTGTGTTCAACATGTAAGAAGTAGAAAGTACAGGTATTTGTGTTCAACATGTAAGAAGTAGAAAGTACAGGTATTTGGGTTCAACATGTAAGAAGTAGAAAGTACAGGTATTTGTGTTCAACATGTAAGAAGTAGAAAGTACAGGTATTTGTGTTCAACATGTAAGAAGTCAAAGTAAAAAGTGGTCAGAAAAAGAAGTAGTGGAGTAAAGTACTGATACCAGAGAAATGTACTTAAGTACAGTAACTAAGTAAATATACTCCACTTCTTCCCACCTCTGAGAGTAAGCAAAGGAGACGACACAAAACTTTGCAAAGTTCAACAAAGACTGGATTTTAAAATGAACAATGATAGCTTCAATTAAAGATGAAATAAAGTTGTTCTTTGGCAAGCGCAGTTTGATAGACAGGGAACATCTGTGTATTCATTAAATGAGCAGATTGGGGACAGAGAGAGAGGCAGACCTCTGCACATTGGGGACAGAGAGAGAGGCAGACCTCTGCAGATTGGGGACAGAGAGAGAGGCAGACCTCTGCAGATTGGGGACAGAGAGAGAGGCAGACCTCTGCAGATTGGGGACAGAGAGAGAGGCAGACCTCTGCAGATTGGGGACAGAGAGAGAGGCAGACCTCTGCACATTGGAGACAGAGAGAGAGGCAGACCTCTGCAGATTGGGGACAGAGAGAGAGGCAGACCTCTGCACATTGGAGACAGAGAGAGAGGCAGACCTCTGCAGATTGGGGACAGAGAGAGGCAGACCTCTGCAGATTGGGGACAGAGAGAGAGGCAGACCTCTGCACATTGGAGACAGAGAGAGAGGCAGACCTCTGCAGATTGGGGACAGAGAGAGAGGCAGACCTCTGCACATTGGAGACAGAGAGAGAGGCAGACCTCTGCAGATTGGGGACAGAGAGAGGCAGACCTCTGCAGATTGGGGACAGAGAGAGGCAGACCTCTGCAGATTGGGGACAGAGAGAGAGGCAGACCTCTGCAGATTGGGGACAGAGAGAGAGGCAGACCTCTGCAGATTGGGGACAGAGAGAGGCAGACCTCTGCAGATTGGGGACAGAGAGAGAGGCAGACCTCTGCAGATTGGGGACAGAGAGAGAGGCAGACCTCTGCAGATTGGGGACAGAGAGAGGCAGACCTCTGCAGATTGGGGACAGAGAGAGAGGCAGACCTCTGCAGATTGGGGACAGAGAGAGAGGCAGACCTCTGCAGATTGGGGACAGAGAGAGAGGCAGACCTCTGCAGATTGGGGACAGAGAGAGAGGCAGACCTCTGCAGATTGGGGACAGAGAGAGGCAGACCTCTGCAGATTGGGGACAGAGAGAGGCAGACCTCTGCAGATTGGGGACAGAGAGAGAGGCAGACCTCTGCAGATTGGGGACAGAGAGAGAGGCAGACCTCTGCACATTGGGGACAGAGAGAGAGTCAGACCTCTGCAGATTTGGGACAGAGAGAGAGGCAGACCTCTGCACATTGGGGACAGAGAGAGAGTCAGACCTCTGCAGATTGGGGACAGAGAGAGAGGCAGACCTCTGCAGATTGGGGACAGAGAGAGAGGCAGACCTCTGCACATTGGGGACAGAGAGAGAGGCAGACCTCTGCAGATTGGGGACAGAGAGAGAGGCAGACCTCTGCAGATTGGGGACAGAGAGAGAGGCAGACCTCTGCACATTGGGGACAGAGAGAGAGGCAGACCTCTGCAGATTGATCTGGGAGATAATGGGAACAGACAGATAATTGCCCGTTGGCTCATCTGAGCACATCAGGGGTAATCAGAGAAAACACTGGGACTGCATCATGTTGTCTGACCCTCTTTGTAATGTCCCTTGTCCCTCTTTTTGTGTTCATCTATATATCATACATTCTACATACAACAAGGTCCAGGGCAGACAAACAAAGCAACAAGACATTACACACATAACAAAAAGGAAAGGAAAATACATTTTGATACTTCAGATTAAATGTTTTTTAAATATCAAATTAGTTTTGATTGCCTTCTTATTTCTAATGTTTTTAATAATGCTAATATATTGTTTAAATTATTGGTAGAAATGTACAACATTTGGTTTGGAGTCAGCCCATTTCGTTTATGGATATGAAATGTCCCTAAAAATACAATAAAATGCACAAAAAAGACAATATTGATTGATTGATTGATTGATTGATACATTTTTACTTAAGTAAAATAAATAATTACAAAACAAATTTTGTTTTGCAGTGCATAGTCATGTAAGAGAAATCAAAACAAAAAATGACATTTACAACAACAACAGCATTAGCAACATAAACAGTCCCACATCTAGTGTTCGAAAAGGAGTGAGAAGAAGTATCATTGATTTAATCTCACCCCCTTGTCCCTAAATTATTTATTTATAATCTATAATCTGCAATAATTATCATTATTATTAATTATTATTGTTATTATTATTTTAATCTGCTTTACCTGTTGATTGACATATATACATATACACATACACACATACATATACAGTATGCACATATACATATACACACCTACATACTCACACATACACAGAGTCAAACACCTTCCCCATACCTGTACCTCGAGAAAAATAATTTCTCTGTATTTCCTCTTGAACTGGTTAATATCTGGACATCGCTTTAGCTCCACATTCACACTGTTCCATAGTCTCACTCCACAGGCTGAGATACAAAAAGTTCTTCTGGTTGTACGGACCCTATGAATTCCGAATTGAAGTTGTCTCCTTGAACTATATCCAGTATAACAATATCTGCATCATACTATCAGAATGAATGTCTTTCTATCCTGGAGTTGAACCTTCTGTCCCGTTTTTCTTCTAATAAAACATTCTACATCATACCACAATATTCTACAATACACACATTCATAACATAAATGGCCAATAGTTTATCTTGTAGATTACAAAATGTACAGGAATATTCAATATCAAGTCCAAATCGGTGGATATTTTGTGTGTAAAATGTTAAAAGAAGAGGAAAAATACTGCTAGAAAGATTTGTTCAGAGAACGAGTGGAGCTGCGTCATTGCGTCATCGTTTGCGTCATGACGTAACCCACACGGCGTAAAAATCCCTTATAAGCCATCCGCCATTAAACCCCGAAGAACAAGAAGGAGAAGAAATCCCTCACATCGACAACAACAACAATGGCGGAACTTGATAACGAAGCGGTGAACACGTTGCTTTTGCTTTGTGAAGCCCATCTGGACAAACAGCGAGAGTCAATGATTCGTCTAAATCTACAACTACGAGAATTATGCTCGAGGAAGAAGGTAAATATACGCCCTGTTCGATCGTCTAGTCAAGTGCTAGCTGCTGTTAGCCTCGGCATGCACCAAGCTCAAAACGCCTAGCTTTCCAGATAAGATGGACTTTTATTAATCCCCGTGGGGAAATTCAGTAGTTTAAACAGCAACCGGTGTGTGTGTTTTGGAGAGAGTGTGTGTCTGTGGGAGATAATGTGTGAGTGTTGGAGAGCGTATGTGTCTGTGAGAGAGTGTGTGTCTGTGAGAGAGTATGTGTGTCTGTGGGAGAGTGTGTGTGTGTCTGTGGGAGAGTGCGTCTGTGTGTGTGTCTGTGGGAGAGTATGTGTGCGTGTGTCTGTGGGAGAGAGTATATGTGTGTCTGTGGGAGAGTGTGTGTGTCTGTGGGAGAGTATGTGTGTGTCTGTGGGAGAGAGTATGTGTGTGTCTGTGGGAGAGAGTATGTGTGTGTCTGTGGGGGAGAGTATGTGTGTGTCTGTGGGAGAGTATGTGTGTGTGTCTGTGGGAGAGTAGGTGTGTGTGTGTCTGTGGGAGAGAGTGTGTGTACGCCATGTTCGATCTCCTAGTCAAGTGCTAGCTGTTGTTAGCCTCGGCATGCACCAAACTCAAAATACCTAGCTTTCCAGATAAGATGTACCTTATTAATCCCCGTGGAGAAATTTAGTAGTTTAAACAGCAACAGGGTAAGGATGAAAAATAGGCTGGATTAGAGATGAATATATGCTGGCACAAAGGACTACTAAAGGATATATTATTATGGTATATCATTAAAAATGTATTCCCAATGTTATTTCTACAGGACTTGATGCTGCTGTTGGAAAGCAGCTCCTCCCAGGAAACCCACCCCACCACTAATCGAAACGGTAAGGTTTACAGTGGTCATGTATGCATGTAATGTTCCCATGTGCATTTTATAATAATAATACATTGGAATTTTATAGCGCTTTTCCTAATGCTCAAAGACGCTTTACATAAAACATCAGAACAGAAACAGTACAAACAAAACGGTAGACGTCCTTATCCAAGTGCGAGTATTTATCATGGCACAATTTCACGATATTGTGACATTGATAAATGAAATGTGTCTTTAGGGTTGACTTACAAAACCTGTCCAGGGACTACAGATGGAAAATAGCCTCGCTAACATGCACATTTACAGAAATGTTGATTAATGTTCATTGTCATTGTTAAATAAAACATTTGTAGTCGTTTTTCTACTTATGCAACTGCAGCCATAATAACAAATGCAACATTTCATTACACGGTACATGATACACATTTGATATGAAATGTCCCGACTAATGTGTTAATGGTTATCGTTCCCTTTGTAGGTAAAAGGAAGCGGGACACGTCAGCAGAAATCCTTGTTTTTCTGGAGAAAAGTGGGGAGAGTGAGGAGAAGGGAGAGAGGCTGCTGCAGGAGTCCAACCAACACTTTCAAGATGTTTGCGGACAGATGCTTCCCCTGATGGGCCGGGTGGTGTCGCTGATGGAGGAAAGGGGCCGACCTTGACTCGTCTAAACCAGTGATTTTATTTAAGATGGATAGTCGTGACACACAATAGAACAAGTTTAGCTGCAGAATCATTACTGGTTCCCTGTGTTAAAATCCATCAACGCAGATCAAATGTCAGCTCCTTTACAAACAAACACTCTTCTACCTACTTGTTTTCTGTAAATACCTTTTTTAGATTGATACCTTTCCTTTTTTTTGACTACAAAACAGTATGTCTGGGGTGTTAGTTTATAGGCTAGCATAACCTGGTTTCATTAAAATCCACACAAGCCATGTAACTTTAGTAAAAATACTTTAAAAAATACGATAGTTATACATTGCCAAGTGGAAACGATACTGAGTTTATTGGGTTGTTTTGAATGCCTTTTTAAATAGTGATGACAACGGGATTATTAGGTTGCACACAAAGGCACGACTCTAACATACGGACTGCTTCTGCCCCCAAAAAGCCTCAGTTGTATTAATTACTGTTGCACTCAGTATATAAACTGACATTATCAAAGTCTGATAACCTCCATGTTTTTCCGTCTGATCCACTTTTGCCTCGCTCATCCCATCTGTCTCCCTGTCACTTAAATAAAAGCACTGGTTGCACACAAAAAGCTGTTATTTACTTTCATTGAATCCTCGCTCCAAGTGTTACCTGGCTCATATTTATGATGTTATGCATCAGATATGCTTGCTGACTAAGTGGCCTGTGGTGCATTAGATAAACCACCGTTATCCCCTCTCTGGTCAGGCTGCTGTATAACCTGCTTCTGTAACAGGAGGTGAAGAAAGAGCTGTGAGTAATCCTGAGTGGGAGGAAACACTCAGACTCTGCTGGGCTTTAGTAGCAACCAGTGGTGGAAAGTACATTTGAGGTACTTGTATTTTACCAAAGTATTTTCAAGCAAAGAGTGAATACTTTACTTTCAAAAGGGGTTTCTTTGGAAGTTTTTCCCTGTCTGATGTGAGGGTCAACGGGACAGAGGGTGTCATATTTATATTCTACAAACTGTAAAGTACACGGAGCCAAATTTAACATTAGTGACATTGGGCTTTAGAAAGAAACATTGACTTCTTCCACCACTGGAACCCTGATTGTTGATGCTTAAATTCCTCATGTGAATAACACTGACACTCGGCCACTGGAGAGGAAACCATGTCACCTGTATGTAGCATGTTGTCTGATATATATATATATATATATATATACCAGGTACAAATTCTCATTGAGATTAAAATCTCTTTTTCAAGAACGGCCTGGTCAAGAAGGCAGCATGAACAAAGTTACAACAAATAAAACATGATACATGTAGACTAATACAGTGGTCATAAAACACAAATGAAATGGCACATCCTCCTGAGACCCAGAAAGAAAAAGGTTTCACATTTACTTTTTTTTAGATCACACAAGTCTTTAGGGTGGTTTTAACATAATGACTAACAGAAACTAAACCAATATATATTTTGTTTTATTGTGTGTCCTTTGTAGAGGACATCAAGCATAGTATACAAACAACATTAACATACAAGTACATTTAGACAACATTAGAGCACAACAAATACTGAGCCCTCTTTGTAGTACTCCATCCTTTTGTGAAATGCAGAGATACATCTGACACTTGATGTATGTTTTCCCCGTGCATCCGTCTGCCATGAACCCTACAGAAACCTACGTGTTAGGTTTGGCCCATAGTGGACTCCATTTGTGTCGTGTAAAATGGGGGAAATAAAAAGTTAGCAAATCCCCATGTCCTCCTCAGCGGACATTCATAAAAACATTTAGATTTAGGTCAAATCATTATTACACTGCTCTGAAAACTCACTACACTAAGATGTTCCCTTACTATCATTAATTAAAATATTGAACTCACAACACTGGTAATTACAAACTTACCATTTCTCTTTCTATAAATAGAGAGAAGTCCCTCCCTTTCCTCCATGGGACCTTATTTCTGAAAAGTATGTATTGAAGTCAATGGAGAGAGAAACGTTATCTTTCGATCCCGTTTGAATTGAGCCACGAATTACACATATGATGTTTGTCAATTTAAAAGATCATTTTGCAAGTCAACAAAATAAGAATATGTCGTAAAACTGTGAAGTAACACTTTGTTTGTGAAACCGCTCAATGAACTACATCTCCCGTCTCGCACCACACACCAAGACGGCCGTCACGTTGGAACATTTCACTTCTTTCTTTCAGAACGAGGAGGAAAGTATTAAAAGAGGTGAAAATCACTCCAAGTCTGGGCGCGTTGAGAGCTGTGCACACACACAAGGGGAGTTAGTCGGTTCCGTGAGAGCCAGCATGCGGGACCGGGACTCTGGGATTTGTAGTCTTTCTAGTTGCGTATTTTTCATTCTTATATTTCAACAGTTTTACGACAAACTGTGACTTTTTTGACACGGAAATTATTATTTAAGATTGACAAACATCATATGTGTAATTCGTGGCACAATTCAAACGGGATGGAAAGATAATCTTTCTCTCTCCATTGACTTCAATACAAAATGTTTCAGAAATAAGGTCCCATGGGGCGGAAGTAGATGGGCGGGACTTCTCCTCTCTATAGTGCTTGTGTTGATGGACGCCATTTTGAAATACAATGAAATGAGGCTTGTTTGAGACAAGCGAGACCTGCGCAGACCTGCGCAGTTGCGATCAACGTCTTGCTAGTGCGTTGCATGATGGTTAGTCATTTTGTCCGACTTGCTCTGGAGTCCCGCCCACATGAGACGTTGAAATCTCGCGGGACAAAGACGCCCGCAGCCTTGAGAGCGAGGCAAGGCGAGGCGGCGCAGTTCCTCTCCACGGGCTGCGGAAGCGAAATGCTTGATGGGAAACGACTCGCTGGTATCTCGAGCTGAGCGCTCATTGGTGGTTTTTACCACGTGCTGCTGATGAAACTCTCCAATTGGCTCGGCTAAAGTTTGTTGTTGTTTTGTGTCAGTTTTACGTCGCCACATCCATTCACATTTTTCATCATTGTTCCACAATGTTTATCATCATGAGATTAATATCTATATATTTTATACTATACTTGCACTGCTTACCGTTTTCATACGTTATATATCTTAGCATATTCATAAACACTGTTCATACTGCTCACAGGCTGCTGTGTATATCTAGTGTATTCATACACACTGTTCATACTGCTCACAGGCTGATATCTAGTGTATTCATACACACTGTTCATACTGCTGACAGGCTGATATCTAGTGTATTCATACACACTGTTCATACTGCTGACAGGCTGATATCTAGTGTATTAATACACACTGTTCATACTGCTCACAGGCTGCTGTGTATATCTAGTGTATTCATACACACTGTTCATACTGCTCACAGGCTGATATCTAGTGTATTCATACACACTGTTCATACTGCTGACAGGCTGATATCTAGTGTATTCATACACACTGTTCATACTGCTCACAGGCTGATATCTAGTGTATTCATACACACTGTTCATACTGCTCACAGGCTGATATCTAGTGTATTCATACACACTGTTCATACTGCTCACAGGCTGATATCTAGTGTATTCATACACACTGTTCATACTGCTCTCAGGCTGATATCTAGTGTATTCATACACACTGTTCATACTGCTCACAGGCTGATATCTAGTGTATTAATACACACTGTTCATACTGCTCACAGGCTGATATCTAGTGTATTCATACACACTGTTCATACTGCTGACAGGCTGATATCTAGTGTATTCATACACACTGTTCATACTGCTCACAGGCTGATATCTAGTGTATTCATACACACTGTTCATACTGCTCACAGGCTGATATCTAGTGTATTCATACACACTGTTCATACTGCTCACAGGCTGATATCTAGTGTATTCATACACACTGTTCATACTGCTCTCAGGCTGATATCTAGTGTATTCATACACACTGTTCATACTGCTCTCAGGCTGATATCTAGTGTATTCATACACACTGTTCATACTGCTGACAGGCTGATATCTAGTGTATTCATACACACTGTTCATACTGCTCACAGGCTGATATCTAGTGTATTCATACACACTGTTCATACTGCTCACAGGCTGATATCTAGTGTATTCATACACACTGTTCATACTGCTCACAGGCTGATATCTAGTGTATTCATACACACTGTTCATACTGCTCACAGGCTGATATCTAGTGTATTCATACACACTGTTCATACTGCTCACAGGCTGATATCTAGTGTATTAATACACACTGTTCATACTGCTCACAGGCTGATATCTAGTGTATTCATACACACTGTTCATACTGCTCACAGGCTGATATCTAGTGTATTCATACCCCTCACTGTTTATTCATCATTCAATTCATTCTATATTTTATTATGTCTATTGTGTACATTACTTTTCACTTTACTGCTTGTTGCTCCTGGTTAGAAGCTAAACTGCATTTTGTTGTCTCAGTACCTGTAATATGTGCAATAACAATAAAGTTGAATCTAATCTTGAGCAGGAACAAATGTATTTACTTATATCTGACAATAACGATTAAACACATGTGTGCATTCTTTATAAATGCAAACCGAGTCAAGCCGACTCCGGTATGCACCTTAAAGTTGTTTGCAATCCGCCAAATAACCGAGAGAAGAAGAAGAAGACGAAGCCGACTCCGAGCTGTCCGACTTCAGGCGAGCTTTTTGAGACCTCCCCCGGCTGCGATCGGCTATTCTCGTCTACTTTCGAGGCGAGCCGCAACCCGTCTCAAACAAGCCTATGATCTTTTTCAAAGCCACACCCCCACATATGTCATATGTTTGAAAAGCCCAGGATGTCCTCTGTGGAGTACAATTGGACTTAATGCTGTGGCATGTATAACCTCAAAGTAATGGACCAAAACCCAATGTGCTCCACAGAGGACAAAAATGAATGGGAGGATAAGCAAACAAAATAAACTATTATACAACATTAAAAACTGGCACAATTTAAAACGACTTCGACTATGGGATAAACGAGCAGCCACATCGACCAATGGATTCTTGTTCTCCGTCCTTTAAGATGGACTTGAACTCCCCCTTAGTGATCAAATGGGACAGTTTCAGCTCCTTCTGTACGTTATTCCAGGCAGAAGGGGCAGCATATTTAAAAGCTTTTTTACGCAGTTCTCACTTTAGGAACCAGCATCTGAATAACATGTTGGGAGCGCAGGCCATATAGACTTAGTTTTTACACATAAAGATATGAAGATCACAGGAAACCACCATTTGAGGGTCCTGGCTCATCTCTGGTGAGTAAAGAGGGCCCTCTGACTAATAGCTGTGAAATAGACATTCAGAGTCACACAGGGAGGCATTGCCATGGTGATGGGAGTGAAGGGGGATGGGGGTCTTTAGGGAGCTGGGATCAACCTGTAGACAATAACTAAGCCGGGCCTAATGGGACCGTCAGTTTCAATGACCAGTGATGATGACCAGGCTCAGAGTCATGTATGGGATTAAGTAATCAGGATACAACAAACAGGTAATTTACAGTTTAAAAAATCAGATTACTGTTACATTTCTAAATATGGGGGATTACTAGCAGGATAAGAGTGTTATTAAAAACCTAAAACAAGCAGATAGTGTTTGTTGTAAAGGATCAGATGTTATCTCTGTCAGCTGTTCTGCTCTCTAATACTTTCAGTGTGAATCTATACTCCTTCTGCCTGAATCTGCTTCATGGTTTTCTCTTTCTTTGCTTCATTTGTTCTGTTTTTAATTCAGCAGGTGAACCTACATGTTCATCAAATTAACTGTGTGTTAAACTAAACCGGAGCATTTCCTGTCAGCTCAGATTTCATTTCTGCTTTTCTAAACTGTAGTCTGTGCTCATGAGTTTCGGTGTTGGGCTGCGGACTGAATCTGCTTCATGTTTTTACTATAAATACAATCATTTCTGATCCTAAATATCTTGGTTTCTTATTTTCTAAAGTCACATTGATCTGTTGTCTTACATACTACACTTCAGTAAAAAACCTCTTATTGATATTTGTTTTCTCTTGGATTTGTTTACATTGGCGGTAATCCAAAAAGTAATCAGGTTACTCAGGTATATTTTGACACTCAGATCAGATTAACATGTTCCACAGGTAACTATTAATGTAACATATCCCATGTTTAAGGAACCCTCCCAACCCTGGCTTTAATGGACCACCTCATCATATCTACTTGGTGTAATGAACATGAGATTTATCAGCATGCTCTACAATATGGACGTTATGTATACAACAGGCACTGCATGGCAACTGCTGAGCGCCTCCCTCCTTCCTCCCATCCTCACCTCATCGTTCCTCCCCCACTGGGAGGACATCTGGTCCCAGACCTGCCCTCTGTGCCCCGCCCTCCTCCCCCATCCTCTCTCCTCTCTCACCATGCAGGGATCCTCTCAGGCTCAGAGCTGTGGATGTAAGTGATCCATGGCTTTGTAGAGAGGGGTAACAACCTGAAGCTTCTGAGAGGAAGGGTCTGACCATCTAGCACTTATAATATGTATCCTAGTGTCCACTCAACATTGGACTCCATTGAAAGCAGCAGAGAGATTAAGTCAGGTACTTGAGTTAAACACATGTTTGCTTTAGTGAGTATGCATCATCATCTGGATAGGGAGGGTTACTGTAACAATGTGTACAAGTACTTCTAAAACAGTGTTATTAGTAGCAACAACGTCAAATAAAGGATTACTTTCCATTACTTTTGGATTGCGTCAATATCAAATGTATGCAAATAAACTATTATTACTTTATATACATGTTTGTAATTATTCTATTATTAATGTTTTATTTGTTTATTTATTTTAATATTTTATTGTTTGATTAAAAAAGAATTATTTATTTTACCGACAAGGATAATTATTTATTTGATTGTATTTTCTTTTTGTTATCATACTTACTTTAGCTCCTTGTGTCGATTGCACTGTTGTATTACGTTGCTATGCTAATGTCTGACCTTAAAGTGTTTTCATTTGTAATGTGTGCCATGTTGTGAACGCACTTTGAGCTGCACCTAGTGTACGAAAAGTGCTTAACAAATACAGCTTCATATTATATCGCGATCCAGAGCTCAATGTTCTGGATTAGACATTGTAACGACATTTCTCTGAGTAATTACTGAAAGGCTTCACCTTTAAATAAATTGCAATCACTCTCTGAAATCACACAGATTGTGTTTCTCTTTCTCGTCAACATAATGTCACCGTGCTGCTCCTCCTCCTCCTCCTCCTCCTCCTCCTCCTCCTCCTCCTCCTCCTCCTCCTCCTCCTCATCGAAGCGAACACGAGTGATTACCCTGCAGAGGTAAAGTGTTCTGTCGCCCACACACCTGCATCGCTCTCACTCTATCTACTGTTCAGACATTAGCTGCTCAACATACATCCCCACTTAGCACGCCTGCACACATGCAAGAGAGCATGATTAACGTGCCGAAAAAAAGACTTGAAACTGCTTTTTTTAAATGCAGCAGACTCAGGGACAGTTCCACCCCACAGGCCTTAAGGCAACAGCATATACACTATACACTATAGTATCTGCTTTATTGTGTTGCTCTGCTGGAGGAGCCTGGGACCTAAGACTTTCATGGTCATAACTACACTGTAGCGATGAACAAATGACAATAAAAGCCTTGAATTTTCAATCTAATAATCATACATCGACAGGTACATCCTTCCTTCTATCTATCACCCTACATCCTGGCCTTGGTCAGAAGCCTCTGCAGGACACACTCCTCCATACCAAACAGCTGTTTAGCATATAGGTATATAAGTACTATCCCACAGGATAAAGAGGACTACCTAATTAGTCCATCACTCAATCTTTCTGTCGATGCCTCCGTGTTCACACTAACTGAAGCCTGTTAGCAGCAAGTCTCTGCTGCTTCCTTCTCATCTGCATAGAAACAGGCTGACCAATCCAAACAGACGGCCAACAGCTTTCCACACAATAGCGAGCTCTAAAAAAGCAGGAGTGGGCAGCAGGTTAATTAATCCAACGAGCGCACAAAGGCAAGAATATCACTTCAGACCGCAGTCAATTTGGACGTGTGCCATGCCAGATACAGCAGACGAGGAGGTGGTGTATTCTGGGTGACAAAAGGACCTGTGTGTTAATAAAATAATGTGTTAGTGTGTTCTTTGATAGACTGGAAACTGTATTCATTCACAGCTGTTTTGTTGGCTGCAGTGACAATTGCAATACATACAACAACAAGAAATTCACGAGGGAGTTTTGGCTTCTACTGTGTGAATGTTTTTATACATTTTTCTTCCGGCTTGGTTGAATACTCGATTGTGATTGGTCAATTTTGGCATTTCAGAAGTCTGTTATTTTGGCGAGCACACTGTTGCTAAGGAGAACAGACCGTTGCTAAAGAGGATCAATGGAGTCCGGTGAATTTAACGTCAGCTGTGGACAACAAACATTGGTTTTCATCCTTCATAAAACACAGTGAAATATTTTTGGGAATATTTATTTTTATATTTGATGTTTGAACTGTTCCCAGTAAAGAGAAGGAAATAAGTTAAAAGACAGAGCCGGAGGTTTAGAGAATCAACAGAAGAAGACAGACAGGAAGTAAACACTAAAGGGAACAACGGAAGAAGACAGACAGGAAGTAAACACTAAAGGGAACAGAAGAAGACAGGCAGGAAGTAAACACTAAGGGAACAGTAGAAGAAGACAGACAGGAAGTTAACACTAAATGGAACAGCAGAAGAAGACAGAGAGGAAGTAAACACTAAAGGGAACAGCAGAAGAAGACAGACAGGAAGTAAACACTTAAGGGAATAGCAGAAGAAGACAGAGAGGAAGTAAACACTAAAGGGAACAGCAGAAGAAGACAGACAGGAAGTAAACACTTAAGGGAATAGCAGAAGAAGACAGACAGGAAGTAAACACTAAAGGGAACATCAGTAGAAGACAGACAGGAAGTAAACACTAAAGGGAACAGTAGAAGAAGACAGACAGGAAGTTAACACTAAATGGAACAGCAGAAGAAGACAGACAGGAAGTAAACACTAAAGGGAACAGCAGAAGAAGACAGAGAGGAAGTAAACACTAAAGGGAACAGCAGAAGAAGACAGAGAGGAAGTAAACACTAAAGGGAACAGCAGAAGAAGACAGGCAGGAAGTAAACACTAAAGGGAACAGCAGTAGAAGACAGACAGGAAGTAAACACTAAAGGGAACAGTAGAAGAAGACAGAGAGGAAGTAAACACTAAAGGGAACACAAGAAGAAGACAGACAGGAAGTAAACACTAAAGGGAACAGCAGAAGAAGACAGACAGGAAGTAAACACTGAAGGGAACAGCAGAAGAAGACAGAAAGTAAACATTAAAGGGAACAGTAGAAGAAGACAGACAGGAAGTAAACACTAAAGGGAACTGCAGAAGAAGACAGACAGGAAGTAAAACACTAAAGGGAACAGTAGAAGAAGACAGACAGGAAGTTAACACTAAAGGGAACAGCAGAAGAAGACAGACAGGAAGTAAACACTAAAGGGAACAGCAGAAGAAGACAGAGAGGAAGTAAACACTAAAGGGAATAGCAGAAGAAGACAGAGAGGAAGTAAACACTAAAGGGAACAGCAGAAGAAGACAGAGAGGAAGTAAACACTAAAGGGAACAGCAGAAGAAGACAGAGAGGAAGTAAACACTAAAGGGAACAGCAGAAGAAGACAGACAGGAAGTAAACACTTAAGGGAACAGTAGAAGAAGACAGAGAGGAAGTAAACACTAAAGGGAACAGCAGAAGAATACAGGCAGGAAGTAAACACTAAAGGGAACATCAGTAGAAGACAGACAGGAAGTAAACACTAAAGGGAACAGCAGAAGAAGACAGACAGGAAGTAAACACTAAAGGGAACAGCAGAAGAAGACAGACAGGAAGTAAACACTAAAGGGAACAGCAGAAGAAGACAGACAGGAAGTAAACACTAAAGGGAACAGCAGAAGGAGACAGACAGGAAGTAAACACTAAAGGGAACAGCAGAAGAAGACAGACAGGAAGTAAACACTAAAAGGAACAGCAGAAGAAGACAGACAGGAAGTAAACACTAAAGGGTACAGCAGAAGAAGACAGACAGGAAGTAAACACTAAAGGGAACAGCAGAAGAAGACAGACAGGAAGTAAACACTAAAGGGAACAGCAGAAGAAGACAGACAGGAAGTAAACACTAAAGGGAACAGCAGAAGAAGACAGACAGGAAGTAAACACTAAAGGGAACAGCAGAAGAAGACAGACAGGAAGTAAACACTAAAGGGAACAGCAGAAGAAGACAGACAGGAAGTAAACACTAAAGGGAACAGCGAAGCGATTATTTTCTTGGGAGAAATACGATCATTTTAAAATCATTACTGTGAGTCAAGTAGTAGTTTTATTTAGTATGTAGCCATGTAATATATATATAATAAGTGGGATAATGTGCAGTGAGGCGGTCATTAATGAAGAAAGCGACGGGGTGAGCCGGATCCCGACCATATTTAATGTTCCCTTCACTAAACTGGGACTGTTTCTGTTGCAGCGTGCAGGCTTTACATTGTTCACAACGACATTAACATTGATTTCTCTTAACGTCTGTTTTCTCTCAGCGACCCATTTCACGAACTGACTTAACTGCGCGATGCAGACATCTCTAGATTTGAGAAGCAGCTTTTACCAAGATGTCCGTCATGTAGGTGTGATCCCCCCCCCCCCCCCCACACACACACACACACACACACACACACACACACACACACACACACACACACACAGGAGGTAGTGATGTTTACAGAGGTCAGACAAAGACTGAAGGCAGCATCACTAATACACACAAACCCATCCTCCCTGCAAACCCTATGTATAATTCAGATTGGAGGAAGGATACAAGTATATATGGGTTATGAGTCTACATAATTCAACGATCACTACACGAGACAACAATGTATTTTTAGGTTTGTTACATGGTTAAAAAAGGAGATTAAAGCCACGTTTACATATCATAAACGCACACATCGTTGTTTTTCTGCTGTCAGTTTGAATCGTATAAAAAATACCAAAATGCTCGAGATACTGAGATTCAGAATACTTTTGTGTCCATTAAATGCACATTAAATTGAATTGTGTCTTTGGCACCCGCAAATAAAAACAATCAAACACAAGAAAATTGCATTTGTAAGTCTAAAAATGCCTAAGTGGCAGTCATAATAAAAGTGCTTAATAGAAGTAGAGATAAAGCTGATAAAGACAACCAATCTTGTTATGCTAATAGGAGTTGATTATTGGAGTTATAAAGTAATAAAATGCAATGTGTGATAGAAAGACTTTGCACGATTGCAGTCAAAAAAAATCATGCAATCATCTGTTTCTCTGCAATCAACATTTTTTTGTATTCAATTGCTTCCATCTGTTGTCAAATACATTGGTAAACAACTATAAAATGAGTTCTTAAATGGCAGTTCAAGATGTGGTATAATTGAAAACAAGCACTAAGCGCAGATGACAGAGAATCTATCATCATCCATCTCAGGTCAGTGTGCTGAGCGAGGTGTAAAATGGCTGTTTTGGCCGTACATCTGTCCCTCTGTGAGCGTCTGTCTGCGCACACAGCCGCGTGCACACTGAGCATTCCATCATCAATTCAAATGACATTCTCCTGCAGAGCTGTCCTCTTCTCAATGTGTCAATAATATTATAAAATATAATGTCAATATAATATAAAATGTTCCCCTTTAAACTGTGGGTTTTCTCTGGAAGTGTTTCCTTGTACGATGTGAGGGTCTAAGGACAGAGGGTCTAAGGACAGAGGGTCTAAGGACAGAGGGTCTAAGGACAGAGGGTGTCGTATTGTCATACTGATATTCTGTACAAACTGTGAAGTCCACTGAGACAAATGTAACATTTGTGATATTGGGCTATATAAATAAACATTGATTGATTGATCAATACATGTCAATTTAGTATTTTTTCAGCACTAATTACATGTTTTTTTGTATTAATAGTTGGTGACAGTCTATCATTCATTCAGGGATCTAAATGTGTGCTGTTGTAAAACTTCATGATGATATTGAGGGCATGTTTCCAAAATAAAGCCAGTGGCTGAGCTTCTGCTGGAGAACAGGGTCTTTGTCTATAATTCATAGAGCTAAATGGAATGGAGCAGCCAGTCCTGTCACTGCATGTCTGCACTAAAGCTCTTAATGCAGAGCCAGCGAGGAGTGTGAATATAAAACACTCCTCAAGTGCTGAACACCAGCAAACAAAGAGCATGTGTGCACAGAGCTCTCCATAAAGCCACAGACATCTCAAACCAGACGCGGGAAAGTCATGCACGTTCATTCACCATTCATGTGTGCAAAATATGACAGTAAAATCTCGATAACATAAAAAATACCATGGCTTTGTCTGCTCAAAAAAGCACTTAAATACATAGGAATATTTGCAATTATGTATAATCAATGCAATGGGAATTTCCCGTGTGGTCAGTTAGATTGATGCAAATAAAGAAAAATCAAAAGATGGTGAATTTATGGGATGGATTTATCTAACTGACAATGCCATTTTTATTTATTTGTAAACACAGTCTTCGCAATATGATGAATAATGACATAAAATAAAGATATGGATTAAAAAAATCTGAAATATGTATTTAAATATCAATTTAAAAGTGTATTTATTATAAGAGAATGAGGACATTTGAAAAATAAACCTGCAAAAAATATCAATAATTGAATAGAAAATTCCGAAATATTCCCAATTTGTCATTTCAAATCAGAAAAGTGAATATTTAGGTTATTTCCCCAGTTAAAAAAAGCCATTCTAATGTTCAGTGAACAGTTCATTCTGCTGATTGTTAAGGTGTTGAAACTAAGCAAACAGCAATAAAGGCTGAATGCTCCCTGTGGCTTTTAACACCCGCAGTCCATTTCCCGTCCATAACCCAAAGGACATCCTTATCTCTTCTGCTTTGTGGCTCTCAGGAGCAGAAGAAACCGAAACTAAAGAAAATAAATAATACAAATAAAAGCTTTTATGGTTTTGAAATTCAATCTCATCTTTCACTTTGAAAAAACCAACATGTGGTATTTTTATAGGGAGTTCCTGCCATGCCGTTATCTTTACATGTGTACACAACCTCTCTCAGTACACAGCTTTACACTCATTATATACTAACTATTCTGCATATATTGTATTGTATTATTGTGAGTACTTTGCAGTAATATACTGTACGTCGTTTTTTGGTAAATCCAGATTTCATGTAAATCATTTTTAACGTATAATAGTTTTTTATAATAGTTTTTCTTTTAATTTGTGGTTGTTTTTCTCACCTTTTATCTCTAACTGTGTTTATGTGGAACCACCAAGGCACATTCCTCGTATGTGTACACCTACCTGGCAATAAACCTATTTCTGATTTCTAATTTCTGATCTTTACAATAAAGAAATGAAGGAAATGGCTTCACCTCATACTGGAGATACTGTTTCCTCCACTCCGGAGTGATGTGGGACGAAAGATGCTCCGCGAATTTCATTTCCCCAGAATACGAGTCACAGCTCAAAAGGTAAATCCAACTGTCCCCTTCGCTGTCCACGCGACTTTGGATCTGAGTGAACTCTGTGGATCAACATGCGGTGCGTCACTGCGCGCTTCTGGTTCTTTTCCCCGGTCAGTGCGCACCGAAAGTAGCCGGTCCCTTCATTCTGTTTAACGGGGGAATAGCGGTCTCTCTCTGGGAACAGGTGGTGCGGTTTAACGGTGGTTCTCTCTTCTCTCTCAGTGACTTTGCTCCGTCCCTCCCTGGGCAGGTCTGGGGACTCTGCGCGTGGAGCCACAGCGCGTGCGTGGTTGCGTCAGCAGAGCGCGTGGGGAGGTGGTGGTGGTGGGACCTCCGGGAGAAAAGGAGTGGAAAGTGCGGTCAGAGAACTCCGACCACAGAGAGGAGAAGTGTGTGTCTACAACCAAAGAGAGGAAGAAGTTAGATTAAAAACACTTGATGTGAGGATTTGACGTTTGAAGTCCGTGTTTTGTATCACAACCAACAAGTTCAAACTCCATTCTTCTCCAAGTCAAAGTCAACTTTATTGTCAATCTTTCAGTTTGTGTGTACAGACAGAGAGATCCAAATACCGTTTCACACAATCCCGAATACAAAAACAAACAAAAATATGTATAATAATCATTTAAAATGTTTGCTTAAATACTTTTACTTAAGTACTTTTACTTTTGGTATTTGATGTATATATAACACTGCCAGGAAAACTACAAACTCCATTTAGAGAACCACTAATGATATAAACATACTTTGTAAAATCACGATTGGCTGTCCTCATCTGTTTGTCTATGTTTTGCCTGATTAAAAGTCATTTTCAAATTATGGATATGCAAACTTTTCTGTGGAGTACGTCTGCCTATTTCTAAAAATGCAGTGAGGATGTTTGGATGCTCAGTTTAATAGGCCTGCATAAACTCTTGATTATATCTGGAAGAGTGGAGATCCAAGGGAAAGGGATAATAGGCTTTCATTACTTTCAAAAAGACCTCATTATGTTGTCCATGCTTCCTCCAAAGTTCGCCAGATTTATGATGAATACAATGAAAGGTAATGAGCGTCAAACTACAAACATCCTAAATAAAGTTGACCGGGCTTCTTTGTGTTTCTTACAATAAAAACATAACTTTAAGGCTTGGTTTATTTGATTCAGGTTACATGTATTATTGGTCCGACAGCAGCCTCTGCTGGACAAACTGCGCTAATGCATTCTGCCATCACTAAATTGACTCAATTGCCTCATGCAGGGCCGTCCCTGGCCAACATGAGGGGGCAGGAGCTCCAACAAGCCGTTTAGGACAGAGAGTGAATACACAGACTTTACAGAGATGCTGTTTGAGAAACCAATGTGAGTTTGGAAAATTGCACAATATAAATCTATTCTAGTAGACCTCAACAATGGAAATATGATCAGTAGAAATGACCATGCCATGCCATGGGACCTTTAACATTCAGTGTTGGAAGAATACTCAGATCCTCAAGTAAAAGTACAAATACTATGGTCTAAAAATACTCTTTTATCAGCTAAATGTAATTCAATTATAAACAGTGAAAATATTCGTCAAGCAGAATGGATATTTTCAACGTATTATAAGATTATTATGGTTATTATATTATCCTGTTTTATACATGTAAGAGCATTTTTAGTATTGCAGTTTGTCAATGTGGAGATAATGTTGAAATTGTATAGATTAGTACAGTTCTGCAATGTACAATATCAGTTTATCATGTGTTTTATATGTACAAAGTAATAGTGAGTGAGTGTTAAAATAAATGTAGTCAAAAGTTCAATTTTCACCTCTGAAATGTAGTGGAGTAGAAGTATTAAATGGAAACACTTAAAAATAAATACATAAGTTTAATACTTAAATGTACTTAGTTACTTTCCACAAATGGCAACATTAAATCCATCACAAAACAGCCATGTAGCTAACGCTAGTAAGCTAAACAAATAAAGTAAGCTAACAAGCTAAACACAAGACCATACATTTTACATACGAAAAATACCAAGTAAGTAGACACATAAACTGCATAAAGTTACATCTGAAGAGATTTTAATATCCCTTTTAGAAAAACCAGTCGGCAAACTGCTAAATAATGTACCTGTCAGTTAGCTTTAATGCTAATTTAAGATTAACTGACAACCGTTAATTACCGTTAACCAAATATTTCTCAATGTTAACCTTCACACAGAGTAAAGCCCGACAATAATTGCCTTTCAAGTAAAATTTGTGGTCTATTCTTTAAATATAGTCATGCTTTAATAACTTGTATATTTAACAACAGATTTATTTATATATTTCTTTATTTTTCTTACAAACGAATAACGGCGGATGCAATCGGAACCTTTCTTTCTAGCAGTGTGTGTTCCACCCGGTGTTTTTAGTCGACAGTACCAGAGACGGACCAACTGTGGAAACAAATCCGGCTGTCAGGTATCTTTTAACGATATCGGATTAAAAGAAGAAATCCTCGCTGAAAAACTTCACAAATATCCTGAAGACAGACTCTCTCCTTCTTATTAACGGTCCTCATACTTCTCAACACACCAAGTGGTCTCTGAGGCTCTTGTAAAACAGTAACACAAAAAAACAACAACAACAACAATGGCTTCTGGTTCGTCCTCCCCGGACACCGCCACGGGCTCCGGTACCGACCCGGCCCGGCCCGACACCGGAGAGCCTCTCGGGGGGGCCGACTCGGACTCGGACCTGGGACTGGATCAGTTTGACTGCAGCGGGGGGGAGGACCGGCTGGAGGGGGACGACCTGCAGCGGGAGTTCGAGTCCGCGGCAGACCGGGTCCGGGACCTCGTGCAGACCGCCGCGAGGGACCAGCTGCTCTACCTGTACGCCCGGTACAAGCAGGTGAGGGACGGATTAGAGGGGGACACATACAACCCCTCAAATACTGGCACCTTGTGGGTTTACATAAGAAACGTACACATTTGAAAGAACATCCATCTGTTCGCAACATATCAATATTCCAATTACTTGTATATAGACTCTTCTTGCACTATTTCTATCCTATTCTATTTGCACTATTTTATCTGGGTTATTGTGTGGCACTGTTGGAGGAGCCTGTGACCTCAGATGTTCATTGATATATCTACATCGTAGCTATTACACATGAGAATAAAAGCCTGGTACAAACAGGTGAGGGGCGGATTAGAGGAGTGTGGGGGAAATTTCTGTAGCAATGAAGAGTCAGGACTCAAGGAGACACGAGGAGAGCTGGAGCACAGACGGTTTATTTGGAGCTTCGGCCGGAGACATATCACGGGGGACGATCTGACCACACATTACATTAGTTAGACGCTTTCACCCAAAGCGACTTATTCAATACTGTGGACAATCCCCACAGGAGCAATTTGGGGTGAAGTGTCTCAGGGACATGCTGACTGCAGTGGGACTCGAACTTGCTACCCCCTGATTCGAAGTCCAGCACACTACCCACTGAGCCATAGCCTCCCACACGGTTGAGATGCCACAATCAATTCTGAAGAACCCTACCCCAGACCCGTGTATTTAACTAGTTCAGAGTGTAATAATCAACATTCTTCAATAGAGAGACTAAACAGCTGAGGACACTGAATTACATTTGTTGTCTCTTATGGCTCGAGGTCATCTGCACCCTGAGAAGGATGTGTTCCAGGTGTCCCACAACAATGACTATCTCTGACCGAGAGCTGCCCGGTCACAAACTGGTAACAACAACAAAATGCTAGGGCAGCCCCTCCTTCGGGAGATAACAGCTGCTCAAGGTTGGGCATCTGAGTCAGAGGGCGAACGATGACATGCAGGGGAAATGATTCCCCAACAGGAGGACACATATAACTGGGCTGCTGTGCTCTCAGCGGTTGCCTAACCAATTCTGAAGAGCTCTACCTCAGACCCATGAACTGGTTCTGAGAGACTAATCATCATGCTGTATAACAAGATAACGCACTCTAACCTCTGCCAGCTGACGCCAACAGGCAGGAACAGGGAGACACTGAGAGCACAGCATTCCTACACTCTGGTACTTCTACGTACAAGATCTTCTACTTTTACTCAAGTTCAAGACCTGAGTACTTCTACTTTTACTCAAGTACAAGACCTCAGTACTTCTACTTTTACTCAAGTACAAGATCTGAGTACTTCTACTTTTACTCAAGTACAAGATCTGAGTACTTCTATTATTAATCAAGACCTGAGTACTTCTACTTTTACTCAAGTACAAGATCTGAGTACTCACAGTTTTTTGGAAGATAAGGATGCCTTTCATCTTCTTATTACAGACACATGCATTTCCTAACATTCGGTCTATATGCTGTAAAATGTATTATCTCTTGGATTTACACACGGCATCTATTGCACGTCTGTCCGTCCTGGGAGAGGGATCCCTCCTCTGTTGCTCTCCCTGAGGTTTCTCCCATGTTCCCTTTAAACTGTGGGGTTTCTCTGGAAGTGTTTCCTTGTACGATTTGAGGGTCTAAGGACAGAGGGTCTGAGGACAGAGGGTCTAAGGATAGAGGGTCTAAGGACAGAGGGTCTGAGGACAGAGGGTCTAAGGACAGAGGGTGTCGTTTTTCTCATACTGATATTCTGAACAATCTGTGCTGTTGTATTTGCTGTAAAGTGTCTCTTCTGTAGGCTATTTTTATTATATGTTCAGCACTTTGGCTCCAACAAACATCCTTTATAAATGTGCTGTATAAATAAAACTTGATTTGATTTGATGCCTCTGTCTGCAGGATGTTGACGTCTGATGATATGAATCAGACGTCAACATATGAATAAAGATGGATAATTCAGACTTGTTCTTCTTTTCAGGCCAAAGTGGGAAAGTGCAATACACAGAAACCTGGCTTCTTTGACTTTGAAGGACAGAGAAAATGGTATGTGGCCTAAACGTGTGTGTGTGTGTGTGTGTGTGTGTGTGTGTGTGTGTGTGTGTGTGTGTGTGTGTGTGTGTGTGTGTGTGTGTGTGTGTGTGTGTGTGTGTGTGTGTGTGTGTGTGTGTGTGTGTGTGTGTGTGTGTGTGTGTGTGTGTGTGTGTGTGTGTGTGTGTGTGTGTGTGTGTGTGTGTGTGTGTGTGTGTGTGTGTGTGTGTGTGTGTGTGTGTGTGTGTGTGTGTGTGTGTGTGTGTGTGTGTGTGTGTGTGTGTGTGTTCTCTTTCACACTTTTTCCACGCTAAAATACTTTGTTAAACATTTCCACTCATGATGTTTCAGATCTAAATGCACCGCCCCCCAGTTTATACTCCAGGTTTATGATGAAAGTCACACAATGGTCTGATTACAGGCAGGCCTGGAAGCAGCTGGGAGACATGGAGGCGGATCAGGCGATGCAGGAGTACATTTCCTGCGTCAACGAGTTGGACCCTGAAGGCAGCACGAAGGTAATGAGACCATCTCTGAGTTAAAGCTGATCCCAACATCTGTCTATTACAAAACCACTGGGTATATTATACTGGAGTATACAGTGCTATACACATTGTAAACCAGTGATGGAGGAAGTGTTCAGATCTTCTTTCTTAAGTCAAAATAACAAAAGTCAAAGTCAACTTTAATACTCCAGGGCTCGACAGTAACGGTTGCCAGTTTGCCATGGCAACCATTCAGAAAAAATGTCAACCACTTCTTGGCCTTTGGTTGCCATCAGTGGCAACCCGTTTTTAACATAAAGAAATAAGGACAGCAAACAGCTAAATGTGCACCCCAAAAGAGATACATGCTAATTATTTGTTGTCTTAAGAGTGATATTTAATTATTGTTGTGACCAGTCGGAACCTGATACTTAAGTTGCATGTTTATTGGTGTGATTACGGAGCCAGAAAGCGATGCACGTTTACTCGCGTGCGCGGTGTGCCCATGGATGTATAATAGGGTGCGCCCATGGATGTATAATAAGAACTGGATACAGCGTGGGAGGCGGGGCCTCATTCATTCCTATGAGAGCTGCTCATTAGCGCATGATGATAAAATGGCCCAACTTTTGAGAGAGTGAAACGTCACAGATTACCCGGCATGCCTGAGAAGTACCCGTATGTGCGCTCATAGAGCATGCGCAACTTTAACCACAATGCTCGTTCACATCAAGCACGTCAATTTGCGTACACGTAACAGCACCGCACGTTCATCACAGCATGGATGGATTTAATATTAACGAGGTGGCAGTTAGCAGCTAGCGGCTAGCTAGTAATTATGCTAATGTACACATCAATGTTATGTACTTATATTACGCTGTAACAGGATCTAGTGATATCCAACAGAGCTTCATTTAGCATGAAAGAATGATTGCACTGTATATATATATATCTATATAGGCAGGCCTATATATACTTATAATAATAAGTAATATTAATTTTATTTAATACAACATTTACGGTACAAGATGTAATCATACAGCCCATGTAGTATGATAATGAATTACAGCAAACATGTGCAATATATCCATTATTACAGCTCCGTGGGGTGGCAGTAAGACGATATGGGTCCGTTCTTATTGTGCATCCATGGGTAAAGATAAACGCAACTCACATTGGTTTCTCAAACAGCATCTCTGTAAACTACGTGTATTCACTGCATTTCACTCTCTGCCTTTAACGGCTCGTTGTAGCTCCAATAGCTCCATCCCCCACCCTCCCTGTGAGCACAGTGTGCTCTGATTGGTCGGAACACGTAACATGAACGTGCCGGGCGGCGCGGTCCCGTGGGTTAGATGCGCGTTCATAATGCAGAGGGAAATAACTCTCAGAATAACGTTATTAGCACATTTTTACAACTTGAGGACCGAATGTTTTTAATAAGGGCTATACAAGTGTTCATACTGGGTAGTTTATTTAGTTTAAAAAAAATTATCCAACGATTTACAGACCATTCTTTCCCCATGTAAGTCAATGGGAAAAAGTGTTTCCGGGCCTGGCAACCAAACGGAAGTGTAGTACCGCCGTTTGGCCAGCACGAATATTTTCATCTGAGTCCGGCGCACTTCCTGGGGGCTTGGGGTGCGCCGTGTGTTTGTTTTACAAAAAATGGCGAAGCAAATTAAGTAGTTTGACTGTGTGGTAAAAAGTTCGGCCAACACCTCAACTTCTCAAACGAATGTTCAAAGTGATTCAACTTAGGGCTGCACGGTATTGAAAAAAACTGACATCGCGATTTTTTCCCCCCCTGCAGTATATATTGCGTTTTTTTTAACCTGTTAAGCCCCAAAGTCCACGCGGGTACTTTACTTTTTCACGACAGTGTCTCAGGGGATCGTAATATTTAAGAACCTATTAATGTGTTATACCAGATTAACGGAAATAATCTCAGCTAACTGACGATACAAACCATTTTTACCAAAACAAAACACAAGTCTCATAAGAAGCATCTAAATGACCCCTGAGCGAAAAATGCTAACGCACTTTGGCACAGAACTCAAGATAAAAGATACCCTTATTACTTATCGTAGCTACACATACAAGATATCCGATTAAAGCTGAGGTTCCACAGATTATTTAGGTATATAGTATCATCACTGAGTGATCTGATCTCGGACAGGGGAAGCAAACTCAGACATCACAACACGTACCTTTACGTAGCTTCTAGGGGAGATGTCTCACCGTAGCTGTCAATCTGATCAAAAGACGTGTTCAATGGCATTAAAACGAGAAAGAAAAAACGCGGCTGAATCGGTTAATCCATAGGTTTTTAACGTCTCTGTATAAAAAAATGATTTAATTTATAATCCATAATTCCATTTTTATGTAAATATCGCAGAGCAAAAGTTAGCTGCTAATGGTAGCCACCAGAGTGGCTGCTGCTTCCGGTCTTGGCATGTTGCTTACCCTCAAATAAGGGGGTTCATCTGTGAATGAAGAAGAGTGGTAAGGGATCCAAGAGATTAAACTTATTTGTTACGACCCATTAAACTATAGGAAGCTTCTTGGAAGTAAATCTTCATTCTCTCCGGTATTGTCCTCCTGTGCCTCGCTCATTTTTTTACCAGTGTTTTGATGGTCTGCAAACTAGCGGGGCGGGGCCTGCTGTGATCTGATCAAGAATGATTGTGATTGGTAGTTTGCTGTGCATGCAGGGGAAGTTCTACACACACCAACACATAAACAAATAAGGAGTGAGAGTGACGCGTAGCCAAAACCGGAAGCTGCATACACTCTGGTGGCTACCATTAGCAGCTAACTTTTGGGCTCCGATTTTTACATAAAAATGGAATTATGGATTATAAACAATTGCTTCAAAGCCACAGATACATTATCAACCTATGGATCAACAGATTCAGCCGCGTTTTTTCTTTCTCGTTTTAATGCCATTGAACACGTCTTTTGATCAGATTGACAGCTACGGTGAGACGATCTCCAGTAAAAGCTCCGTAAAAGGTACGTGTTGTGATGTCTGTGTTTGCTTTCCCTGTTGCGAGATCGGATCGCTTAGATACTATACTTAAATAATCTGTGGAGTCTCAGCTTTAATCGGATATATTGTATGTGCAGTTTCGATAAGTAATAAGGGTATCTTTATTTTGAATTCTGTGCTAAAGTGCGTTAGCATTTTTAAAAAAAATGAATAAAACCGCACGTCCCTGCGGTGTGAATACCGCGCATGCGCATACCGCGGTTATCGCCATGACACGGTATATCGTTCAGCCCTAATTCAACTTATAAAGCGCAAGATGAACCGGAATGAAAAGCAAAGAGGAATGTTGTCCATTCACTTCCAGTAAAAGTTCCTTCAAAACAAGAGTCCCGATCTTATTACTACCAAAATAAAAGTGCAAAACGAAACTTTACCATAGGAAAATATTGGCATAAATTGACATACATTAAAACACATTTAAAATATATTTAGACATATTAAAGGTCATTTACAGCATTAATAATTAAGTGTCTAAAAATGGCAACCAAAAGCTGATGCCTGGTTGCCTGGCAACCACTTTTAAAAGTTAGCGTTGAGCCCTGTACTCAGTTTGTGATTACAGACAGAGATCGAAATGACGTTTCCAACAATCCCGAATATAAAATTATACAATATACAGATATGTATACAAATATGTAAAAAATATGCATATCCTATATACACAATCAACAAGACTACATTGTGAAAATACTGCATTCATCTTACTAAAAGTAAATGTACAAAAAAAATGGTTTCATTTCATTTCAAACCTTTATTTACCCAGGTGTATCCCATTGAGATCATTGATCTCTTTTTCAAGGGAGACCTGCTCAATGTTTCAAAATCAATTTGAAGTAACAGTACTTAGATTCATAAGTACATCTTTCTTTACTGGATAATATATAGTTAAGCATTAATGTGTTTTTTTAACATTAATGTTATAGCTGACGGAGGTGGGGATGAGTAATTAAAGCTCCCAAATAAATGTAGTGGATAATATTCACTTACAAAGTATAGTGGAGTACTAAAAGCATATCATGGAAATAGCTATACAAGTGAAAAGTACTTTAGAAATTGTACAATACTTAACTTAAATGTACATATTTTATTTGCACTGTTTATTTTGTCCAGTTCAAAGGTCGATTTCGTCCAATCAGATAGAAGCTCTTACTTCTAGTTCAGTCAATTATACTTTGCATACTGGATAACAACATTTGGCTCAATGGCAAATAATAATAATAGTAATGCAAATAATAATACACTTTATTTATATAGCGCCTTTCAAACTGAGTTACAAAGTGCTATCACAAAAGGAAGACCATACAAATTCAAACAAACACAGAGAATTCAATACAACAACAACAAACATTATAGAACACAGAGAGGAATTAAACATAAGTAATATCAGATAAAAACAACTCTAAACAAGTGGGTTTTAAAAAGAGTTTGCAGCCCTGATCTCCTCAGGCATGAGGCACTAACAGTTGTATTTTTAAATAGATTCTGAAAGCAACAGGTAGCCAGTGTGTGTGGAAGCCAGGATTGGTGCGATGTGGTCATATTTCCTAGTTTCATTTAAAGTCCTCACAGCCTAGCGAAGTTTGTCCGAGCTGGAGGCGGGGTAGAAGTCGTTTTATATAAAGTAAACCACACCCACTTTCATGTTTACTTTAAATAGCTTTCCACGTGTTTTTAAATGACCACAAGCTACTTCTCTCTTCTCTACTGTCGCTGAAAACAGTGTCATCTAATGTAGAGACATCCACTGTCCTCGCTGGCCTTCAACATGCAGTGCTGTGTTCCAGCCAGCAGGGGGCGGTGTCTCAGTGTGAATCTGTCAGTGGATTCTCATTCTGATCATGCAGCATGAAGAAAGCATGAGAGGTTAGGTTGTCTTCCTCAATAGCTGACATTCTGCGACATGAATAATGCAGGGCCTGTGTGTGTGTGTGTGTGTGTGTGTGTGTGTGTGTGTGTGTGTGTGTGTGTGTGTGTGTGTGTGTGTGTGTGTGTGTGTGTGTGTGTGTGTGTGTGTGTGTGTGTGTGTGTGTGTGTGTGTGTGTGTGTGTGTGTGTGTGTGTGTGTGTGTGTGTGTGTGTGTGTGTGTGTGTGTGTGTGTGTGTGTGTGTGTGTGTGTGTGTGTGTGTGTGTGTGTGTGTGTGTGTGTGTGTGTGTGTGTGTGTGTGTGGCCATGGATGAGAAGTCCTTCAGGGCAGCAGAGTATCAGGATCAGTTCCAACAACACATGTCTGAAGAAGATTTATTATTACTGGAACACTTCATAAACAAATGCAGTTGTGGAATGTAACAAAGAACATTTACCAAACTAACATTTTAAAGGTACTTAAACTTAACCTGAGTATTTACATTTTATCCTACTTTAAACTTCTACTACATCTTTCAGACGGATTCAGATTATCACCAATTTCAAAATATAAATCCACTAATAAATGACAATTAATCAAAGGTTAAAATACCCAGCAGCCGTATATAAAGTAATTACAATTAGCTCCACATTTACCAGCTGTGATGAACACATTCTTGAATGAGGACTCTTTAAAGTAGAGACACTACATACTGATATACACCTGAACATCAGCAGGAGAGGACTCTTTAAAGTAGAGACACTACATACTGATATACACCTGAACATCAGCAGGAGAGGACTCTTTAAAGTAGAGACACTACATACTGATATACACCTGAACATCAGCAGGAGAGGACTCTTTAAAGTAGAGACTCTACATACTGATATACACCTGAACATCAGCAGGAGAGGACTCTTTAAAGTAGAGACACTACATACTGATATACACCTGAACATCAGCAGGAGAGGACTCTTTAAAGTAGAGACACTACATACTGATATACACCTGAACATCAGCAGGAGAGGACTCTTTAAAGTAGAGACACTACATACTGATATACACCTGAACATCAGCAGGAGAGGACTCTTTAAAGTAGAGACACTACATACTGATATACACCTGAACATCAGCAGGAGAGGACTCTTTAAAGTAGAGACACTACATACTGATATACACCTGAACATCAGCAGGAGAGGACTCTTTAAAGTAGAGACACTACATACTGATATACACCTGAACATCAGCAGGAGAGGACTCTTTAAAGTAGAGACACTACATACTGATATACACCTGAACATCAGCAGGAGAGGACTCTTTAAAGTAGAGATACTACATACTGATATACACCTGAACATCAGCAGGAGAGGACTCTTTAAAGTAGAGACACTACATACTGATATACACCTGAACATCAGCAGGAGAGGACTCTTTAAAGTAGAGACACTACATACTGATATACACCTGAACATCAGCAGGAGAGGACTCTTTAAAGTAGAGACACTACATACTGATATACACCTGAACATCAGCAGGAGAGGACTCTTTAAAGTAGAGACACTACATACTGATATACACCTGAACATCAGCAGGAGAGGACTCTTTAAAGTAGAGACACTACATACTGATATACACCTGAACATCAGCAGGAGAGGACTCTTTAAAGTAGAGACACTACATACTGATATACACCTGAACATCAGCAGGAGAGGACTCTTTAAAGTAGAGATACTACATACTGATATACACCTGAACATCAGCAGGAGAGGACTCTTTAAAGTAGAGACACTACATACTGATATACACCTGAACATCAGCAGGAGAGGACTCTTTAAAGTAGAGACACTACATACTGATATACACCTGAACATCAGCAGGAGAGGACTCTTTAAAGTAGAGACACTACATACTGATATACACCTGAACATCAGCAGGAGAGGACTCTTTAAAGTAGAGACACTACATACTGATATACACCTGAACATCAGCAGGAGAGGACTCTTTAAAGTAGAGACACTACATACTGATATACACCTGAACATCAGCAGGAGAGGACTCTTTAAAGTAGAGACACTACATACTGATATACACCTGAACATCAGCAGGAGAGGACTCTTTAAAGTAGAGACACTACATACTGATATACACCTGAACATCAGCAGGAGAGGACTCTTTAAAGTAGAGACACTACATACTGATATACACCTGAACATCAGCAGGAGAGGACTCTTTAAAGTAGAGACACTACATACTGATATACACCTGAACATCAGCAGGAGAGGACTCTTTAAAGTAGAGACACTACATACTGATATACACCTGAACATCAGCAGGAGAGGACTCTTTAAAGTAGAGACACTACATACTGATATACACCTGAACATCAGCAGGAGAGGACTCTTTAAAGTAGAGACACTACATACTGATATACACCTGAACATCAGCAGGAGAGGACTCTTTAAAGTAGAGACACTACATACTGATATACACCTGAACATCAGCAGGAGAGGACTCTTTAAAGTAGAGACACTACATACTGATATACACCTGAACATCAGCAGGAGAGGACTCTTTAAAGTAGAGACACTACATACTGATATACACCTGAACATCAGCAGGAGAGGACTCTTTAAAGTAGAGACACTACATACTGATATACACCTGAACATCAGCAGGAGAGGACTCTTTAAAGTAGAGACACTACATACTGATATACACCTGAACATCAGCAGGAGAGGACTCTTTAAAGTAGAGACACTACATACTGATATACACCTGAACATCAGCAGGAGAGGACTCTTTAAAGTAGAGACACTACATACTGATATACACCTGAACATCAGCAGGAGAGGACTCTTTAAAGTAGAGACACTACATACTGATATACACCTGAACATCAGCAGGAGAGGACTCTTTAAAGTAGAGACACTACATACTGATATACACCTGAACATCAGCAGGAGAGGACTCTTTAAAGTAGAGACACTACATACTGATATACACCTGAACATCAGCAGGAGAGGACTCTTTAAAGTAGAGACACTACATACTGATATACACCTGAACATCAGCAGGAGAGGACTCTTTAAAGTAGAGACACTACATACTGATATACACCTGAACATCAGCAGGAGAGGACTCTTTAAAGTAGAGACACTACATACTGATATACACCTGAACATCAGCAGGAGAGGACTCTTTAAAGTAGAGACACTACATACTGATATACACCTGAACATCAGCAGGAGAGGACTCTTTAAAGTAGAGACACTACATACTGATATACACCTGAACATCAGCAGGAGAGGACTCTTTAAAGTAGAGACACTACATACTGATATACACCTGAACATCAGCAGGAGAGGACTCTTTAAAGTAGAGACACTACATACTGATATACACCTGAACATCAGCAGGAGAGGACTCTTTAAAGTAGAGACACTACATACTGATATACACCTGAACATCAGCAGGAGAGGACTCTTTAAAGTACAGACACTACACACTGATATACACCTGAACATCAGCAGGAGAGGACTCTTTAAAGTAGAGACACTACATACTGATATACACCTGAACATCAGCAGGAGAGGACTCTTTAAAGTACAGACACTACACACTGATATACACCTGAACATCAGCAGGAGAGGACTCTTTAAAGTAGAGACACCAGGTATCACCTAAATGTGGCCTGTCACATCCCTTGTATCATGTACTGTGCTCATCTCCTTTTCTCTGCTCGACCCCCCCTCCCCTCTTCACTGTACCCTTTGTTCTCCACCTCTAACCTACCTGCTCTTCCTCTGATAATCTTGCCCCCTCCCTTTTGTCTGCTTTAACCCTTTCACTCTTTATTACTCCCCCCCTGCACCCTTTCTCTGCTCTCCTTTCATAGTTAATAGCGTCACTGTCATCCACAAGTCCAGTCCTGACGCTTCCAGTATAAGCGTGCTGCTGACTCGGCCTCGCGGCTGCACAAAGCCCGCCTCGAGACTCCCCTCCTGAAGAGAAGCTGATTGTATTAGTGCTAACAAAGCGCCAGGGGCTATTCTTTGGGAAGCACGGGGAAATAGTGCAGGTAGGAGTGCATCGAGGGAGAATAATAGCCAGGATCTGACCTCTGTTCCGGCCAGGATTGTTGAGCAGACACTGGCTTTACATCACATTATTGTGCAGAGGAGCAGGGCCAGTGCATCAGCGAATATTCTGACTTTCTCAAGTGAATTACGTCGTCCCCAAAAGCGCTGTTTTGCTTCGCTTGTCATCTTCTCCCCACTCTCTCTGTTTCCTGAAATCAGATTGTGCGGGTTCCTTTGTGAGTGGAGGTTGGTGAGCGAACAAAGGCTGGGTAATAAAGTTTTGGCCGGACTGAATGTAAAACACAAGATTAACAAGAGCCACAAATGAAGGAGCTTCATGTTTTATATCGGCCTGTGTGCATAATGTCGGACGTTTATTAGCTATGAGGTCATGTCTTAAAGCCCCGGAGGCTTGTTTCAAAAGAAAATACACAATTTAACTTAATTTGCGTCGTGCACAGGGTCGGGATTACAATGACTAAAAATGCTACCTATTCTGAGTATCACAATATAAAGTAACCTGATTACTTTCTGGTACTTTTGGATTACCTCAACATCAAATGCAATGCAAATAAACACAAGAGAAAATAAATATCAATAATATGATTTTTAGTGAAGTAACGCATGTAAGACTACAGATCAATGTGACCTTAGAAAAGTAGAAAGCAAGATATTTAGGATCAGAAATGATTTTATTGATAGGAAAACCTGCCTTTCATGAAGCAGATTCAGTCTGTACACAAACACGGAAACCCATGAGCACAGAAACCCATGAGCCCAGAAACCCATGAGCCCAGAAACCCATGAGCACAGAAACCCATGAGCCCAGAAACCCATGAGCACAGAAACCCATGAGCCCGGAAACCCATGAGCACGGAAACCCATGAGCACGGAAACCCATGAGCACGGAAACCCATGAGCACGGAAACCCATGAGCACGGAAACCCATGAGCACGGAAAACCCATGAGCACAGAAACCCATGAGCACAGAAACCCATGAGCACAGAAACCCATGAGCACAGAAACCCATGAGCCCAGAAACCCATGAGCACGGAAACCCATGAGCCCGGAAACCCATGAGCACGGAAACCCATGAGCACGGAAACCCATGAGCACAGAAACCCATGAGCACGGACTAGAGTTTAAACAAGCAGGAATGAAACCTGAGCTCACAGGAAATGCGCCGTTTTTGTTTAATACACACAGTTAAGCTCACACACACCATTTCACTGGTTCACCTGCTGAATTGAAAACAGAACAAATGAAGAAAACCATAAAGCAGATTCAGGCAGAAGGAGTATAGATTCAGTCATCATAATGTACACACACTTTCTGGTACAAAATACATTTGGGAAAAAGTCAGAATTTTTATAAAAAGTCAGAACTCTTTCTAAAAATTTAGATTTTTGTAAAATAGTCCGAATTTTGAAACAGAATGGAATTATGAAGAGAAAAAAAGGAATTTTGAAAAAAGACATCTGGATTCTGAGATTGATTTGAGATAGAATATAATTGGGAGGGATGAACCCCTCTTTAATGGTCATTGGTCTCACATGCAGAGCACACAGTGACATGTGTTCTCTGCTTTTAACCCATCCTAGTACCAGGAGTCTAGTACTAGGAGCAGTGGGCAGCTATTAGCGCCCGGGGAGCAATGGGAGTGAGGGGGGAAGGGGGGTGTCCGGTGCCTTGCTCAAGGGCACCACGGCAGGGCAGGAGGTGAACTGGGACCTCTCCAAGTTGCACACTCCATTGTTTAGGTCTGGTCGGGGACTTGAACCGGCGACCCTACGACTCACAGTCCAAGCCCCAAGACTTAGACACTCATAAAGCAGATTCAGGCAGTAGGCGTATAGATTCACAGTTACAGTATTAGCCTATAGAACAGAACAGCTCACAGAGAAGAGAACAGCTGTTTTGAAAAAGAAGCAAGAAATATGTAAAAAGACAGGAATTTGAAAAAAGTTATATTTTTGAGAAAAAGTGAGCATTTTTTATAAAAAGTCAGAACTTTTCTAAAAATTGAGATTTTTTCTTTTAAAAAGTTAACATTTTGAGAAAGAAGTTAGAATTATGAAACAAGTATCGAAGATTTGAAAAAAGTATGATTTTGAGAAAAAGTTGAGAATTTTGAGAAAAAGTTGAGAATTTTGAGAAAAAATCTGAATTCTGGGAATTTTTAAAAGAAGATGATTAGGGCCACGTGTAAAAAAGAAATAATATATTGGCGACATCAACCAGCTCTGACTGGGGGGTCCCAAGGCGCTCCCAGGCCAGCGAAGAGATATAATCCCTCCACCTGGTCCTAGGTCTACCCCTTGGTCTCTTCCCAGCTGGACGTGCCTGGAACACCTCCCTAGGGAGGCGCCCAGGTGGCATCCTAACTAGGTGCCCGAACCACCTCAACTGGCTCCTTTCGACGCGAAGGAGGAGCGGCTCAACTCCGAGTCCCTCCCTGATGACTGAACTTCTCACCTTATCCCTAAGGGAGACACCAGCCACCCTGCGGAGAAAACCCATCTCGGCCGCTTGTATCCGCGATCTCGTTCTTTGGGTCATGACCCATCCTTCATGACCATAGGTGAGGGTAGGAACGAAAATGGCCCGGTAGACAGAGAGCTTTGCCTTCTGGCTCAGCTCCCTTTTCGTCACAACGGTGCGGTAAAGCGACTGCAGTACCGCTCCCGCTGCTCCGATTCTCCGGCCCATCTCACGCTCCATTGTTCCCTCACTCGAGAACAAGACCCCGAGATACTTGAACTCCTTCACTTGGGGTAATGTTTTAAATAAGATGGTTAAATCTTAAAGCAGATTCAGGCAGTAGGCGTATAGATTCACAGTTACAGTATTAGCCTATAGAACAGAACAGCTCACAGAGAAGAGAACAGCTGTTTTGAAAAAGAAGCAAGAAATATGTAAAAAGACAGGAATTTGAAAAAAGTTATATTTTTGAGAAAAAGTGAGCATTTTTATAAAAAGTCAGAACTTTTCTAAAAATTGAGATTTTTTCTTTTAAAAAGTTAACATTTTGAGAAAGAAGTTAGAATTATGAAACAAGTATCGAAGATTTGAAAAAGTTGAGAATTTTGAGAAAAAGTTGAGAATTTTGAGAAAAAGTTGCGAATTTTGAGAAAAAGTTGAGAATTTTGAGAAAAAATCTGGATTCTGGGAATTTTTAAAAGAAGATGATTAGGGCCACGTGTAAAAAATAAATAATATATGTTTCATAAAGCAGATTCAGGCAGTAGGCGTAGAGATTCACAAATTACAGTATCATCCTACAGAACAGAACAGCTGACAGATGCTGAAAAGCTGATCCGCTCAGTCTTTGTAAAAAGTGTCTTTTTTTTAAAAAGTTTGAATTATATTAAAAGTCAGGAGTTTGAAAAAAAGAAAGAATTCTGGAATAAAAATTCTGAAGAAAAAATCTAAATTTGGAAAAGAAAAGTCTTTTTTTCAAAAAGTCTTAATTTCATGTAAATATGTAGAAAGTCAGGAATTTGAAAAAAGTTAGATTTGTGAGACAAAAGTCAGGATTTTATTTAGAAAAAATGTGATAATTTGGACAAGAATATCAAAAGGAAAGAACCCTCAGGATTCTGAGAATGTTTTAAATAAGATGGTTAAATCTTAAAGCAGATTCAGGCAGTGGGCGTATAGATCCACACTTACAGTATTAGCCTATAGAACAGAAGCGCTCACAGAGAAGAGAACAGCTGATCCTTTTACAACAAACACTGTATGCTCTTTCCAGGTTCTTACTAACACTGTCATCCTGCTGGTAATCCAACATTTGCAGACAGGTAACAGTAATCTGATTACTTTGTATGTAACTGTAAGGGAATACAGGAACTAGGGATGTCCCGATCACATTTTTTTGCTCCGATCCGATTCCGATCATTTGATTTTGACAATCTGCCGATACCGATTTTTCCCGATCCGATCTTTATGCAATGCATTAAGAGAAAAAAAAGGTAACAGATAACGGCTGGTCATCCAACGCGATGAGTTCAGCTATCTTGGCTGTTATTTGTTTGGCCTTTTCACTGTTCTGGGGCAGTTTCTCTTTCCTTTTAAAAGTCTCTGAAAGTGTCGGTTGTTTCAGTGCCGTTACCTGAGTGGCCGCTGTGTACTCGTCGTGTTGTTGTTGGCGTTTGTTTCTCAGGTGGCGTATTAGATTGGTCGTGTTGAACGTAGCTCTGTTCTTTCCACCACGCGGAACCTCCGCCTTGCAAACATTGCATCTGGCTGTTACACTGCCTTCGCTTTCAATTTTATAATACTTCCAAACTCCTGACATTTTCTCTGTCCCGACTCCCGAGTCACCAGCTGAACGTAGCCTCTCGTTAGCTTACTGCTAGACACTGCGCGCCCACTCTGTTGCCAGCTTTGAGAGAAATAAGCAACCAGGTCTGAAAACAAGCCCAAAAGAAGCAACACATACATGATGTTGTGTCATTTCAAACCAAAACTAAGGCCTCAGGATGACTTTAAGACGTGAACATGGTCATTTTTGTTTTGTAACATTAAATAAAAAAAAAATAAAAAAAAAAAAATCCCGATCCCCGATTTTTTTTCTCCCGATCTTTTGAAAATCACGTGATCGGCTCCGATCCCCGATCACGTGATCGGATCGGGACATCTCTAACAGGAACCCTAGTGAAGCCTTTTCTATTGTATTGAGCACACAACAAAACGAGGTCAGTACCTTTCTCCGTATGTGGAAACACTAGAGCTGAACTAGATTAGGTTGGTGTTTCACACTAGCTCTCACTTACAGGAAGACCTTTGTAAACCATGAACTTTGTACTGTGGTTGTTGGATACCAAAATCTAACAGCGTCTGATGAGATAACTTTTTCTTTGTTTGGGATGCTACTTGCCTATTTTACTCACATTTGGCTGCTTTTTGTGGCTAGCTTTCAAACCTGTAAGTGACCAACATCTGCTTTTAAAATGTTGTGTATGAGGTGGATATAATATATACTGCTAATGTGTGACTGTGTTTTTAATTTGACAGGAAGGACGAGGAGCAAAGAGAAGAACGGGCTTCGGAGGAGCAACAGTCAGCTCTCTATACCAGGAGGAGATGATCAGGTACACACACACACACACACACACACACACACACACACACACACACACACACACACACACACACACACACACACACACACACACACACACACACACACACACACACACACACACACACACACACACACACTGTAGCTGCCTTAAATAGAAACTGTAGACATTGATTACGCACGGGAAACATCGCTTTTGTTCACACAGACAAAACTTGTGCCTTATTGTTGTCGACTCCATACACACAAACACACGCTCTTTGTTTAAAGGGGCCCTCTCATATCAGAATGTAGTGTCTCTACTTTAAAGAGTCCTCTCCTGCTGATATTCAGGTGTATATCAGTATGTAGTGTCTCTACTTTAAAGAGTCCTCTCCTGCTGATGTTCAGGTGTATATCAGTATGTAGTGTCTCTACTTTAAAGAGTCCTCTCCTGCTGATGTTCAGGTGTATATCAGTATGTAGTGTCTCTACTTTAAAGAGTCCTCTCCTGCTGATGTTCAGGTGTATATCAGTATGTAGTGTCTCTACTTTAAAGAGTCCTCTCCTGCTGATGTTCAGGTGTATATCAGTATGTAGTGTCTCTACTTTAAAGAGTCCTCTCCTGCTGATGTTCAGGTGTATATCAGTATGTAGTGTCTCTACTTTAAAGAGTCCTCTCCTGCTGATGTTCAGGTGTATATCAGTATGTAGTGTCTCTACTTTAAAGAGTCCTCTCCTGCTGATATTCAGGTGTATATCAGTATGTAGTGTCTCTACTTTAAAGAGTCCTCTCCTGCTGATGTTCAGGTGTATATCAGTATGTAGTGTCTCTACTTTAAAGAGTCCTCTCCTGCTGATGTTCAGGTGTATATCAGTATGTAGTGTCTCTACTTTAAATTGTCCTCTCCTGCTGATGTTCAGGTGTATATCAGTATGTAGTGTCTCTACTTTAAAGAGTCCTCTCCTGCTGATGTTCAGGTGTATATCAGTATGTAGTGTCTCTACTTTAAAGAGTCCTCTCCTGCTGATGTTCAGGTGTATATCAGTATGTAGTGTCTCTACTTTAAAGAGTCCTCTCCTGCTGATATTCAGGTGTATATCAGTATGTAGTGTCTCTACTTTAAAGAGTCCTCTCCTGCTGATGTTCAGGTGTATATCAGTATGTAGTGTCTCTACTTTAAAGAGTCCTCTCCTGCTGATGTTCAGGTGTATATCAGTATGTAGTGTCTCTACTTCAAAGAGTCCTCTCCTGCTGATGTTCAGGTGTATATCAGTATGTAGTGTCTCTACTTTAAGAGTCCTCTCCTGCTGATGTTCAGGTGTATATCAGTATGTCGTGTCTCTACTTTAAAGAGTCCTCTCCTGCTGATGTTCAGGTGTATATCAGTATGTAGTGTCTCTACTTTAAAGAGTCCTCTCCTGCTGATGTTCAGGTGTATATCAGTATGTAGTGTCTCTACTTTAAAGAGTCCTCTCCTGCTGATGTTCAGGTGTATATCAGTATGTAGTGTCTCTACTTTAAAGAGTCCTCTCCTGCTGATGTTCAGGTGTATATCAGTATGTAGTGTCTCTACTTTAAAGAGTCCTCTCCTGCTGATGTTCAGGTGTATATCAGTATGTAGTGTCTCTACTTTAAAGAGTCCTCTCCTGCTGATGTTCAGGTGTATATCAGTATGTAGTGTCTCTACTTTAAAGAGTCCTCTCCTGCTGATGTTCAGGTGTATATCAGTATGTAGTGTCTCTACTTTAAAGAGTCCTCTCCTGCTGATGTTCAGGTGTATATCAGTATGTAGTGTCTCTACTTTAAAGAGTCCTCTCCTGCTGATGTTCAGGTGTATATCAGTATGTAGTGTCTCTACTTTAAAGAGTCCTCTCCTGCTGATTTTCAGGTGTATATCAGTATGTAGTGTCTCTACTGTCTCCATGCTTTAATGTTCAAAAAGCTCTCTCATACTGCCTGTGCTGCAGCACCTCTTTTCACCCTCTGTCTGAAACCAGAGCCCAGTCTAGCCGATAGCAGTGCGAGAAACTTCCTCTGGAGGGAACAGGGACCCCCAAAACACGAGGGCTTCTTTAACTCTGTGTTCTGGGGTTCCCAGAGTCCAAACGCTCTAAATGCAGTGGATCAGACTCAGCTTGGATCACCTGGATCTCACTCTGGCTTTGTTAACCTCCCGTCTCGCTGTATTTGATTCCATCCAACAGACCGTAACTGCAGTCAGAGCCCGGAGACGTCATACACTCCTGATTTATGTTAATGAAATATATCCTCCATTTACTCGTTCTGGCAGACTTACTCAAGCTTAAAAAAGCCCATCTCCATTTCAATGGAGAAAGAGCTCTTTTGGAGATGAAAATGAGATGTGTGAATCCTGCAGGTTTTCCTCCTAAATGGCTGATTAGTATGCGAAGCTCTGAGGGGGGGGAGGCGGCCAGAGTCTCCCTTTTTTAATTACCTTTTTGGGGGGGGGAGTAGGGGGGTGAACGTACAGCAGAGGGAGGCAGGTACAGCAGGTTTCCCAGAACGATGTTTCTCCCCTTGGTGATTTTCCAGCAGCAGCGACTCCCCGAGGGGAAAACCAGCAGAGAGGAAGTCATTAACATCACACACACACACACACACACACACACACACACACACACACACACACACACACACACACACACACACAGTGAGTATTAACACGAGTGCACACATAAACATACACTTGCCACTATACATCGACACGATTGCATCCGAATCCATGCAGAACCTTCCGGAACTGTCACACTCGCTGCTCTGCTGCATTTCAATTTCCTCTCACACACACTCCATATTAAACAGCTAAGCACCTGTTAACCAGGCACAGAGTTAATTGCATTGCTCATCTCAATGTTGTGTGTGTGTGTGTGGGTGTGTGTGTGGGTGTGTGTGTGGGTGGGTGTGTGGGTGGGTGTGTGTTTCGTATCGACAGAAGCAGGATTGATCAGCGATATCTCGCGGCTGCTGAGCTGATCAGTGTGTGATTGAAGAGGCTTTGAACGCCACATTTATAATTCTCTCAGCCACCTTGAAAAAGCGCTCTGATAAACACAGAGGAGGCTTTCAATCAATCAATTACATTTGATTTATAAAGCAAAATATCACAGATTATACATTTGTCTCTGGGCTTTGCAGTGTGTACTGTACAGACACCCTCTGTCCTTAGACCCTCGAGGGAAACACTCCCAAAGAAACCCCACAGTTTAAGTTTTAGAAACCTCAAGCAGAGTAACAAAGGATAAGCAGACGATGTGTGTATAGACTAAAACACATAATAAAAGTACCTCATCGACAATTTAAATGCCAAAAAAGATTATGTAAAGGTATGTTTGAAAACGATAAATCCAAGAAAGCGTCAAATATCCTGGGTGCCGCCAAAAAGTAATGAAGTGGGCGTCAGGCAGGACCACGACTCCTGATGCAGACTTAAAACTGTCAACCTGCAGGAGGAGACACAAAAACTCAGATGCTGAGTTATTAAGTTATTAAGATGCATTTATGGGACAGAGATCATACAGAAGGAGAAGTAAAAGAAGAGAGGGGAAATGATGAAGGTCTCCTGAAGGTCTTTAGCCTATAGCAGCATAACCATAGGCGGAGTTTGACATTTGCGCTTGGGGGGGGGTAAACCTTTTTTACTGACGTCAGTACACAGTCCCAACTATTGCGTGGGGTCACGGATACAGTAGCAATAAAGTCAGCGTTCACCACACTGAGTATTTCCACATACGAACACAACTCGTCCCGTCATGCACGCCTCATGCCCGCCGTACACACACACTCATATGGAAGGGGCGGTCTCTCCCCCCAACAACAGTGCATTACATAACTGTAAAACGTATCATAACTGCGGTTATCCCTTGGTTACTTGAACACGCCACCTGTGTGTGTGTGTGTGTGTGTGTGTGTGTGTGTGTGTGTGTGTGTGTGTGTGTGTGTGTGTGTGTGTGTGTGTGTGTGTGTGTGTGTGTGTGTGTGTGTGTGTGTGTGTGTGTGTGTGTGTGTGTGTGTGTGTGTGTGTGTGTGTGTGTGTGTGTGTGTGTGTGTGTGTGTGTGTGTGTGTGTGTGTGTGTGTGTGTGTGTGTGTGTGTGTGTGTGTGTGTGTGTGTGTGTGTGTGGTGTTGATCAGTGCAGCTCAGGTCAGGTAGATGAGTGTTTTCTCACCACTGTGGCCAGTTTAGCCTGATGGATTAAGGACATATCTGCCAGTACACCACACAGGACACACACATGTTGTGAGCGCATTACACACACACATACACACACAAACCCTTGGTACCCCTAGCTTGTGGTGATGACAGAGTAGCCTGTGACCTTCCCAGCATGCATTGCGGCGCTGTTGATGTCATGTCGTTTACAGGACTCACATTAATCATTTGTTTGTTTATCGCCCGTGTGTTTCTCTTGGACCAAAAGGTGTGTGTGTGTGTGTGTGTGTGTGTACATGTGAGCTTATTCTGTGCATATTATTACTGTACATTTGTAATTCAACATGTATATTTTCTACTTTTTTTTAATGCTATTTTATTTCTATTTACATTTTAGAATGTTTAGTTCTAGTCTTTAAAATGTGTTTGTGTCTTTTTATGCTGCTGCAATGCAAACATTTCCCAAATTGGGATCAATAAAGTACTTCTTATCTTATCTTAAGATATTTACATGTATGTCTGTATCTAGCCAATAAACACAGGAGAAAAGAGTAGATGTGTGTGAGGATGTGTCGGCCAATGACTGATGAGCTGGCCTATTGATTAGTTGCCGCGGAGACGGATGGCGGCCACACATCAGGGACACTCGGGGTCACCGTGGCGATCAGACGAGGAAGTGGGTGTGGCTCGGGACTCATGAATAAACATGGCGGCGGCGCTGGTAATCAGGAGTATGTAAATGAATGTGCTCATACATAACCGGGCCGGGATAAAAAGAGTAATGAGTTATTCATAATTCATCTCAGGAGGGGGGAGGGAGAGGGAGGTAAAGCGTGGAGATGAAAAGCTGAAGAAAGGGAAGTACGGAGGTTCATTACAGAACAAACGGCAGACTAAACTTTGTTTGTGAATCCTCAGAGTAAACAGGAAAGTGTCCACATGGTGTGTGTCACACTCTGCGCTCTTATTGTTTCTATAACAGCGGGATTATAACAACATATGAGCCGCTGTACGACAAACTAGCATGGATTTGATCATCTGTGGGTGCTACTATACATTCATTTTTACCTTTTCTCACCCTCTTTATGTCACTGCTCAGTATGACAGGCTTACAGTTGGGAAATAGTGAATGTCCTCTTCCAGTATCAGAGTAACATGCTAACAAAGGTATCCCAACTGTAGCTGTGAACATGACAGGATGTGTGATTACCTAGAAGAGCATCAGGACTGTTTGAGGCATATGATAGCTATGTGATTAACATGATGATTCAGCCTCTATGGAGAGAGACATCAAGCATGCTCATTTCTGACGTGGAGCTAATCTGAAGTAAACATTGAATACTGCTTTCTATTCCTCCATCTTGTGACTGTGTAACTCCCTCTCTTGGATATCAGCATGTGAAGGACACTGTTCAGGAACTAGTTGATGCTCTGTATGTGATGACTCCTTCCATTCTGGAGAGGATCACAGATACATGGATCCTGAGGTTGAAACTCAAGCCGGGGACCAGTGAGATTTTTTTAAAAGGGGAGAAGGACGATACAAGTCACAGACTTCAATAGTGTCGTCTGACCAACATGGCCAAAAACAAGCTTTTCTTCTAAGTTCTACCGTGACGTCACTGGCGTTTTTCTGAAATATTTTTCACTCGAAGCGCTCAGAAGAAAAGACGCTGGGCGCTACGTTGATTCCGTCACCCCAGAAAACTAGGAGTGTGTATGGGTCGGTTTGGAATTGGGCCTATGACAGTGTTAAGGTCACATGCTCATCACACAGCAAAGCATCATCATGAGTGTTAAAGCTGGAGACAGGAAGTGGGGGTTTGGCCGTGTGGGTGTGTGTGTGTGTGTGAGCGGCTGGTACGCAGGTTCCTGTCAGACAATAGAGCTCCAAATTCAATTAATGTGAATGGCCGGCGTCGGGTGAGAGGGAGTGGAAGGCGTAAAGCTCTAAATGAGATTTCACCCCTTCACCCAACACTGTCCTGTCCCCAATGCCAGGAGGTGATTAGAGACACAGATATAATCAGGTGTGTGTGTGTGTGTGTGTGTGTGTTGTGTTCCCCAGAGATGTGGCGCGTGCTGCTCATGTGTGAGACAGACAGTCGGTGTGTGTGTGTGGATGACGATATGATCTAGTATGCTTTTGCTCTCGTGGGTCCTCACACACTTCACACATAAAACTCCACAAAAGGCAGTTAAAGGGGCGTTCTATCCAAATGATCTACTACACATACTGTTACCTTTATTCTTCTTTGGGACTTGTTCTCGAGTGGAAATTAGTTTCAGAGTAAACTTTTCACAGAGATGTTTTTGTATAAATTTGGGTTTTGAAGGATGTGAACAATGTTGCGTCTTCAGAGTCCGAAAAACTCTTTAGATTCTGGATAACATAAGAAAAAGACTAGAGACAGGAGCTGCTCTGACTGACCTGCTTTTATTGCAATTACATCTCGTTTCTTAATGTCTTAGGTAGTCACAGATGTTACATAACTTTCCTGTTGGTAATATACTGTTTTGCTTTCTGCAGCCGGTGTTTTTACCATGGTCTCGAACTTTCCTGGGAATTAATCTCTCTGTTTCTGTGTCTCTCTTTCAGGGAAGAGGATAAAAACATCTTCGACTACTGCAGAGAAAACAACATCGACCACATCAGCGAGGCCATCGTCTCGCAGAAAGTGGAAGTCAACACTAAAGACGAAGAGGTAACAACAACCAGAAATGTGCCAACAGCTTCCTGTTGGAGGGTTTGATAACTTCCTATTGGAGGGTTTGATAACTACCTATTGGAGGGTTTGATAACTTCCTATTGGAGGGTTTGATAACTTCCTATTGGATGGTTTGATAACTTCCTATTGGAGGGTTTGATAACTTCCTATTGGAGGGTTTAATACCTTGCTATTGGAGGGTTTGATAACTTCCTATTGGAGGGTTTGATAACTTCCTATTGGAGGGTTTAATAACTTCATTTTGCAGGGTTTGATAACTTCCTATTGGATGGTTTAATAACTTCCTATTGGAGGGTTTGATAACTTCCTATTGGAGGGTTTAATAACTTCCTATTGGAGGGTTTGATAACTTCCTATTGGAGGGTTTGATAACTACCTATTGCAGGGTTTGATAACTTCCTATTGGAGGGTTTGATAACTTCCTATTGGAGGGTTTAATACCTTGCTATTGGAGGGTTTGATAACTTCCTATTGGAGGGTTTGATAACTTCCTATTGGAGGGTTTGATAACTTCCTATTCGAGGGTTTGATAACTTCCTATTGGAGGGTTTAATAACTTTCTATTGGAGGGTTTGATAACTTCCTATTGGAGGGTTTGATAACTTCCTATTGGAGGGTTTAATAACTTCATTTTGCAGGGTTTGATAACTTCCTATTGGATGGTTTAATAACTTCCTATTGGAGGGTTTGATAACTTCCTATTGGAGGGTTTAATAACTTCCTATTGGAGGGTTTGATAACTTCCTATTGGAGGGTTTAATACCTTGCTATTGGAGGGTTTAATAACTTCCTATTGGAGGGTTTGATAACTTCCTATTGGAGGGTTTGATAACTTCCTATTCGAGGGTTTGATAACTTCCTATTGGAGGGTTTAAAACTTCCTATTGGAGGGTTTAATAACTTTCTATTGGAGGGTTTGATAACTTCCTATTGGAGAGTTTGATAACTTCCTATTGGAGGGTTTAATAACTTCCTATTGGAGGGTTTGATAACTTCCTATTGGAGGGTTTGATAACTTCCTATTGGAGGGTTTAATACCTTGCTATTGGAGGGTTTGATAACTTCCTATTGGAGGGTTTAATAACTTCCTTTTGCAGGGTTTGATAACTTCCTTTTGGAGGGTTTAATAACTTCCTTTTGCAGGGTTTGATAACTTCCTATTGGAGGGTTTAATAACTTCATTTTGCAGGGTTTGATAACTTCCTATTGGATGGTTTAATAACTTCCTATTGGAGGGTTTGATAACTTCCTATTGGAGGGTTTGATACCTTCCTATTGGAGGGTTTGATTGCTTCCTATTGGAGGGTTTGATAGCTTCCTATTGGATGGTTTAATAACTTCCTATTGGAGGGTTTGATAACTTCCTATTGGAGGGTTTGATACCTTCCTATTGGAGGGTTTGATAACTTCCTATTGGAGGGTTTGATAGCTTCCTATTGGATGGTTTAATAACTTCCTATTGGAGGGTTTGATAACTTCCTATTGGAGGGTTTGATAACTTCCTATTGGAGGGTTTGATACCTTCCTATTGGAGGGTTTGATAGCTTCCTATTGGATGGTTTAATAACTTCCTATTGGAGGGTTTGATACCCACCAGCACCAGCCTCAGTGTTACTGTTATGGCTCTGACCCGGGGCAGAGGGCAGTTTGAAATGATCCGTGCCGTATGATGGAAACGCACAGAGGTCACTGGGGGACGGTTCATGCAATGGTTACATAATGGTTTGATGTGAAACCACCAACACATGGGAGCCTCTCCTCAGGCGCAGGGGAGTAAATTGTGTGAACAGCCATAACCCTTGTGAGGTGTTTTCTGGATTGACCCCTGAATCCATTCATCTGCTCCCCGATTCATTATCGGCCGGGCCAAATGGTCCCGGCCTCCCTTTGATCAGCGAGCAGCCAGAGGCCAGATGGTGGAGCGTCTCTGCAGAGAGAGCTTTGTCTCTGAGGCCATTGTTGTTGTTGCTCCTGCAGCGAGGCGCGCTCAGCAGCAGAGGGCAGTGGTGAAGTTTGACTTTAACAAGAAGAGAGAGAGGAGCTCACTGTTTGGGTGTGAGGCCACATTTAAACCAATCACTCAATGTATTTATAGAGCATGTTTCATACGCAAAAGCTAACAAAAAGTGCAAAGAAAAACTATCCCCTTTCTAGAGCGGCACAATAAGTAGAAATGGTATCGTACTGTTAATATAGACTAATGCAAGAACAGTATTTGTTAAACGCTAAATATGTGGTAAAACAGGATGTTGAAGTGTTGTGGGGCTGCGAAGATATCTTGGTTTACAGGTTGGTGTTCTATCAAAATCGTTATATGAGAATAGAAATCGTCTTCATTGATGGAAATCGTAATATTGCCTAATATATTTATTTTCCTGGTTTTTTAGAGGCTGCTTTACGGTAAAGTGTGATGTAACTTTATGACCTTAAAGGTGGGGTAGGTAATTCACTTCAGAAACACTTGTTATATTCCATGGAATGCTCTTAACATCCCGATAGCAATGAATACATTAAATGCTTTGACAATAAATACATAAAACATATCCTCTGTGGAAGCCGTGGCGCTGTAAAAAGCACGACCAATCATCTGAGCCGGCTAAAGTAACTGGATGGCCTACCTGCCTGTCAGCCTTCCATCTGTGCACAAACTTATCTCGTGCCCTCATTGGTCATGTGTGCGTGCGTGTGTGTTGGAGGAGGGGCTCTGTGAGGAAGTCTGAAGGAAGGGGCAGATTTTTTTCGGCTGCTTACTTTCAAATTCTAGCGCACTCGAGCTGGTTTCTCCATTCTTACCTACCCCACCTTTAAGAGACGTGTAACTTTTGTATTATTGTACATAGTCAATTAATCCACATGACTCATAGCTATCTATCAAAACCGTACAATATTGAGGTATTTGTTAAAGAATATCCTGATATAAGATGTTCTTAATATCGCCCGGCCTTTTAATCCAGGAAACCATCAAAGGAGTTCAATTGTTTCATTAACATATCTTAGAATATACAGAAGAACACGATCATAACAGGAAATGTCCCTCAGAAAAATATCACATTATGCTTTCCTTAAATGCAATTCTTGTACATGTGTGACGAGTTTTATAAGAAAAGGACAACGTTTCTTATTCAAGTCATAAAATTGTTAAGAGGCTCTGACAAGATTTTATTATGTGGATATAAATGAAATATTTGTTCTGCTTGCCAAAAGAGAGGACACAGATGTTGACCTCAAATAAAACCTGTTAATGAACATTTCTAAATTTGGTTCAATGTCAGTCATAGTTTTACGTTGCTATCGTTCACTCTGGAAAACAGTCGTCGTCTGGATCTTAAGTTAACAAAGAAACAAGCTGAGATACTATATGGCTACGAGCTAAATGCTAACACGTGCCTCTCACTGCTGTAGTTCCTTTATAGCCCAACATTAGCCGCCTTTAGCTTAGCGGTGGTGATGTGAGGTCATGTGACCGTGCTGTAGTTCCTTTATAGCCCAACATTAGCCGCCTTTAGCTTAGCGGTGGTGATGTGAGGTCATGTGACCGTGCTGTAGTTCCTTTATAGCCCAACATTAGCCGCCTTTAGCTTAGCGGTGGTGACGTGAAGTCATGTGACCGTGCTGTAGTTCCTTTATAGCCCAACATTAGCCACCTTTAGCTTAGCGGTGGTGATATGAAGTCATGTGACCGTGCTGTAGTTCCTTTATAGCCCAACATTAGCCACCATTAGCTTAGCGGTGGTGACGTGAAGTCATGTGACCGTGCTGTAGTTCCTTTATAGCCCAACATTAGCCACCTTTAGCTTAGCGGTGGTGAGGTGAAGTCATGTGACCGTGCTGTAGTTCCTTTATAGCCCAACATTAGCCTCCTTTAGCTTAGCGGTGGTGACGTGAAGTCATGTGACCGTGCTGTAGTTCCTTTATAGCCCAACATTAGCCACCTTTAGCTTAACGGCCCGTCTACACTACAGGCATCGAAAAATGCTTTCAACGCTTCGCCCATTCATTTGAATGGGGTGACGTAGAAGATTAAAAATCTTCTCCGAACTGCATTGTGGGGAGCATGGCATGGCTTTGCAAGCATCACGAGCATCTATCGGCATCAAAAGTTGAACAATGTTCAACTTTTGAGGCTCGATGCTTGGCATCAGCCAATCAAATCCCGTTTATGCAATTCCCGCCAGTACAAGCGCTAGCCAATCAAACCGCGTGCAAGCTGGGAGAGCCAGACCGCAGTTCATTTCCTCATATTCCAAACGAGAAATTACTGTAGCAAATCACCCGGTTCTTTACGACCAGAACTATTTACCGGGATACAAACCGGAGGAACCAGGCATGGAGGGAGGAGGCAGAGACAGTGGGTGAAACTGGTAGGTTTTCGCCTGTTTGGAGATTTTATATCCAGTTTACTTCGTTTTAACATTGCTATTGCTTTGTATGTCGGGGGCGGGAGATTCATGTGATTGGTTGTTGGTCGCGTTGCTCGCAAAAAATCGCCAAGCTTCAGACACGCCCAGCATCAAGATTATTTGATGCCTGTAGTGTAGACGGGCCGTTACGGTGGTGAGGTGAAGTCATGTGACCGTGCTGTAGTTCCTTTATAGCCCAACATTAGCTTTCTCTTCAGAAATCACAGAGTAGTGTTAATATGTGGAGATTATCCTGCTAAACAAAATGTGTAAGAATCCTAATGGGAATGTATTCCTTTAGCTAACAACTGCTAAACCTTCCATACAGCAAGACTTCTGTCCTCTTCAGTAGAGGAGAATAAAGATGTTTACTTATCTACCCTCTTAAATAAAGAGTGCTTAACATGAACTTCCTTCCTAACAGACCTCTCTTAATGTCAGTGTTTCTGTTAATGTTGTGTTCTCCGCTCTGAACGCTGCTCTCATGCTGTTTGACACTTCTAATGTTTTATTAATCACTGCAACTCCCCTAAAAAAACACACACACCTTATTTGTCTGTGTGCAGCATCCTTTTGGAGGTAGTAAACTCTGCTTTCAGTAAAAACACCTGGAAGAGGAGAGCGGGAGAGAGGGAGAGAGGGAGAGAGGGGGAGGAACTTATTGGTATTCTGGCCCGTCTCCATTTTAACATGCAGCCGCGGTGATCAATATGATTTAAGCAACAGAATTGAACTTGGAGAGTTTGCTTTACCTAATTGGCCTCACTGAAAAATGAGCTTGCGTGGTTTTATTAGAACAAGGATCTTGGACCTAAGGAGAGGATTGTGTGTGTGTAGTGTGTGTGTGTAGTATGTGTGTGTGTGTGTGAGATAGAGTCGGGGGGTTTCTGATCCTGTCCTGTGCACAATGTCTCATCAATCACAAGCTGCAGGTTACTTTGTCTTTAACCCACTGAAGTTTGTGTTTCTGCTCATCTTTGCACACATATGTAAAGACACACACACACACACACACACACACCACAGCTCTGATTATGTGGTGGATTTGAGGCCAGATGAAGCCCCCCTTCATCTGGATGGTTGACAGACAGCGACTTCCCAACGTTTTTCTTTTTACTTTTTTACTTTTTTTTGTGAGAACTGGGCATCAGTACCGTGTCAAAATAAAAGTATATGTTTTAAGACACCTCAGGTTTCTACAGGTTAAAAACAAGTCCACCTTTTTTATGTGTCACATGTTTTCTTGGCACTTCAGAGGTGTATGTTTTCATCAGGACAAAAACAAGTCTGTACAACAATTCACACTTTCTCTGGAAATAAAGTGGCAAATGAGACAGTAATGTGTGTGTGTGTGTGTGTGTGTGTGTGTGTGTGTGTGTGTGTGTGTGTGTGTGTGTGTGTGTGTGTGTGTGTGTGTGTGTGTGTGTGTGTGTGTGTGTGTGTGTGTGTGTGTGTGTGTGTGTGTGTGTGTGTGTGTGTGTGTGTGTGTGTGTGTGTGTGTGTGTGTGTGTGTGTGTGTGTGTGTGTGTGTGTGTGTGTGTGTGTGTGTGTGTGTGTGTGTGTGTGTGTGTGTGTGTGTGTGTGTGTGTGTGTGTGTGTGTGTGTGTTTGCAGGGCCGGGCTCTCCTGCACTGGGCCTGTGATCGAGGACACAAGGATCTGGTTTCTGTCTTACTGCAGCACAAAGCGGACATCAACAGTCAGGTGAGCAGCATCTGAATGTCTCTTCAAAGGGAAAAACAACTGCTAAATGAATGAATGAGTGGAAGCCAAACGAGCCCTTCTGATCAGAATGATTTGATGACGTCTTATACAGAGAACAGAAGTCAAGCTCCTTATATCTGGGTTTCCATAAGTGGCCGTTTTGAGTGCCCTAAAACGTAAAAATCAACCCAACATTCATCAAATCAGCGCATCGGGAGTTCCTATATGGACACTTTCTGGTTAAAACTGCCATTGTTGATCCTGATACGGTCAGAAAGTGATTCAACATCCTCAATAATCTCCAAATGTTCCAAATCTTATACGGAGACGTGCTAAGTAATGCAATTTATGCTAATTGTGCAAATTGCCCAACATATGCAGGTTAGCATCCGGCTGCTTCTATGAGCTGGGGACCCGTACCATACATGCATATCATAAAACGTTGGGGTTCTCAACATTTCCAGGTTCACAACATGACTCTATGAGCTGTAAACAGAGTATATTGTTTGTATTCAGTTTGAGGAGTCAGTAGGAGGATAGACGGAGAATCTCAGGAGCTTTCCTCACAACACCGTTCACACACACACACACCGCTCACACACACACACACATGTCCACGCAAAGCAGATCTCCAGCCTCCCTGCTCCTCTTCCTCCCTCCATCCCCTGCAGAAGGTCACCTTTAATTCACTTTGTGCCACAGACAAATCCCCGGGGCTTTAGCAGACAGAGTTAGCCGGTAGCTAGCCCAGTGTTTAGCCTCCCGGAGGTTTAGCAGCGTCCAGGAGGCTTTAGCTTTGGCGGTAATCTGGCTCAGCAGCACATCGGAGAAATTACTCCTCTTCCCGGCGCTGCACGACACAATGCAGCTCACCGGGCCTTTAACCGTGAGGCCAGATCAATTGGAAGTAATCAGGCAAATTGTTTCACGTTGCACAACCCACATAATCAGGACATTTCACAAATGACTTTCTCTTTTTGTTTCTCAGATGGAGGGGAGGGGGTCTGTGCAGAATGGTTCATAAAAGACTTAACAGTGGGATAACTGGGAAAAAACACTCCACTAATGATTTATCAAGATAATGACAGCAGCGCGGGGAGTGATGTACAGATGGAAGCTTTTGTGAGATGTATTTACAGTCATGTAAGGAATATAAACTCATATCTTAATGTGTTTCAGCAGGTGGGGATATTATGTGGACTTTTGAAAGCTTTTCGTAACACATAGAGTGAAATAATCCAATGTTCCTTGTTACTAAATCACCTGTAATAGACCAATGTGAAAGAGAGGTACCTACAGTATTAAAAACAGAACAAATGAAACAAAGAAAGGGAAAACCACAAAGCAGATTCAGACGGTAGGCGTACAGTTTACTGAGAAGAGATAATATCGCTTTTATTGAGACCTCTTTACGGATATTTCTAAGGTACAAAAAGTCAGATTTCAGATATTAAATATACAGGAGGGGGCATTTCTCAGCCAATCAGAGCGCAGACATCCTGTATTCAGATCCTTTCCTCCTGCCTGTCTCTCAGGTGGGAGAGGAAGTCAAACATATCAAAAATCTTTATATTTGACAATCGATACACAGCCAAAGTTTAAAAAGTGTTATCATAATAAAGAAAAGAAAATAAGTTTGTTATTAAACCAATTTTTTGTACCAATCATTTTTTTGTGGATAATTGTATGTATTATTTAATTATAATCTTCGTAAGTAATTACACGCTTTTTATGAATTCAATATTTTTTGCTTTTTTTAATCTATTATTTGAACGTTCAAGTCGGGGGGGTCAAACTCAATCTCATCTCGGGCCACATCAGCATTATGGTTGCACTCAAAGGGACAGTTTTATATATAAGACTATATAAATATACATTTATATATATTTCATATATATAAAATAATGTATTATATTACATTATTGCCTCTGCATTGGATTATTATCGGATAGGGTAATACCTTCATAATAACTACGTCTGAAAGCAGAAGTCTAGGTCTAGTCTATACTAAAATAAATGTATATTGTGCAATTTTCCAAACTCACATTGGTTTCTCAAACAGCATCTCTGTAAAGTCTGTGTATTCACTCTCTGTCCTACACGGCTTGTTGGAGCCCCTGCCCCCCCCCCCCCTCCCTGTGAGCCCAGTGGCCGTCTACGAGACAGCGAAACCCAGTCCGAAACACACACACACCCGCAGCCTGGCTGGGAGTTTGTGTGTGTGCCCAGGCTGAGTTCCGCGGTGTCTCGCTGTCTCTCCGACCCCACACCAGTGAGCCAGCTCACAGTGTCCCGCTCCTCGTAGCAGCAAGCCTCGCAACGTCCCGCCGTGTGTGTGTGTGTGTGTGTGTGAGGAAGTCCACGGATTGGTCCAAACGTAACGGCTCCGCGGATTGGTCCGTTACGTCACTATACCCGGAATACGTCACTATACCCAAGAAGTAAACAATGGAAAAAGAGAAATGTCCAACGAGGCGTTCTGGGGCAGCACAGACGGGTCTTCTCTGTGTTAGAGTTTTACTCACTACAGGGTGCACTTTGAGGGTTTGTGACTCTGCAGACCGTTTACATGCAGAACAAGCTTCCTAACACACAAGGGGACGGGTGATAACCGGAAAAGCATGACATGGGACCTTTAAAAAGAAAAGCCACATTCTGGAGAAAAAGTCAATCAGAAAAAAGAAGTGACATTTTGAAAAAAAAGTCCAATTTGAGATGCATTGTGGGACATGTAGTTTATGGGTAACGTGCTTCTGTAAAGCGGCATGTAACCAACATATTATAATCTTTGCAAGCTCTTGTGGGGCCGCATGAAATGAAGTCACGGGCCGGATTTGGCCCCCGGGCCTTGAGTTTGACACCCCTGGTTTAAGGCATTGAGATTCCTAACTTCTGTTCCTAGAGCAGTGCTTCTCAAAGTGTGGTCCGCGGTCCACTGGTGGTCCGTGAGCGCCCCCTAGTGGTCCGTGAGTATATTGGTAACATTTCACATTTGAAATGAATGAATAAATGTAAGTTTTCCGCACTCTCACCGGAATATCTCCGCAATGGAGCGAGCTTACGTTTTACTTTCGATTGCATGATATAGCCCAGATAAACACCTTCGTCACACACGTTGCCACTTGTTTGTAGCATTTTCAGGCGATTTGTGATCTGTTCTAAAAAAACGATGTGTTTTTGGATATTTGTGGAGTTAGGTGGTCCGCGAGAGTTTTTTTATTGGTTAAGTGTCCTTGGTATGAGAAAGTTTGAGAAACACTGTCCTAGAGAGACCAGTGTCCACAAAAGAAAAAATATATCTATAAATAATCTATATCTGTTAAGTTACTTAATTTGTGAAATATAAATTGTATAAAAAAGTTTCCCTCTGAATTGTTGTAGAGCAGAAGTATAGTGTAGAATAAAAAACAAATAATCTAGTAGTAAAAAAGTAGAAATACTTCAACATTTTACTTAAATACAGATACTTTCTAACTTCACAGTGATATAAGGAGGAAAAAAGCTTTACGGTGGAGGGAGACTCGTGCATTTATACAAAGTCTCCATAAAAAAAGCATAAACAGAAGTGTGTGTGTGTGTGTGTGTGTGTGTGTGTGTGTGTGTGTGTGTGTGTGTGTGTGTGTGTGTGTGTGTGTGTGTGTGTGTGTGTGTGTGTGTGTGTGTGTGTGTGTGTGTGTGTGTGTGTGTGTGTGTGTGTGTGTGTGTGTGTGTGTGTGTGTGTGTGTGTGTGTGTGTGTGTGTGTGTGTGTGTGTGTGTGTGTGTGTGTGTGTGTGTGTGTGTGTGTGTGTGTGGAGACATTCAGAGCGAAGCAGTAATCTCTCCTGACCTCTACCAACCAGTAAATAAAGAGCAAACGTGATTTATGCTTAATTTGTTGATTAAAAAAGGGAGGGGGTCTTTTGAGAGTTAAAACAAAAAGTATTATTATTATTTTTTGCTCGGCAAACGAGGAAAATCGTTTGAAATTAATCAACTGATTGTTTTTAGTGAATTGTTCTCAAACCCCTGGTAACCTGCATTAAAGGGCCGTTTGATAGTTAATCCGGGATCAAAGCTGCAGGGACTACAATGTGTGTGTGTGTGTGTGTGTGTGTGTGTGTGTGTGTGTGTGTGTGTGTGTGTGTGTGTGTGTGTGTGTGTGTGTGTGTGTGTGTGTGTGTGTGTGTGTGTGTGTGTGTGTGTGTGTGTGTGTGTGTGTGTGTGTGTGTGTGTGTGTGTGTGTGTGTGTGTGTGTGTGTGTGTGTGTGTGTGTGTGTTGCCCCCCCCCTCTCCGTATCACTGCCCCCTTTAGCTAATACACAGAGAAACTGGGGCACAAACTGTGGGAAAGATGAGAGAAACGCTCACTTAGTGTAATAATGGAAATTAAGGCTTAAACACTGGATTTATATTCTGTGCTAGAATTAATTTAAGAGCATTAATGAGGTTTAAGTTTAGGACATTCCTTCATATCATGACAGCAGTGAACACAAACACACACACACACACACACCCCCAGCACAGACTCATTAGGGTTAAGTGTTCATCTGTAAGAATTGTTATAAATAGGGTGAGATATCAGACGTTTAGTATTTTATGTGTATAAAAGGTCATTTTTCGCTTTCTCTCATGAGATCCAATCTTAATTAAAGCGGTTTCAAGCAGTTTTTTTTTGCCGTCACGGCGAAAGCGTTCCATTGACTTTAAAGCTTTAAATAACGTTTGATCCTCAAGATCTTAAGATGGTACTGACCAAAACTGTAGGAGGCAGGGTTCTTACGGAAAACCCGGAAAAGTCATGGAAATAAAAAATGCTAATTCCAGGCCCTGGAAAACAATATTTTTCCCAAAGTTTTGGAAAAGTCATGGAAATGTAACTAAAGTTGCATCAAATATAATTTATATTTTATCTAATCGTCGAAATAGTAATACTATAATGATTAGAGATGTCCCGATCAGATCACGTGATCGGGGATCGGAGCCGATCACGTGATTTTCAAAAGATCGGGATCGGAAGAAAAAAAATCGGGGATCGGGAATTTATTTTTTATTTTTTATTTTTTTAAATTTTATTTAATGTTACAAAACAAAAATGACCATGTTCACGTCTTAAAGTCATCCTGAGGCCTTAGCTTTGGTTTGAAATGACACAACATCATGTATGTGTTGCTTCTTTTGGGCTTGTTTTCAGACCTGGTTACTTATTTCTCTCAAAGCTGGCAACAGAGTGGGCGCGCAGTGTCTAGCAGTAAGCTAACGAGAGGCTACGTTCAGCTGGTGACTCGGGACTCGGGACAGAGAAAATGTCAGGAGTTTGGAAGTATTATAAAATTGAAAGCGAAGGCAGTGTAACAGCCAGATGCAATGTTTGCAAGGCGGAGGTTCCGCGTGGTGGAAAGAACAGAGCTACGTTCAACGCGACCAATCTAATACGCCACCTGAGAAACAAACACCAACAACAACACGACGAGTACACAGCGGCCACTCAGGTAACGGCACTGAAACAACCGACACTTTCAGAGACTTTTTAAAGGAAAGAGAAACTGCCCCAGAACAGTGAAAAGGCCAAACAAATAACAGCCAAGATAGCTGAACTCATCGCGTTGGATGACCAGCCGTTATCTGTTACCTTTTTTTTCTCTTAATGCATTGCATAAAGATCGGATCGGGAAAAATCGGTATCGGCAGATTGTCAAAATCAAATGATCGGAATCGGATCGGGAGCAAAAAAATGTGATCGGGACATCCCTAATAATGATAATACTGTATCGTATAGTAAAGAAACGTAAAATGGCATTTAACTGACGAGGTGTTTTGCTGGTGAGAGATTTGAGTTGCTTTAGCGAGTAGAAGCTAGTAAGGCTATTGGATTTGTTTCAGATAGGCACAACATGTTTCAGATGCAGACCTTATTTTCCTGTTCCATGTTAAAATAAACCATTTTCCGTGGTACCACTGAGAAGGAGTACTTTTTTTGGTCATGGAAAATTAGGTAAAGGTCCTGGTGAAAAAGTGTATGAACCCTGAGGAGGAGTTGGGTCCGATGCTGCCAGGAAAAGTGCCAAAGATGGCCATAAGTTGCACACACAATTAAAAAACTTCAGACTTCCTGTTGGGTTTACGAAATGCTTCCAATCGGCTTTTTTGTGCGTCTCACCATATGTTACATATGTGTTCCAAATGTCAGACTTGCAGGTGAAAGCACAACGAGGGGCTGCTGTTTAGCAAATTGACAGGGCGCTCTATGGAGACATTTTGCCCCCACAAATGTTGGAAGAATCTCCAGCTTCTCAGCAAGGCGTTAACACGTGATCCACTCACTGGAATAATAGCTTGTATTTTAAATAACACAGTTAGTTTAGAGCTTTCCGTCAGATCAGATGATCTTCTTCAGCAGGTGGATCTTTCCCAGCTCTCATGAAACTCCTGAGTCTTTTTCTGAGAGTATATGTAATAAAAGGAAAGTGTAAATTGGCAGTTCGCTGTCATGCCGGCGGTTATGTGCAGAGTATTTTTGGGCCAGAACCGGTGATGCTGATACTTTTACTTGAGTAACATTTTGAATGCAGGACTTTCACTCATAACGGAGTATTCATACACTCTGGTACTTCTACTTTTACTCAAGTACAAGATCTGAGTACTTCTACTTTTACTCAAGATCTGAGTACTTATACTTTTACTCAAGTACAAGATCTGAGTACTTCTACTTTTATTCAAGATCTGAGTACTTATACTTTTACTCAAGTACAAGATCTGAGTACTTCTACTTATACTCAAGTACAAGATCTGAGTACTTCTACTTTTACTCAAGTACAAGATCTGAGTACTTCTACTTTTACTCAAGATCTGAGTACTTATACTTTTACTCAAGTACAAGATCTGAGTACTTCTACTTTTATTCAAGATCTGAGTACTTATACTTTTACTCAAGTACAAGATCTGAGTACTTCTACTTATACTCAAGTACAAGATCTGAGTACTTCTACTTTTACTCAAGTACATTATCAGAGTACTTCTACTTTTACTCAAGATCTGAGTACTTCTACTTTTACTCAAGTACAAGATCTGAGTACTTCTACTTTAACTCAAGAACAAGATCTGAGTACTTCTACATTTACTCAAATACATTATCTGAGTACTTCTACTTTTACTCAAGATCTGAGTACTTCTACTTTAACTCAAGTACAAGATCAGAGTACTTCTACTTTTACTCAAGATCTGAGTACTTCTACTTTTACTCAAGTACAAGATCTGAGTACTTCTACTTTAACTCAAGTACAAGATCAGAGTACTTCTACTTTTACTCAAGATCTGAGTACTTCTACTTTTACTCAAGTACAAGATCTGAGTACTTCTACTTTAACTCAAGTACAAGATCAGAGTACTTCTACTTTTACTCAAGATCTGAGTACTTCTACTTTTACTCAAGATCTGAGTACTTCTACTTTTACTCAAGTACAAGATCTGAGTACTTCTACTTCTACTCAAGTACAAGATCTGAGTACTTCTACTTCTACTCAAGTACAAGATCTGAGTACTTCTACTTTTACTCAAGTACAAGATCTGAGTACTTCTACTTTTACTCAAGTACAAGATCTGAGTACTTCTACTTTTACTCAAGTACAAGATCTGAGTACTTCTACTTTTACTCAAGCACAAGACCTGAGTACTTCTACTTTTACTCAAGTACAAGAACTGAGTACTTCTACTTTTACTCAAATACAAGATCTGAGTACTTCTACTTTTACTCAAGTACAAGATCTGAGTACTTCTACTTTTACTCAAGCACAAGACCTGAGTACTTCTACTTTTACTCAAGTACAAGATCTGAGTACTTCTACTTTTACTCAAATACAAGATCTGAGTACTTCTACTTTTACTCAAGTACAAGATCTGAGTACTTCTACTTTTACTCAAGCACAAGACCTGAGTACTTCTACTTTTACTCAAGTACAAGACCTGAGTACTTCTACTTTTACTCAAGCACAAGACCTGAGTACTTCTACTTTTACTCAAGTACAAGACCTGAGTACTTCTACTTTTACTCAAGTACAAGAACTGAGTACTTCTTCCACAGTCTTTGTTAAAAAGTATTTGTTAATTGTTTTAGGAGTTAACGATTGTTCCCTCGGTGTAGCAGTGTTTGTCTCCTGTGGTCATCCTCCATCCAGACGGTGTAATCCCACACACACACAGGTGTAGAACCCCCCCCCCCCATGTGACCCCCATGTGACCCTCAGACACACTACAGGGTCTTGGGATGGATTCATGGCAACCGGAGGAGTTAAAGGGGGCTTCAGGTTTCAGAGGAGCTGCAGACAAACAGCTAGAGTCAAACAATGTCTGAAGTGATTAGAGAGTGGGGGGGGGGGATTAGGGAGGACAGGTGAGCGTCAGGTTAACACACACACACACACACACACACACACACACACACACACACACACACACACACAATGGCAGGAAGGAAACACTGTTAAGCTCTAAAGCAGGTGACTGGAGAGTGCAGGATTTAAACAGCATCATTTTACTCCACTCGTTTTTTACGTTTTAATGTTTAAGTTCAATTGTATAATTTGTCATATTTTTATTATCTATTTTTATTATTATAGTCTTATTCTGTTGTTTTCGAATGTTTTCTATTTTTTTATTATTTTACTGGCGTCTAAAGTTGACAGTATTGTTAAAACAAAGCCCTTTTTTAATTACATTTTAGAATGTTTTATTAAATGTGTATATATTTTTAAAGTATTTTATTCCGGTAGATCTAGGGTTGCAACTAACAACTATTTTAAAAAGATAAACTTAGACATTTAATTTTTTCGTTTTAAGGTTTAAGTAAAATATTATAATTTGTAAACATTTGTATTATTATTTTTTAAATATGTTTTTCATTTTATTTTAGATTTTTAAGTTATTTCTCCGGTTATATTTAGGTTTGCAAATAACGTTTATTTTACAAATCTACTTTGAAAGTCTTAACGTGAATTGACACACCATGCCTTTTTACTATTTTAATGTTTAAGTTATATTTTAAAATGTGTTTTTATTATTTATTTGCTATTATTAATGTAATTGTTTCCTTTTAAAATATTTAATTTATTTTATGGTTTTAAAGTATTTTATTCCCCAGTATCTAGGTTTGTAAATAACAACTATTTAAAAAAAATCTACTTTTCATTAACTTGAATTGAGACTCCATGACGAAGCCCTTTGTAACGCAGCTACTTTGCATTGAGACGTAATTAAACATGGTGCTCTGAAGTTCACTTCCACTCTTTCTTTGCCTTTTCTCCGTCTGTCTCCCTCTCTCCTCATCACTCCCCCGCCCCCCTCACCCCATCCCTCCCACGCCTCCACTTTGTATTAAAACAACTTGATCCATGAGGCAGGGTGGGTGGGGGGGGACTCGCAGCACCGCTAATTCTAACTCTAATTAATCCAGCGTGGTCGCGCTCAGTCTATCAGATAGAAATTCATAACTTAATTGAGGTCAGAGCCTCGAGCCGGCAGAACAAAAGTCTGCAGCCACGACCAGAGGATCAATAGTAATAAATATCTGACTGCACCGCACTGCAGGCCACCAACAAGCTGTGTGTGTGTGTGTGTGCGTGTGTGTGTGTGTGTGTGTGTGTGTGGACTGGACCGTTTTAATGTTAGATTGTAAAGAAAAAGTATTATTTACCGTTATATTCCCAAATATTTTCTAAAATAACCTTTGAATCGTATTATCTTTTTAAACAAAGCAGTTACTTTGCATTAACATTTGAATAAAGTTTGATAAATACATACATATATTTGAACAAAGTAAGCAGTCTGAATGGAGAACCTGCGGGGAAGTCAGATTTTTTCATTAGCTGCTTTAAAGAAATAATACTTCCTGTGATATGAGCTGATTGGACTTGTCATTGGTCGTTGGTGTTTTCCATCAGATCAGAGGATCTTCTTCAGCAGGTGGATATTTCCCAGCGCTCTTGAAACTCTAGACGTTTTCTGAGTCTTTTTCTCAGAATATATTTATTAGAAACCAAGTGTAAGATGGCAGTTCGCTGTCATGCCGGCGGTTAAGTGCCCAGTATTTTTGGACCACAACCAGTGCTAGATGATACTTTTACTTGAGTAACATTTTGAATGCAGGACTTTTACTGTAACTTTTACTGTTTACTCAAGTACAAGATCTGAGTACTTCTCCCACAGTCTTTTTAAAAAGTATTTGTTAATTGTGTTAAAGGTGTGGTAGGTAAGTTTGAGAAACCGGCTCGAGATACACTTGTTGTTATATTCCATGGAATGCTCTTAACATCCCGATAGCAATGAATATCTGAAGTGCTTTGACAATAAATACAAACAAAAAATGTCATCTGTGGAAGCCGTGGCGCTGTAAAAAGCACGACCAATCATCTGAGCCGGCTAAAGTAACTGGATGGCCTACCTGCCTGTCAGCCTTCCATCTGGGCACAAACTGACCTCGTGCCCTCATTGGTCATGTGCGCGTTCGTGTGTGTTGGAGGAGGGGCTCTGTGAGGAAGGGGCAGATTTTCTCCGGTCGTGTATTTTCAAATTCTAGCCACTCGAGCTGGTTTCTCAAACTTACCTACCCCACCTTTAAGTCTTGTCATTGGTCTAGGAGTGTGTTTTTCCCTGTGGTCATCCTCCATCCAGACGGTGTAATCCCACACACACACAGGTGTAGAAACAATACCCACATTTAAGTGATCGATACAAAAGAAGTTGTATACAGTAATTATGAAACATGACGTAGTAAGAGATTATCGGTAACCCTGCAGTGGGACATGTGATTCTGATATATATTTTGGGGACTTTCAGAGAAAACCTTTTGTGAAAGTCCGTAAAATTTGAATTGCCCTTTGCCCTCTTCCAGGGTCTTTCTGTTGCTAAACTTTGCAATTCTGTCTGCGTCACAAACTCATACCGCTGCAAGGCGCTCAGTCATATTGCACCTACAACTAAAGGCATGAAACAACTTGTTAAAACGATCTACCAGTTGGTTTCCAGGTAGTTTTAGTTACCAACCAATACAAATCCAGCATACCCATCAATCTGTCATTTGTTTCGTCTTCTCGCCTTTTCAACATCAGGTTTAATTTGCTCAGTTTATCCATCCAACCGTTTAAAACCCAAAGATATTGAATGTTTCATGAATGACTCAAACGATGCATTTAGCAAACCTATTCTCAGATTTGTTTTCCATCAGTCGACTAATAGATGAATCATCATAAATCACTAGCACTTTGTTCAAATGTACACACGTGTTTATCTTGCTATGATTGGGGGTTTCTCCGGAGGTTTGCAGATGGACTGCGTGTTGAATAAATGGAGAAGATATATCAATCATCAGACGGCTGTCGACATATAGAAAGGTGCAATTACCAACGCAGCTCTTTCCCAAAAGAAAAAGGACTTTTTCTAAATAAGTTATTCTCTGTTTCTGCCAAATCCCAGCCTCACAAATCAAACATTAGCATCTGTTCACGCTCATTTTTCACGGGCAAGCGTAGTAAACCCGTTTCAATATTTATGACATATCATATTGAAGTCTTAGCATTCAGCAAAAATTAAATACATCAAACTTTATTGTGGGAATAATGCAGCGCTACAGCTTTCTGAAATCAAGCTCTGCCTGATGTCGTCCTCTGCTGTGGTGTCAACTACCCACACACACACACACACACACACACACACACACACACACACGCACACGCACACGCACACGCACACACACACACACCGTGGTGGTTGATTGGAATTCCATGGTGGAGGCATTATTACACGTTTGTATCCCTCCCCTTTCCCAGCACTGCCTCCGATAACTAATGGCTCGGTCAGGCCAGTCATAACAAATATCCAGCCATATTCGTCATAATTGTGTGTGTGTGTGTGTGTGTGTGTGTGTGTGTGTGTGTGTGTGTGTGTGTGTGTGTGTGTGTGTGTGTGTGTGTGTGTGTGTGTGTGTGTGTGTGTGTGTGTGTGTGTGTGTGTGTGTGTGTGTGTGTGTGTGTGTGTGTGTGTGTGTGTGTGTGTGTGTGTGTGTGTGTGTGTGTGTGTGTGTGTGTGTGTGTGTGTGTGTGTGTGTGTGTGTGTGTGTGTGTGTGTGTGTGTGTGTGTGTGTGTGTGTGTGTGTGTGTGTGTGTGTGTGTGTGTGTGTAGGGTCTTTACAAAAGGGAAGATGGGAAAGTAAGCAGACGGAATATATATGGAGGAGTCAAAGAATAGAAATGTAGAATACGGAATGATGTAAGGAGAGATGGGTTGATTCAGGTTATACCTCGGTGTGTCTCCCTCTCACCTCTCTGAGTGTATTAGGAGGTTATTGACTATCTTACAAATCAATCAGCACAATGGCTTTATGTCAGTATTTTATCATATTTCAAAATCTTTATTTGCCTTTTTATTGAATTCACAGAATAAGCAAGAACATCCGTGTCTTGTCGTTTTCTCTACGGTTTCTCAACAGATCTGCTTAAGAGAGAAGATTCCAAATCAATGCATTCAGTTCTTAGAGCTGCTTATTTTAGGATCTACTCCAGTCCGGCACAAAGTCTCCGCACTCGGTTCTACTCGAGCTACAATTGAGGGTCCAGAACAATTGATCTTCTCTGGTTCTTCCCTAGTTTCATTTCACTTAATCCTTTATTTGAACAGGCACAATGCACATTAATGAACACTTTAGACAAATAATGCCGTAGTGTAAATATGCCGGATTTTAGCTTTGAGCTCATTTCCATCCGTAGTCCCTGACATACAACATATAAGAACATGACATTTGTAAAGATAGCAACAAATAAATACATGATATGCAAAAGAGCCAGAGCAGCACACACAGGTATTCACCACCTGGCAGTACACTATAGCAAGAGGAGATACCCCTGTGTTAAAGTGCAGTTAGCGGTGATTGCACGTCTGGTTGTTTCTCAGCCATTCTTTGAGTTGACCTTTGAAGCTTTTGCGAGTGGGACAATCCCGTGTCTCAGTTGGGAGGCTATTCCAGAAGGAGCTGTCTTTAATGGAGAGGACATTTTGACCGAAAGTGGTCCGTCTGCGGTGGACCTCACAGTCTCCTCTGGTTTCTGACCTAGTGCAGCGTCCAGTGCACTGGAGGGGGGGGACAGGGGGGGGGGGGGGGCATTCCATGTAAACATTTATAAAAAAAACACATACTTTTAAAAGACTTCAAATTGTCAAAACTCAAGAAATTGTGTTTTTCCAGGATCTTCCCTGGATCAAACATGGGTCTTCCTTTAATCTTCCCTAGATCTTCTCTGGATCTTAGATATACTTATTTTTACAGAATACATGTATTATATTGATAAAAATAGTGACTACTCCAATGTTCTTTAGAAAAACCACACTACTACGTCCCCTTTAAGTAGAGGAGTCTGAACGTACCTGGGTAACGTATAAAACACACACATAAAACCCAGCACACACACTGTTTGACGTTTTATCCGCCGCACTGTAACCCGCTCTTACAGCATCATATTTAGTACTTGCTGCACATTAGCCGGACTCGATGAAACGAGAGCTGTTGCGGCTCTGTGTTAAAAGGGCCAATCGGACACGGGTACGGTTATGAATCTATAATATGAGCACTCAGAAAAGAGCCGGAGACTTGACAGTAATAGTGCGGCCTAAAGAGCCATTCAGCAGGTAACAGTCCTCTCTGCCATCATCAGCTGTTGTTTCCTTCTTATTGGCCACTCACTGGGCCTTGCCTACACTCAACTATTTGATTTCCATCGTTCTTAACCGTCCACATAAATTGTCAGGAGCATTAAAGCTGTCCTCGAGCGTTTCAGACAGAGAGAGGGGGGGGGGGAGTTGGATTCAGACGGAGAGGGGAGGGGGTGAGGAGAGAGAATAAACAAAGTAAGTGTTTTCCCTTCCATCAGTCTCCCGCAGTACTCAGCTTTATGAGTCCCTCGCTCCCGATGCCTCGCCGCAGCCCCCCCCCCACCATTGATTTTCATATTATGTATTTATTTCATATATTTCTTTTTAAACATCATCGATGAGCCGCAGGAGGACAGGGCGATGTTAATTCTCAGTCTCAACCTCATCCTCCTCTCTGATGGCTGTAATGGAGGCTAAGGTGTCCCGCGGGAACAAGCAAACAGCGACATGGGGAGAGGAGGGGGGAGAGGAGGGGAGAGACAGAGAGGTCGCTTTTGTCTGTTGTGAAATGCAGGAAGATCTGGATGTTGTGTGCAGAGATTTGTCAGATGAAGCTTCTTATTACCCTTTGCTCCAGGCGCAGGAGTTGTTTGGCTGTGGCTCAGTGGATCGTGTGTTGGACTTCGAATCAGGGGGTAGCAAGTTTGAGTCCCACTGCAGTCAGCAGGTCGTTGTGTCCCTGGGCAAGACACTTCACCCCAAAAAGTCGCTTTGGATTAAAGCGTCTAACAAATGACATGTAATGTAATGTTTGGCGGGGAAACACCTTTGCAAAATGAAACTGACAAAATAACTGTTTCTACTGAATTGTACGACTCAACTCTATAACGCCTCTATCTGAAATGCAAGTAAATCAGGATATTGTGGGCAGAGATTTGTCGTATGCTAAATGTTTGTTAAATGCTTTGTTCCCTTGTATTGTGTTTCTAATAGCTGTCCTTGCTTCATCTCACATTTGAGTGAGCTTGTCAACACACTGTACCTCCAGAAAGGATGCAGATATAAAAACAAATGTTCCTCATGAAGACACATCTTCAGCAACTTGATAACACATGCAGCGTTTAGAGAACATTCAGCAACTTGAGGAGACATGCGCAGCGTTTACTAAAAGCTGCAGAAACCAGACGCTGAAGAAGCTCAAACACAACGGAGACCAGGGGACACTAAAGAGTGACGCACACAGCTGGGAGACCAGGGTACACTAAAGAGTGACGCACACAGCTATGAGACCAGGGGGCACTAAAGAGTGACGCACACAGCTATGAGACCAGGGGGCACACAGCTGGGAGACCAGGGGACACTAAAGAGTGACGCACAGCCGCACACAGCTGGGAGACCAGGGGACACTAAAGAGTGACGCACAGCCGCACACAGCTGGGAGACCAGGGGACACTAAAGAGTGACGCACAGTCGCACACAGCTGGGAGACCAGGGGACACTAAAGAGTGACGCACAGCCGCACACAGCTGGGAGACCAGAGGGGACACTAAAGAGTGACGCACAGTCGCACACAGCTGGGAGACCAGGGGACACTGAAGAGTGATGCACAGTCGCACACAGATGGGAGACCAGGGGACACTAAAAAGTGACGCACACAGCTGGGAGACCAGGGGACACTAAAGAGTGACGCACAGTCACTCACACACAGCTGGGAGACCAGGGGACACTAAAAAGTGCCGCACGCAGCTGGAAGACCAGGGGACACGAAAAAGTGACGCACACAGCTGGGAGACCAGGGGTTATTACAATTAACAAAGTACACATGTGGGTTCCCCCTTTAGATCTGGACCTGTGTTTCATCCAGGGTTTCCCTCCACACCCTGATGTTAGTGATGGGTGTGAGGAGAAAGGGGTGGGGCGGGGGTCACCTGAAGGACGCTCCCAGGAGGTGTGAAGGACGTCGGGTTAATTTGACCGTGGCTCACACAGCGAGAGGAAGGTTAGAGGAGAGGAGACCCAGATTCAATTAGAGAGGCCGAGCTGCAGATCCTTTTAACAGGGGGGCATCCCAACACACACACACACACACACACACACACACACACACACACACACACACACACACACACACACACACACACACACACACACACAGCACAGGTCTGATTTCATGTCGTAAGGATTTTAATTCTGCATTTCCTACAAATCATTATTTTCCATCATCATCATTTAGATGTAATGACGTGCAAGTCTTTGAGTGCACGATACACAGGTTTTGATCTCCTACCTTCACGATTTTGTCTCGTTACGTTAAATCAATCGATGTTAGCAGATCTTAAACTCTTTCTTGTTGGTCCACATGGAGCATTTTCTGTTGTGTGATCTAGGGCTGCTCAATTAATCGTATTGTAATCGCAATTACGATTATGGCTTGCAACGATTACGAAAACAACGTAATCGAAATAAAACGATTTTTTTAAAATTATTATTATTTCAAATTACTTTTTAAAGTTCAGGGTAATCAACTGTTAAAAACATTTTCTCCAATAAATTGATGTTTTCAAAGTAAATGGATAATCGTTTTTAATAATCGTGATATATCAATTATTGACCCAAATAATCGAGATTATGATTTTTGCCATAATCGATCAAAACCAGACTTACAGTAACATTATGAAAAGAGAATTTATTCCTACTCTCACACAGTATGGTACATAACACAGATACCAGACCCTGGTTTCAGACAGAGGGTGGAAATAGGTGCAGCAGTATGAGTGATACATATTCTAAAAAGTGCTTTATGTTCAGACTCAGGTTACAGATGGGCTCTGCTTTCTGATTAATGGCACCTGCTCATCATAAGGCTATCTGCTAGAATCTGCATAGCAATGATCCCAGCCGCCTATCGATTCAGACACACACACACACACACACACACACACACACACACCCTCCCCCCAACCACTGTCATTATAAAAGTCAGCAGCTGCTGCATGCATTGATCATAAATCATAATTGCTTGTCCATTTTTCCCCACTTGTTTAATGTTGCTGTCAGGGGGAGAAAAAGGGGGGAGGCGGGGAGAGGGAGAGGGAGTTTGCTGAGACACAAAGATGAGACGGGGGAAAAAGGAAGGAAGAGTTGGGGATATTAGGGTTGTTAAAAAAAGTCAAGAGTTCTCCACATGTTTAAATACTTACATTTGAGTCATGTATGAACAAACCTTTTCAAGATGCTAACAATAAGCTGATACAAAGGATATGACGCTGTACTGTAGCGGCCTAGTTTGTAGTGATGGATGGTGTGCATTGATTTCTCAAGGATTCATGGGTAAATGTTACAATAAAACGTGTGATTCGTGTAACTTCAAATGGACACGATGGGACAGTAATTGGTCATTGGGAGAATTGCAGTTCAGAACGTCTGCATTCGTTTAAAGGGATTTGTGTGCCTTTTGGTTTCGGGTTGTAGGTCCTGCTAATTTTTCAGGATTCGCACAAACAGCCACTCTGACGCCAAAGGTCACTGTTTTTGGCCCAGAGTTCATATGCTTATTTGGGGAAATTGGTAAAATAATGAATATGATATCTTCTACCTCTTGACGTGTTTTACTGCTCACGTTTTGTCGTGTAATTAAGGAGTTTGGTCATCTCCTTGCGTCATCTCCTGTTTGTTACGCCGATGTATTAAACAAAATTACTATGATATGATATTGCATTAAAGCACCTTTTAAAGTACATCACATGTCACTTGTTAGACGCTTTTATCCAAAGCGACTTACATACTCAGTAGTGTGGACAATCCCCACAGGAGCAATTTGGGGTGAAGTGTCTCAGGGACACAACGACATGCTGACTGCAGTGGGGTTTGAACCTGTGCCCCCCTGATCCCAACACCAAGGCCCACACGCCTCCCTCAAAGTACAAAGTAGTTTGTATTTCCAGATAAAACATCTGTTATTAAAAGACGGGGATTAAGTCATAGAACATAAGAAAGAAAATGTGCTTGATTATCCCACATGTGCCCTACAACAGACCACTATCAGTCGTATTTGCATGCTATCACAACATGGAGACACACGCACACACACACATACCATGTATACATCACTTCAGGGGACATTACATTGACTTACATGCATTTCCTGGAGACTTATCCTAACCTTAACCATAACCAACACATGCCTAACCCTTACCCTTACCCTTAACCTAACCCTAACCCTAACCAAGTCTTCACCCCACACGTGACTGTGTAAACAGATGTCGGTCCCCACAAGGATAGTAATGCTAGGACACACACACACACACTGTGCTTTCTTCAGTCTCCCCTGTTGCAGAATCTCCACATCTGGCGGTGGATTTATCCGACCTTTAACCCTCTCTCTCTCAGACAGTCGAACTGAATCCTGTTCTCTGAGTGCAGATCAACTCAAAGGACCTCCGAGTCCTCTTTCTGTTCCTCACTCAGATCAGTTTCTGATACACTTTGGATCCTCGCTCTGACTGCTTCTATAAACGGCTCAGGTCGAGTATTCTTGGCGACATTTCTGACATTTCGTGTGTGTTCTCTGCAGACAAACTGACTTGCAGAACATTTTGTATTTGATCCTGGAGCTTCAAGTCGGCTACTCCTCACACTCCTCACACTCCCCACAGTCTGAATCTCAGTGAGCTTGTGCAAAGCAGTTTCTCGTTGTTGAACGTGAAGCATGTCACAGTCGAGCCACTGAATACTAATATCAACCTGAACAGAACGTGTCTTCCTTAATGACGTCCACTCCCCGTCATGTTCTGAACTTAGAAGAATTGCTTCAAAATATCTGTTACTGCACTTTTAAGACTTTTGTAGACTTGTCTTTGTAATGCATTATTATTATTATTATTATTATTATTGCATGTCACTTGTTAGTCGCTTTTATCCAAAGCCAGTCGCTTTTATCCAAAGCGACTTACATACATTGAGTACTGTGGACAATCCCCACAGGAGCAGTTTGGGGTGAAGTGTCTCAGGGACACAACGACATGCTGACTGCAGTGGGACTCGAACTTGCTACCCTCTGATTCGAAGTCCAGCACAATATCCACTGAGCCACAGCCTATGCGTTTGTATACGTTTTTTACAGTGGTAATGTTTTGTTTTTAGTTTGGCTTCGGCCCAAACTGCTGCCGTGATTCGTTGTGAGGTCTCTGCTTGTTCATGTCAGGATGAGCTGCATGTCTTTGGCCCGATCAAAGCTCTTCCTGATCTCGGTTGGCCTTCGTCTGGCTCTGCACTTTGTTAGGAAACCTGACTGAAAAAGACACACAATCATTTGTCTCAGTTTCCTCTCTATTCGTACCAATTCTGGAATACAGTGACTGTATTATTTAGTACAGAAAGCAGACCCTGAGCTCATATCTTCCTCCATCCTTTGATCTGCCGTCTCTCTCCTCCATCCATCTTGCTTCACTTCGTCTTCCTGGTCGAAATGATAGATCGGCGTGACTCAAATTCAGCAAAACTGCAATTGTACTAATAGATCCCGCCCCATCCGTGCTGCTCCTAAGCATATTGCTGCGCCCCATTAGAGGAGACTCTGTGGATCTCTGGTACTGTGCAGCAGGGCTTTATTGAGCACTCTGCTGACGTGCTGCCGGCGTTTCTGCACCGCAAGGGGAAACTTTGGATGACATGTAAAAGCAGGGGTTTTTGCGACATGCCTTCGTAATGGGATGGGAACAGGGGTGCACCGGAGAGAGGGGAGTGGGGGGCGACTGCAGGTATTGTGGGAGAGTATAGTGGGAGTGCAGAGGGGGAGGTAGGGTGTCTCTTCCAAAGCAAATGGAAGACAATCCAATTTCCTGTGATTCCATCAAGGCTGCGTCCTGGACGGAGGAGGCATTAGGGAACGCTGAGAGGACGCTGACCCCTCACAGGAACATACAGGAAGCATGTAGACACACACACACACACACACTGCAAAAACGTGTTCAGACAACATATACTGTATACAACTATTTTCTTTATCAGTCAGAAATCCAGTGCAGGTAAAAGAGTAGACTGACATATTTAAAAGAAAATGTAATCAATTAAAACAAAAGGGTAGAAATCCAGGGTTAAAAATTAGGTGTGTGTGTGTGTGTGTGTGTGTGTGTGTGTGTGTGTGTGTGTGTGTGTGTGTGTGTGTGTGTGTGTGTGTGTGTGTGTGTGTGTGTGTGTGTGTGTGTGTGTGTGTGTGTGTGTGTGTGTGTGTGTGTGTGTGTGTGTGTGTGTGTGTGTGTGTGTGTGTGTGTGTGTGTGTGTGTGTGTGTGTGTGTGTGTGTGTGTGTGTGTGTGTGTGTGTGTGTGTGTGTGTGTGTGTGTGTGTCAGAGTGTGTGTGTGTGTGTGTGTGTCAGAGTGTGTGTGTCAGAGAGCTATGCAGGAAAATAACAGAGTAGGTTTGTCCTCCATATGTCAGATCTCCTCTTTGTTTCACAGCAGAGCTCAGCGCTCCCCCTCATTGATAGAGACAGACTTGACGTCCTGAACACATCGCAGGTTGGCTTTGACTCGCAGACAGACAGCTTTGTTGTTCCAGTTTAACTACGCCACGCTTTCCACGCTGCCGGCGATTTGCATCTGTGCTCCGTGATCCGCCCGCGGGGAATAGAAAGCTCTAATCCAATCAGCAGGTCCCTGAAGTGCTGCCCCTGAGAGGGAGACACAACAATAGGATCACTCTGCAGAGAGAGAGAGGAGGAGGGGGAGAGGGAGGAGGAAGAGAGGGAGGACAGGGAGGAGGAGGAGGAAGAGGGAGGAGGACAGGGAGGAGGAGGAAGAGAGGAGGAAGAGGGAGGAGGAGGAAGAGAGAGGACAGGGAGGAGGAAGAGAGGGAGGAGGAGGAGAGGGAGGAGGAAGAGAGGGAGGACAGGGATGAGGAAGAAGAGCGGAGGAAGAGGGAGGAGGAGGAAAAGAGAGGACAGGGAGGAGGAAGGGGAAGGTGGAGACAGAGAGAGGTGACGGTGGGGAAAAGAAAAGGCGAGTTAGGTGAGAAGAGGAAGAACAGAGCGGTCCTCTTCTGTGCTAAGAATACTTAAAATGTTGGCTTCAAAATTGATTATTAACTTCATAACGTGCTGCATTGGATCCTGAAGGCAGCATCTCCCTGGTTCAATGTGAAAATCTCTGTTTCAAACAATCTTTTATGATATTTACACGTTTAGTTCAGCAGGATAATCTCCACATATTAACACCACTACCTCTGAAGTAAAACCCTAATGCTGGGCTTTAAAGGAACTACAGCACGGTCACATGACTTCACGTCACCACCGCTAAGCTAAAGGTGGCTAATGTTGGGCTATATAGGAAATACAGCACGGTCACATGACTTCACCTTACCACCGCTAAGCTAAAGTTGGCTAATGTTGGGCTATAAAGAAACTACAGCACGGTCACATGACTTCACCTCACCACCGCTAATCTAAAGGTGGCTAATGTTGGGCTATAAAGGAACTACAGCACGGTCACATGACTTCACATCACCACCGCTAAGCTAAAGGAGGCTAATGTTGGGCTATAAAGGAACTACAGCACGGTCACATGACTTCACGTCACCACCGCTAAGCTAAAGGAGGCTAATGTTGCGCTATAAAGGAACTACAGCACGGTCACATGACTTCACGTCACCACCGCTAAGCTAAAGGTGGCTAATGTTGGGCTATATAGGAAATACAGCACGGTCACATGACTTCACGTCACCACCGCTAAGCTAAAGTTGGCTAATGTTGGGCTATAAAGAAACTACAGCACGGTCACATGACTTCACGTCACCACTGCTAAGCTAAAGGTGGCTAATGTTGGGCTATAAAGGAACTACAGCACGGTCACATGACTTCACGTCACCACCGCTAAGCTAAAGGTGGCTAATGTTGGGCTATATAGGAAATACAGCACGGTCACATGACTTCACGTCACCACCGCTAAGCTAAAGTTGGCTAATGTTGGGCTATAAAGAAACTACAGCACGGTCACATGACTTCACGTCACCACCGCTAAGCTAAAGGTGGCTAATGTTGGGCTATAAAGGAACTACAGCACGGTCACATGACTTCACGTCACCACTGCTAAGCTAAAGGTGGCTAATGTTGGGCTATAAAGGAACTACTGCACGGTCACATGACTTCACGTCACCACCGCTAAGCTAAAGGAGGCTAATATTGGGCTATAAAGGAACTACAGCACGGTCACATGACTTCACGTCACCACCGCTAAACTAAAGGCGGCTAATGTTGGGCTATAAAGGAACTACAGCACGGTCACATGACTTCACGTCACCACCGCTAAGCTAAAGGTGGCTAATGTTGGGCTATAAAGGAACTACAGCACGGTCACATGACTTCACGTCACCACCGCTAAGCTAAAGGTGGCTAATGTTGGGCTATAAAGGAACTACAGCACGGTCACATGACTTCACGTCACCACCGCTAAGCTAAAGGCGGCTAATGTTGGGCTATAAAGGAACTACAGCACGGTCACATGACTTCACGTCACCACCGCTAAGCTAAAGGTGGCTAATGTTGGGCTATAAAGGAACGACAGCACGGTCACATGACTTCACGTCACCACCGCTAAGCTAAAGGTGGCTAATGTTGGGCTATAAAGGAACTACAGCACGGTCACATGACTTCACGTCACCACCGCTAAGCTAAAGGTGGCTAATGTTGGGCGTGAAGACGTTTAGTCGTCTCATTTAGACACTTGTTAGCAACGGCCGTTTTTAAATCAACCAGTGGGGTATTTACTGACGTATTTTATGTCGTAGAACAAAACGTTAAAATCTCTTCAGCTTCACCACAGACCTTATTTCAGCCTAACAACCAAAAACTCATTCAGAAAACCATTGAAGAGGGAACAGGAAGTGCTAAAATGCTGACCCATTTCCAGGACTTAGGACTCATTCACGCACCAATCAAATGGATAAGAGTAGAGGAAGAAACTCAAAACAGGAGAGCTGCAGGAGAGGGCAAAGAATAATTTTTTGTGAGATATTTCCACGGCAGTGACATTTTACAGAACGTAAGGACATGTCAGAGCGTTCGCTGGATTTTAATCTGTCTGTGAGCGTTGGAGGCCGCTGGGCTCTTGTTCTGAGGCAACAGTTTGACCATTTATCATCATTATGAGGTGCAAAGGCAGTGATTAAGAGCTGAGTCTCCTGCTCATGAAGCCTGTCATATATTGTGTCTTATTATACCCACACACACACACACACACACACACACACACACACACACACACACACACACACACACACACTACCCCATCCCTGTCCCCAATCCACAGTTCTAAGAAGAGTTATATCTCTACTATTGAACCCTTGACCCCAAGTTTCATCTTTAACCCACACACACAAATACACAGAAATATCACAGATAATATTCTCTGACACCTTTTTAGCCACAGCCTCCGTGATTAAAAGAAAGAGTAAGACCTTTAAATTAATTTAGGGCTGCACAATTTAGCTAAATGTTATCCACATTGCAAAATGGACAAAAATGGACAAAATCTACAATATACAAATCACACTGAGCTAAATATTTAGAAAATGAAAACTCCCTCTGGAGAGAACACAGGTTTTTTAGCCTTTGCAGACCATTAACATGCACTAAAACCTATACAACACACTCTTTACAGGAGAGGGAAACCCCCAAAAAGCAGAATAGGGCTATCTATATCTCATCGTCTCATCATTTGCAGATTTCATCGTCGAGTAAATTCATTTTTCTCACAGTAAATATTTTGTTTATGTGATTTTAATAAGAGCTGTTTTGTGTCTTGCAGGATAATGAAGGACAGACGGCGCTTCATTACGGTAAGAAGGACTCTTACTCTTCTCTATGGTCCTTAATGCAGTAAGCGTACTGTCAGTGTGTGTTCTCTCTTCACACACTGACTTCATCATAGTGTGTGTTCTCTCTTCACACACTGACTTCATCATAGTGTGTGTTCTCTCTTCACACACTGACTTCATCATAGTGTGTGTTCTCTCTTCACACACTGACTTCATCATAGTGTGTGTTCTCTCTTCACACACTGCTTCTTGTTTTTACCCAAGATGTATCTGAAATATTTTCATCTATCCCCGCTTCATTCCTCGTCTTTATTTCAGTTCCTCACCCAGTTTCCTCTGTGTGTGTGTGTGTCCTTTGGTATGTGTGTGAGCGTGTGTGGGCTCTGTCTGGTTTTTGTGTGTGTGTGTGAGCGTGTGTGTGTGTAATAATCGGCATCTCCCAGAGGAAATCAGCACAGGTCCTCAGACTCCCTGACCCTCTCGTGCCCCAACACACACTCCTCCCAGAGGGGCGTGTCCCCCGTCCTCTCTCTCTCTGTGTGTGTGTGTGTGTGTGTGTGTGTGTGTGTGTGTGTGTGTGTGTGTGTGTGTGTGTGTGTGTGTGTGTGTGTGTGTGTGTGTGGTGTGTGTGTGTGTGTGTGTGTGTGTGTGTGTGTGTGTGTGTGTGTGTGTGTGTGTGTGTGTGTGTGTGTGTGTGTGTGTGTGTGTGTGTGTGTGTGTGTGTGTGTGTGTGTGTGTGTGTGTGTGATCTGTTCCCCTTGCTTGGTGGCGTCAGTGTGGGCATCACCCACCGGGAATAGCTCCACACCCACACCCACTTGATGATGGGGCATAACAAGATGACTGATAAACATAAGCGATGAAGTCTCTCTCTCTCATCTCTCTCATCTCTCTCTCTCTCTCTCTCTCCATCTCTCTCTCTCATCTCTCTCCCTCTCTCTCTCTCTCTCTCTCTCTCTCTCTCTCTCTCTCTCTCTCTCTCTCCATCTCTCTCTCTCATCTCTCTCTCTCCATCTCTCATCTCTCTCCCTCTCATCTCTCTCCCTCTCTCTCTCCATCTCTCTCCCTCTCTCTCTCTCTATCTCTCTCTCTCATCTCTCTCCCTCTCTCTCTCTCTCTCCATCTCTCTCTCATCTCTCTCCCTCTCATCTCTCACTCTCTCTCTCTCTCTCCATCCCTCTCTCTCTCTCATCTCTCTCTCTCTCTCATCTCTCTCCCTCTCTCTCTCTCATCTCTCTTCCCTCTCTCTCTCTCTCTCTCTCTCTCTCTCTCTCTCCATCTCTCTCTCATCTCTCTCCCTCTCATCTCTCTCTCCCTCTCATCTCTCGCTCATCTCTCTCTCTCCCTCTCTCTCTCTCTCTCCATCCCTCTCTCTCATCTCTCTCACTCTCTCATCTCTCTCCCATCTCTCATCTCTCTCTCTCTCTCTCTCTCTCGCTCTCTCTCTCTCCATCTCTCTCTCATCTCTCTCCCTCTCATCTCTCTCTCCCTCTCATCTCTCTCTCTCTCATCTCTCTCTCTCTCCCTCTCTCTCTCTCTCTCCATCCCTCTCTCTCTCTCATCTCTCTCCCCATCTCTCATCTCTCTCTCTCTCATCTCTCTCTCTCTCTCTCATCTCTCTCCCTCTCTCTCTCTCATCTCTCTCCCTCTCTCTCTCTCTCTCTCTCTCTCCATCTCTCTCTCCCTTTCATCTCTCTCTCTCTCATCTCTCTCTCCCTCTATCTCTCTCTCTCCATCCCTCTCTCTCTCTCATCTCTCTCCCATCTCTCATCTCTCTCACTCTCTCTCTCTCTTTCTCTCACTCTCTCTCTCCCATCTCTCATCTCTCTCTCTCTCTCGCTCTCTCTCTCTCCATCTCTCTCTCATCTCTCTCCCTCTCATCTCTCTCTCCCTCTCATCTCTCTCTCTCATCTCTCTCTCTCTCCCTCTCTCTCTCTCTCTCCATCCCTCTCTCTCTCATCTCTCTCCCATCTCTCATCTCTCTCACTCTCTCTCCCATCTCTCATCTCTCTCACTCTCTCTCTCTCTCTCTCATCTCTCTCCCATCTCTCATCTCTCTCTCTCTCTCTCTCTCTCTCTCTCTCTCTCTCTCTCTCTCTCTCTCTCTCTCTCTCTTTGCACAGGGCCACGCGGCTGCATTGATTAATGGAGGGTTTACTGCTCACCATAAATTGTTCTCCTTCCTCTACGGCTCCCCGAGGGCCGGACACTTTTTACAGCTCAAGGCCCAGGCCAGACACCCGGCACGTGCGCACATGCACACACACACACACACACACACACACACACACACACACACACACACACACACACACCAACACACTGCTTGCTAAATAAAAGAGTGTTTAGAGCAACAAGAGGAGGATAGCTGGGAAAATAAGCCACGCTTTGTTAGTCTGATCCTGCTGAGATGGATTCTTGTAGTGTTTGATACTCACACACCTCCTGCTATTCATGCACACACACTCGCTTACACACTGGAATGCATTCCGATGTATCATGAGATCTCACACACACACACACACACACACACACACACACACACACACACACACCAGCTAAATAAAATAGTGTTTAGAGGATTGCAGGCATGTCTGGCAAACGAAGCCAAGCTTTGTTTGAAGCTGCTGAGAAATAGTGTTTGATTCTCTCCTGCTGTTCATGGACACACACTTTCTTACTCACTTGCATTGTGGCATAATATCTCTCACATACACACACACACACACACACACACACACACACACACACACACACACACACACAGATGCTGGCTGAATAAAATATAGTTTCAATAAATATATTGTAATATATAAAAAAAGCCATGCTTAGTTCTTCTGAACCTGGTTCTTGTAGTGTTTGCTTTTTATGCACACACACTTGCTTACACACTTGCATGCATACTAATGTATCACCATATCTCATGCACACACACACAAACACACACACACACCGGGCCAAAAAGAGTCTTGCAAGTGTGTTAAAAATAAGCCTAAAATATGACAAGCTTTGTTAGTCTGACTCTGCTGAAAGATAAGTGTTTGATACTCTCCTGCCAATCATGCACACACACGCTCCCTAATACACACATACACACACACGCATTCCGATGTATCATCATATCTCACACACACACAAACACACACATATACTCACACACACCCCTGGGCTGGAGGTTAAAAAGCCTGGCTGTCAATCAGGCGGCTGCTGACATCAGCGATCATGGCGCCGGCCCTTTAAGAGAGGAGCACTCAGACTATAACACCCCTTGTTGTTAAACACCAAATGTGTGCAATACGTGCAATATATATGTATGCCGTTAATAACTGTGCAATATATACCTGGCTGCTATATCTCCAGAAGATGTGTAGTTTGTAAATTGTGTAATTTGTATTATTTGTGTATCTTTTTGTATGCATGCTTTAGGGACATTAAGCTGTCTATGGCTCTCTTCTGCTGTAACAATGTACATTTCCCCTCTGTGGGACTAATAATGGTATTCTGATTCTGATGAGGGGGGAGATGAGGGAGATGGGGGGGGGGGGTGAGGTGCATCGGGAAGGAAAGACCTGCTAACTGGGTTAAGAAAGTGCAACCCCCCCCCCTGATAGAGAGGAAGAGAAGACCCTTTTAGCGGGGCACAAATTGCCAATGGGGCAGAAATGAAGCGTTCAGAGGATCCGGGGTCCAGTGGTGTCAGAGCCGGCTGGAGATGGGCTTTTCATTAACTGCAGCGCTGTGCAGTATGAAGAGGAGGATCGTTCACTGAAGCTGCTCACAACATCCTGACAGGAACAAATGAGCTGCAGGGAGGCGTCACACTTTCATATTAACACTTTATACAGATGAGAAGTGAGAGCAATAACAAATCAGCCAAATAGATGATGTCCTTTGTGTTTCTCTCGACTACTTCTCCTTAACCTACACTGGGAAATGTCATGAGGGCACGGGAAGGAGGACTCATCAGGACTTAGGAAACCACAACTGTGCTGCTCAGAGAATCCGACTGCACTTACACTAAAGGCTACGTCATTATGTGAAGACGGATGTTATTGACGTGCGTCGCTTTAAATGTTGCTGATGCGAGGATTTGTTGAACAGTATTGTCTTCTTTAATAGGGTTATGGAGGTGTCTCTACTTTAAAGAGTCCTCTCCTGCTGATGTTCAGGTGTATATCAGTATGTAGTATCTCTACTTTAAAGAGTCCTCTCCTGCTGATGTTCAGGTGTATATCAGTATGTAGTGTCTCTACTTTAAAGAGTCCTCTCCTGCTGATGTTCAGGTGTATATCAGTATGTAGTGTCTCTACTTTAAAGAGTCCTCTCCTGCTGATGTTCAGGTGTATATCAGTATGTAGTGTCTCTACTTTAAAGAGTCCTCTCCTGCTGATGTTCAGGTGTATATCAGTATGTAGTGTCTCTACTTTAAAGAGTCCTCTCCTGCTGATATTCAGGTGTATATCAGTATGTAGTGTCTCTACTTTAAAGAGTCCTCTCCTGCTGATATTCAGGTGTATATCAGTATGTAGTGTCTCTACTTTAAAGAGTCCTCTCCTGCTGATGTTCTGGTGTATATCAGTATGTAGTGTCTCTACTTTAAAGAGTCCTCTCCTGCTGATGTTCAGGTGTATATCAGTATGTAGTGTCTCTACTTTAAAGAGTCCTCTCCTGCTGATGTTCAGGTGTATATCAGTATGTAGTGTCTCTACTTTAAAGAGTCCTCTCCTGCTGATGTTCAGGTGTATATCAGTATGTAGTGTCTCTACTTTAAGAGTCCTCTCCTGCTGATGTTCAGGTGTATATCAGTATGTAGTGTCTCTACTTTAAAGAGTCCTCTCCTGCTGATGTTCAGGTGTATATCAGTATGTAGTGTCTCTACTTTAAGAGTCCTCTCCTGCTGATATTCAGGTGTATATCAGTATGTAGTGTCTCTACTTTAAGAGTCCTCTCCTGCTGATGTTCAGGTGTATATCAGTATGTAGTGTCTCTACTTAAAGAGTCCTACTCCTGCTGATGTTCAGGATGTATATCAGTATGTAGTGTCTCTACTTTAAAGAGTCCTCTCCTGCTGATGTTCAGGTGTATATCAGTAGGTAGTGTCTCTACTTTAAAGAGTCCTCTCCTGCTGATGTTCAGGTGTATATCAGTATGTAGTGTCTCTACTTTAAAGAGTCCTCTCCTGCTGATGTTCAGGTGTATATCAGTATGTAGTGTCTCTACTTTAAAGAGTCCTCTCCTGCTGATGTTCAGGTGTATATCAGTATGTAGTGTCTCTACTTTAAAGAGTCCTCTCCTGCTGATGTTCAGGTGTATATCAGTATGTAGTGTCTCTACTTTAAAGAGTCCTCTCCTGCTGATGTTCAGGTGTATATCAGTATGTAGTGTCTCTACTTTAAAGAGTCCTCTCCTGCTGATGTTCAGGTGTATATCTATGTAGTGTCTCTACTTTAAAGAGTCCTCTCCTGCTGATGTTCAGGTGTATATCAGTATGTAGTGTCTCTACTTTAAAGAGTCCTCTCCTGCTGATGTTCAGGTGTATATCAGTATGTAGTGTCTCTACTTTAAAGAGTCCTCTCCTGCTGATATTCAGATGTATATCAGTATGTAGTGTCTCTACTTTAAAGAGTCCTCTCCTGCTGATGTTCAGGTGTATATCAGTATGTAGTGTCTCTACTTTAAAGAGTCCTCTCCTGCTGATGTTCAGGTGTATATCAGTATGTAGTGGTCTCTACTTTAAAGAGTCCTCTCCTGCTGATGTTCAGGTGTATATCAGTATGTAGTGTCTCTACTTTAAAGAGTCCTCTCCTGCTGATGTTCAGGTGTATATCAGTATGTAGTGTCTCTACTTTAAAGAGTCCTCTCCTGCTGATGTTCAGGTGTATATCAGTATGTAGTGTCTCTACTTTAAAGAGTCCTCTCCTGCTGATGTTCAGGTGTATATCAGTATGTAGTGTCTCTACTTTAAAGAGTCCTCTCCTGCTGATGTTCAGGTGTATATCAGTATGTAGTGTCTCTACTTTAAAGAGTCCTCTCCTGCTGATGTTCAGTGTATATCAGTATGTAGTGTCTCTACTTTAAAGAGTCCTCTCCTGCTGATGTTCAGGTGTATATCAGTATGTAGTGTCTCTACTTTAAAGAGTCCTCTCCTGCTGATGTTCAGGTGTATATCAGTATGTAGTGTCTCTACTTTAAAGAGTCCTCTCCTGCTGATGTTCAGGTGTATATCAGTATGTAGTGTCTCTACTTTAAAGAGTCCTCTCCTGCTGATGTTCAGGTGTATATCAGTATGTAGTGTCTCTACTTTAAAGAGTCCTCTCCTGCTGATGTTCAGGTGTATATCAGTATGTAGTGTCTCTACTTTAAAGAGTCCTCTCCTGCTGATGTTCAGGTGTATATCAGTATGTAGTGTCTCTACTTTAAAGAGTCCTCTCCTGCTGATGTTCAGGTGTATATCAGTATGTAGTGTCTCTACTTTAAAGAGTCCTCTCCTGCTGATGTTCAGGTGTATATCAGTATGTAGTGTCTCTACTTTAAAGAGTCCTCTCCTGCTGATGTTCAGGTGTATATCAGTATGTAGTGTCTCTACTTTAAAGAGTCCTCTCCTGCTGATGTTCAGGTGTATATCAGTATGTAGTGTCTCTACTTTAAAGAGTCCTCTCCTGCTGATGTTCAGGTGTATATCAGTATGTAGTGTCTCTACTTTAAAGAGTCCTCTCCTGCTGATGTTCAGGTGTATATCAGTATGTAGTGTCTCTACTTTAAAGAGTCCTCTCCTGCTGATGTTCAGGTGTATATCAGTATGTAGTGTCTCTACTTTAAAGAGTCCTCTCCTGCTGATGTTCAGGTGTATATCAGTATGTAGTGTCTCTACTTTAAAGAGTCCTCTCCTGCTGATGTTCAGGTGTATATCAGTATGTAGTGTCTCTACTTTAAAGAGTCCTCTCCTGCTGATGTTCAGGTGTATATCAGTATGTAGTGTCTCTACTTTAAAGAGTCCTCTCCTGCTGATGTTCAGGTGTATATCAGTATGTAGTGTCTCTACTTTAAAGAGTCCTCTCCTGCTGATGTTCAGGTGTATATCAGTATGTAGTGTCTCTACTTTAAAGAGTCCTCTCCTGCTGATGTTCAGGTGTATATCAGTATGTAGTGTCTCTACTTTAAAGAGTCCTCTCCTGCTGATGTTCAGGTGTATATCAGTATGTAGTGTCTCTACTTTAAAGAGTCCTCTCCTGCTGATGTTCAGGTGTATATCAGTATGTAGTGTCTCTACTTTAAAGAGTCCTCTCCTGCTGATGTCAGGTGTATATCAGTATGTAGTGTCTCTACTTTAAAGAGTCCTCTCCTGCTGATGTTCAGGTGTATATCAGTATGTAGTGTCTCTACTTTAAAGAGTCCTCTCCTGCTGATGTTCAGATGTATATCAGTATGTAGTGTCTCTACTTTAAAGAGTCCTCTCCTGCTGATGTTCAGGTGTATATCAGTATGTAGTGTCTCTACTTTAAAGAGTCCTCTCCTGCTGATTTCAGGTAGTATATCAGTATGTAGTGTCTCTACTTTAAAGAGTCCTCTCCTGCTGATGTTCAGGTGTATATCAGTATGTAGTGTCTCTACTTTAAAGAGTCCTCTCCTGCTGATGTTCAGGTGTATATCAGTATGTAGTGTCTCTACTTTAAAGAGTCCTCTCCTGCTGATGTTCAGGTGTATATCAGTATGTAGTGTCTCTACTTTAAAGAGTCCTCTCTGCTGATGTTCAGGTGTATATCAGTATGTAGTGTCTCTACTTTAAAGAGTCCTCTCCTGCTGATGTTCAGGTGTAATCAGTATGTAGTGTCTCTACTTTAAAGAGTCCTCTCCTGCTCATGTTCAGGTGTATATCAGTATGTAGTGTCTCTACTTTAAAGAGTCCTCTCCTGCTGATGTTCAGGTGTATATCAGTATGTAGTGTCTCTACTTTAAAGAGTCCTCTCCTGCTGATGTTCAGATGTATATCAGTATGTAGTGTCTCTACTTTAAAGAGTCCTCTCCGCTGATGTTCAGGTGTATATCAGTATGTAGTGTCTCTACTTTAAAGAGTCCTCTCCTGCTGATGTTCAGGTGTATATCAGTATGTAGTGTCTCTACTTTAAAGAGTCCTCTCCTGCTGATGTTCAGGTGTATATCAGTATGTAGTGTCTCTACTTTAAAGAGTCCTCTCCTGCTGATGTTCAGGTGTATATCAGTATGTAGTGTCTCTACTTTAAAGAGTCCTCTCCTGCTGATGTTCAGGTGTATATCAGTATGTAGTGTCTCTACTTTAAAGAGTCCTCTCCTGCTGATGTTCAGGTGTATATCAGTATGTAGTGTCTCTACTTTAAAGAGTCCTCTCCTGCTGATGTTCAGGTGTATATCAGTATGTAGTGTCTCTACTTTAAAGAGTCCTCTCCTGCTCATGTTCAGGTGTATATCAGTATGTAGTGTCTCTACTTTAAAGAGTCCTCTCCTGCTGATGTTCAGGTGTATATCAGTATGTAGTGTCTCTACTTTAAAGAGTCCTCTCCTGCTGATGTTCAGGTGTATATCATATCAGATTTCTTGGAAGGCGCTATATAAATCAAATTATTATTACTATTATAATAACCCCTCCTTCATTTCCTCCTCTCCTCCTCTCAGCGTCGGCCTGTGAGTTTGCAGAGATCGTGGATCTGCTGCTGAGCTCCGGCGCCGACCCGTCCATCAAAGATCTGGAGGGTTCCCTCCCTGAAGAGGTGACCGAATCCAGCGCCATCTCCTCCCTCCTGCAGCAGCACACGGCCCCCAAAGGATAGACTCCACCCCCTTATCTCCTCCTCTCCATCATCACCTCCTCCCTACAGAGACTCTAACCCCCTCCAGACGTTAGTTAGTAAACCATTTTATCTCCAAAGTTTGATTTCTCTGCCTCCGCTCTTTGTGGACTGAAGGGTGTAAACATTAGAAATGTTTATTTTATTTATCTGAATATTGTTTATTGAATTTAACGCCCGGTGGGGTTGGGTGATATGACGCTCACTGTCTTTGAGGTTCTTGCTGTACTGAAGTTGTTCTACAAATAGATATCCCTAATAATGCAAACCATGAACAGGAAATAGTCTCTTCTGCAGCTCTGTGAACCCCGACATGTTGAGGACCCCAACGTATAGAAACTGCCGGATGCTAACCTGCATACGTTGGGCAATTAGCACGATTAGCACAATTAGCATTAGCTAGCGTATGCAGACGATAGCTAAAACATGTCTTTGCCTATTTGGACAATTTTAGAGGTTATTGAGGATCCATTTCTGACATCTTCAGGATCAAAATGTCCCTTTTAACTAGAAAGTGGTCATATCTGTGCTCTCCTTGGCTACCATGACTCGTGTTGAGACCATTAGATATAGAGAACACAAGATTAACATTATAACCTCTACTTTGGGTAATTTTCTTTCAAATATATAAGCAATCTGTCCGATCGTAATGACCCAGAGTCCCCTGAAACGTCATAATCAACCAAAAATGTGTCAAAATCAGCCCACATACAGTAGACAACAAATATGGCCACTTTCTGGTTAGAAAACAGCCATTGTTGATCCTGAAGATGTCAGAAATGGATCCTCTGTAACCTCCAAATCAGCCAAGCCATTTATTAGCTATTGTATGCATATCCTAATTAACGCTTCTTATGCTAATTGTGCAATTTGACAAACATATATGCAGGTTAGCGTCCGGCAGATTCTATGAGCTGGAGACCCTACTTTACATTTCTATCATAAAACTTTGGGGTCTCAACATCTCCAGGTTCCCAACGGGACTCTATGAGCTGCAAAAAGACACAAAGAGAGGCTCTGTTCATGAATGTGATGAAACATCTGGATTCATCCGGTGTTTCAGCGACCGGACGAACCAAAAACTGACAATTCCATTCATCAAAATGCTGTACACAACTTCAGCAGAATCTCATCACATTCATATATGTATATATTGTTCTCACCGTATGAAATGACATACTGTAATTAAATATTTGTACATATCACCCACTCCTACTGCCCAGGCCTTTTAGTCTGGCTCCGCCCCCTCTGAGTATTTCTTCATCATTCAGTTGTTTCAGGAATGCTTTAATCATGTCATTAATCACATTAAAGTCTTCAACAAGTCCTTCCCTCTGAGGTTTTCTCTGTCACATTAAATCTTTTGTTTCACATTATCTCTCACTAAAAAGCTCATTCCATTTAAATTTCAGACGACTAAACGTTTAGTCCTGGGAAAAAAAGTCACCATAAACCCAAGTGTTGAAAACCACAGAAAATATTAAAGGTCCCGTGTCATGGCCATTTCCACTGATCATAATTCCATTGTTGAGGTCTACTAGAATAGATTTATATTGTGCAATTTTCCAAACTCACATTGGTTTCTCAAACAGCATCTCTGTAAACTATGTGTATTCACTCTCTCCACTAAACGGCTCGTTGCAGCTCTTGCCCCCCCCTCCCTGTGAGCCCAGTGTGCTCCGATTGGTCGGGACGTTGTGAATCGCGCTGAGCTCCGTGGAGGTGTGATTTCCTTGTTTAGCGATACACAGCGAAACACAGCCAAACTCAACCTGAGCACACACAAAGTCACAGCCGAAGTAAAAACAATAAGTGTGGATTGATATTGAGTAAGAAAAAGGTTGATAAAGGCTGTGAGAATGGGTCTGCAGAGAGAATTTCACCGCGATCCCAACTGTCTGTTATCAGCCTGCAGCCAGGGAGGAGAGATCAGCAGAGCTGCACTGAGTGTGTGAGGAAGTCCGTGGATTGGTCAATTTGGACCAATCAGTGGGGGCTTAACGTAACGGCTCCGCGGACGTAACGTAACGGCTCCACGGATTGGTCCATTTCGTTCCGGGGACGACATGACATCATGATGTACCCGGAAGAATCAAATGGACAGTGACGTATCTCCAACGAGGCGTTTTGGGGAGGTATTTTCTGTTTTAGAGTTTTACTCGCTACATGGTGTACTTTGAGGGTTTTGACTCTGCACACCGTTTACATGCATAAAAACCTTCATAACAACAAGGGGACGGGTAATAACCGGAAAAGCATGACATGGGACCTTTAATGTAGTGTAAACTTAACATTAAAAAAAACAGGTTCTACTAACTTCAATATTTTGAGTTCCTGCAACATTTTCTTAGTTTGAGATTTTGCACAAACAGGCCGATATAGATCGAGAGTCGTTACAGATCGAAACATAAATGCATCGTCCAAAACTGTACACACTCTACTGTACACAATATACTGTACACAACATACTGTACAACAACACTGCCTCTTATGTCATGTTTCTGGATGTTCTCCAAATCTGCTTTACTCGTCCTCAAGCCCCTCTGATCAACACGCACACACACACACACACACACACACACACACACACACACACACACACACACACCAGATGAGGATACACTAAATCTGGATCGCGGATCTTAACTACAGCTTCACGAAGACGCAAATGCACATTTTGTACACAACAGCAGGGACAAAGCCTAATCCTTTACTATCTAACACTCCCTCACCCCCCGCCCCCCCTCTCTCTCTCTCACGCCCCAATGTTTTTACTAAACTGGAAATCTGTCCCTTCACTAGGCGTTAGATAACTTTAGATAACGGCCTCCACATGGATAGATAGATAGATTAGATAGATAGATGGATAGATGGATAGCTACACTGAACAAAAATATAAACGCAACACTTTTGTTTTTGCTCCCATTTTTCATGAGATGAACTCAAAGATCTAAAACATTTTCTATAAACACAAAATAACCATTTCTCTCAAATATTGTTCACAAATCTGAAAGAATGTGTGATAGTGAGCACTTCTCCTTTGCCGAGATAATCCATCCGACCTCACAGGTGTGGCATATCAAGATGCTGATTAGACAGCATGATTATTGCACAGGTGTGCCTTAGGCTGGCCACAATAAAAGGCCACTCTGAAACGTGCAGTTTTGCTTTATTGGGGGGGTTCGTCGTCCATACCATAACCCCACCACCACCATGGGCCACTCGATTCACAACATTACCCTAACCCTACCCCTACCCCTAACCCTAACCCTACCCCTACCCCTCACACCAGATACTGCCTGGTTTTCGGACCCCCCCAGACCCCCCCAATAAAGCAAAACTGCACGTTTCAGAGTGGCCTTTTATTGTGGCCAGCCTAAGGCACACCTGTGAGGTGGGATGGATTATCTCGGCAAAGGAGAAGTGCTCACTATCACAGATCTTTTCAGATTTGTGAACAATATTTGAGAGAAATGGTTATTTTGTGTTTATAGAAAATGTTTTAGATCTTTGAGTTCATCTCAAGAAAAATGAGAGCAAAAACAAAAGTGTTGCGTTTATATTTTTGTTCAGTGTAGATAGAGAGAGAGAGATAGATAGATGGAGAGATGGAGAGACAGATAGATAGATAGATGGATAGATAGATAGATAGATGGAGAGATGGAGAGACAGATAGATGGATAGATGGAGAGATGGAGAGACAGATAGATGGATAGATGGATAGATTGTAAAATGTCTGCGTTGCAGCAGCATGAAACACAAGGCAATGTACATAAGAGAAATGAAGACACTAGAAATAAACAGTCCAAAATGTTTCTGAAATTGAAATAAAATAGCTTTGAAAAGTTTAAAAAAATATACGTACATTTTCAGAAGCAAATATAATGCAGGATATTATTGTGCAAGAAATGGATTATTCAATATTAAATTGAATGTAAATGTCCACATGTCTCAGATCCGGTGTTCACGGCAGAGACACACCTCCAGACTCACTTCCTGTCTGGCAGCTGGAGAGTTGAGATGCAGGTGAGCCGTGCGCCACGTGAGAGGAATTAAAAACGTCTCCACATGACGTCTGTTTCTGAATCCAGACTCTGTCCTTCACAAACACCACAGGAGGGAAGAGCAGGGACTATTTTCTCTCAAAGTGTCATCGTTCACCCACAGAGTGATACAATAACTTAAAAAATCTAATGAAAAATGTCAAATAAAAGCAAAACAGAAGAAATACAGTAAACCGTGGACAGTGATACCGTTGAGAATTGAAAGTTAACCCAAATTAAAAGCCATATTAAATGTATTAGCCCACTCACGTTAAAATACCGTTATTCAGGGTGTCCGCGGGGTCTTAAAAAAGGTCTTGAAAGGTATTAAATGTGACTTCAGGACTCCTGTTATTATTTATCGGATCTGCACAAACCAGATATTGATTAGCAAGCTGACATGTAAGTATCATCACTGAGCGACCAGAACTCGCGGCATGGGAAACAAAAGCAGACACCACGTAGCATTACGGAGCAAACACAGGACATCGTCTTACCTTGTGCTGTTTTCTGATCAAAAGTTGTGTTAAATGGCATTAAAACGATAATAACGCTGCTGAAGGTTAATCCATAGGTTAATCAATGTGTCTGTCACTTTGAAATGATTACTGATAATCCATCTTCATATTTATGTCAATAACGGAGATTTCCTATTAGCTGCTACCAGAGTGTATGACAGCTTCCGGTTTTGGGCATTCTGGCTACGCATCACTCTCATTCACCAACGGGTAATGTTTAGATGGATTTTAGGAACTTCCCCTCGATTCTATTGGCTCTAACGGTTCAAACGAGGTGTCAATCATCAAAATCGAACGAGGGGGCCATAGATATGGAAAATGCACCCAAATGACCCCAGAAGTGTTTTTCTTTTGCTAAATCTCACTAAAAAGGTCAAATGTCACTTGTTGTATCAACGTAACCCTTTTAGAAGTGAAGATAAAGCTAAGTGTTCTGGGAATGTCATTTTTTGAGCCTGAGGCCTGAAAAACAGGCTCGGGGCTTAACTGGTTAAAAACGGTCTCCTGGCGAGAAATAGCAGAATGTTCACATTGACCATTTCACAGTTTCACTTCTCTGATGGGAACATTTGCTGATTTTCTTAAAAAAAAGTTAATTTCTATGTTTCTCTTGTATTGTATGTGTACTTATACTCCTAATACGTTAAGTACATTTACCTGATTCAACACTTTGACTGACGCACCATTCTCAATGCGGTCTTTTTACTCTAACGGTGTATTTTGTTAGTACTTATAAGGCTCTGAGTACTTGCTCCACCCTGCCTTCACTTTTACAAACTCGTCCCTCAATGATATTTCCTGCGTCTCCTCTGGTGGATTTTGAGAGGGGAAGTCTCTAACACTCCCTCACCCCCTTCGCACTCTCATCCCCCAATGTTTGATGTAATGATGTGTACAGTTGGTAGTCACGTCTCCACACCCCTGCCTTCACTTTTACAAACTCCAACCGTCCTCAATGATATTTCCTGCGTCTTGTCTCATGAATTTTGAGTAGGGGAAGTTGAGAGGAAGCCTTTTTGAGTATTCTCTGGGTGACTCTGAGACACACAATCCCACAAAGAGACCAGCGGTTGTTTTGAATTCATCCCGCACGCAGCCATTAGGCCCCGTTCTGTCTCTAAAGCCTGTTTGGGGCCCGTTTCGTCTCCTCGCTGCGTCCTAAAGCGCGTTACAGCGCTGGGAGGTAAGAGAGGGTGACGGCAGCCCTGCCCCCCCCCCTCCAGACTCTGACACTAAGCCCATTATGCTTCCATTATGGCCTTCAATCTCCCTCTGAGCGTCTCTCTGTGTGACACCGCAGCTCCTCCCTCTCCAACCGCAGACTTCTTCAGCCGCTCGCAATATTCATGCCTTTTATCTGAGGTGAAAACAGTCTATGGGTGAAAAGTACTATTTCTTTAGTTTTTTAAAGGTAGTACAGTTTGGAGGCTCTGCTACTTTGCTTGAGTGCTTTTATTTTGTGCAACTAGTTTAACTTGGTTTGAAATAAGGCTTCTTTACAGTGTCGCCGAAATGAGAATTCAAGAGTCAGAGTTTAGCTTTCCTTAAGTAACGTTCACAAAAAAACACTTAGTTCACGTTAGTGTTTAAGGTTTCCTCCTCACCTTAGTTTTATACAGATTGAGTCCCTTAAAAGAGTTCAACCGTGACACAAAATACCTTCAGAACCAAACTAAAGGAGAAAAACCGTGTGTTGTTGTTATTAGCAGGAACATTTGAATAAATTACACTGAAAATCTGATTTTCGTGTGAATTTCAGCAGGAATACAGATGTGTGTGTGATGTGTGCGCCTCTTAAACAATTCCTCCTCAGAGGTTCCTCCCTCTCTCCTCCTCTCTCTCTCTCCCCCTTTCACACACACACACACACACACACACACACACACACACACACACACACAGGCGATGTGGCTGGGAACCCAACAGTAAGCAGATGCCCTGTGTGTGTGTGTGTGTGTGTGTGTGTGTGTGTGTGTGTGTGTGTGTGTGTGTGTGTGTGTTGTGTGTGTGTGTGTGTGTGTGTGTGTGTGTGTGTGTGTGTGTGTGTGTGTGTGTGTGTGTGTGCGTGCGTGCGTGCGTGCGTGCGTGCGTGCGTGCGTGCGTGCGTGCGTGCGTGCGTGCGTGCGCGCGTGCGTGCGCGCGCGCGCGCGTGCGTGCGTGCGTGCGTGCGGCTCTTTTCTGCTTTGTTAGATGGTCTGCAAAGCGTTCAAATAACTGAGGTTAAGTGAAATAATACAACATTTCCCTTTGAATTGTTGTGAATTAAATAAAGTAGCAATCAATTAAAATACTCAAGCAAAGTCAAAGTATTTCACATTGGTGATTGAGTAAATGTACACTCTTTCACAGCATAAAAGCCTCGAGAAAACGACACTAGAGACCCAGAATAATAAACATATTACCGTCACTACAGTCCGTATCATGTGTGCCCCCCCCCCCCCTGCAGCAGGATGATTAGAGTAAAAAAGGCCTGCTTCACATTCAGTATGTTTCCTCTCCTGTAGTGTGATATACAGCGTTTAGTCAAGTAGAAGTATTCCACATTTGTAATTGAGTAATTACAAATAAAAACCTCAAGCATACGACACGATGACCCAGAATAATAGACATATGATCCTCAGTACAGTATCATGTCTCATACGCAGCAGGGTGATTATAGTTCCACATGAACCAGCAGCTCCCAACCTTCAGGTGTCATTGCTCTCCACTCGCTCCATCTTTAAGACTCGCTCCATCTTTAAGACTCGCTCCATCTTCCCTTCGGATCATCGTTCACCTCCTGCCGTCGTTTGGGGAGAAAAATCTCCTGTCGTCTCGACTCTCCGGGCCCAAACACATCCTCTCTGGTTTGCATGTTAATGTATTCCCTTTCGCCTTCAGACGTTTCCTTCAGGAAGTTCGGAACAAAAGCCTCTCGATCGATGATAATGGCATTCGAGCTGCCTGTGTTTGTCATCTTCTCAAAAGCAACAGTGGTGGAGTTTCCTCAGATTTATTTGTATACTAGTGCTGTAAGTGGCGTGTAAATTATCCTAACTGTCCGTGTGGCTTTCTGTCTTTGTAAGGCCGCACTATTAGAGCCTATCCATTAATGCCCAAGCCCCAATCAATGCTTAAATAAAAATCAGCTCGATTTGTGGCGTTTTATGCAAACTGCAACCGGGGCTTTGTTTTTATAATGTAACAGGAATGGCTAAAACACAGAGGAATCGATAACACTTAAGTTTGGGTTTTCTTGGCTCAGACGAGCGCTGCACATTGCTGCATACTAATGAGTTTCATACAGATGTACGCGGGTGTAATTTCATTATAATTCTATGCATAGTTAGCCAACACCACAGGAGCAGGAAATACATCCAGCGTGACCTGAGAGGATTTAGCCGAGCAGAGACGGAGGAGAACAGCAGTAAGATTAGAGGTGTGTGGAGTATTATTTCATTCCTTTATTAAGATACCAGAGTAGATGAAACAGCAGGAATTTAACCCAGAAAGATGGGGATGGATGTGTGAAAATAAATGCATAAACAATCCTTTAACCTTTGTTTTGTTTGTTTGTAAAAATCACCACCAAGTTCTCTTGTACACCTTATTTTCTAACATTTCCAATACAAGTTTTACACTTCTTTTGGGATTTAATGGTCAAAATACCTCATTTAAACAAAATGAAACCTTAATTTTGCGTTAAAAAAAAGGCAAAAATGTGGAATACTTTTTAGTGTCGTTAAAATAAGGGGACAAAAAAGTTGATGGATGATTACAGCATCGTATAATGTGAAAGTTAAGTCAATCAAAATGCCATATTAAAGACCACATGTGCGATACATTTGAATAAAACACACGTTAATGTGAGTAGTGATGATTATCAGAGCGTATGGAACCATCCATGTTGTTTTTGTGCCAATTAGATGGAAAAAAAAATCTGACATAAATAGCATTTAAAAAAACTCATTTAAATGCCTTTATTTTAAGCACATGGTCTAATACTATACCTTGCATACATTATCCTAGCTGCCAAAAGACTTGTCCTCTTATTGTCGCTTGACAAATATATTTGTTCAGTCTCTGTTTACCCGTCTACGTCCATGCTAAGTTGTAACGGCCCGTCTACACTACAGGCATCGAAAAATGCTTTCAACGCTTCGCCCATTCATTTGAATGGGGTGACGTAGAAGATTTTTAATCTTCTCCGAACTGCATTGTGGGGAGCATGGCATGGCTTTGCAAGCATCACGAGCATCTATCGGCATAGGCTTGGCATCAGCCAATCAAATCCCGTTTATGCAATTCCCGCCAGTACAAGCGCTAGCCAATCAAACCGCGTGCAAGCTGGGAGAGCCAGACCGCAGTTCATTTCCTCATATTCCAAACGAGAAATTACGGTAGCAAATCACCCGGTTCTTTACGACCAGAACTATTTACCGGGATACAAACCGGAGGAACCAGGCATAGAGGGAGGTGGCAGAGACAGTGGGTGAAACTGGTAGGTTTTCGCCTGTTTGGGGATTTTATATCCAGTTTACTTCGTTTTAACATTGCTATTGCTTTGTATGTCGGGGGCGGGAGATTCATGTGATTGGTTGTTGGTCGCGTTGCTCGCGAGAAATCGCCAAGCTTCAGACACGCCCAGCATCAAGATTTTTTGATGCCTGTAGTGTAGACGGGCCGTAAGCATCACTTTTAAATCCAAATGCCTTTAATTTAAACAGGTTTGTTTAAACCCCTTTTCTGGCGGGAAAGTAACTCTGCATGCTATCATTGTTAGCATTTAGCTCAACACCCTGCATCGCTCAAATATAGCATCGAAGAGCTGCTAGCATGGCTGTAGATCAGAGGTCACCAACTACATTTGTCCAAGGGCTAGGGGGGGGTTCGTGTACTGTCAACTCGCTGGAGCCTCACAGCAGGGAAGGCTACGCAGTACGCAGGCTACTGTCCCGCAGCTGCTGCCTCTCTGTTGGACTCCGGTACTGCACATTACTCACGAGACGTTGTAAAAAAAAAAATGAGTGGGGGGCGAACGCAGTAACCACTCCGCCAGCGCCACAGAGACGGTTACGATTCCTAGCAACCCGTCTACGTCCATGCTAAGTTGTGAGCATCACTTTTAAATCCAACTGCCTTCAATTTAAACAGGTTATTGGTTTTTACCCCTATTTTCTGGCGGGAAAGTGACTCTGCATGCTAACATTATCATTGTTAGCATTTAGCTCAACACCCTGCTTTGCTAAAATATAGCATTGAAGAGCTGCTAGCATGACTGTAGATCATCTGAATTATAATTTTTTCTTTAACATAAAGAGAAATTAAGAGAAGAGTGTTACTAAGAGAATTATAGAAAAACATTTACAGCAATTTTGACAGATTTGTCAGAAAATTGACAAAAAAAATTGTGACACTTTGGCTTTGAAAAGCATGTACTTGATTGCTACTCCAAATCGAAGGTCCAGGGTTGGGGTTGGCTGATGGGTGTGATGTTAAGGCGCCAGATGAACCTGTCATGTGTGGTAGACTTACCTGCATCACAGAGAGCCGAGCTGGCGGATGCTCTCTCTCGTGTCCCGGTGGGGTAGTAAGTCTCCTGGCTCTGGCTCACTAGGGGACGTTCAGATTTACTGGCATTGATGTTTCTGTACTTTTTGATGTGGGTTTTTCGGGATCCCTGTGGGTTCATCTGGAGAGGGTGTGGCTGTGCTGTGTCCAGCCTTGATTGCAGTAACTCAGGGCACCTGGGTCTCTCTGCTTCTCTCTACAGGCACCCGGTTTGGTTGAGCATGCTGTTGCTCCTTCAGTTGCTTTACTTTGTGCACCTCAACACCCTCACACATACACGTCCATGCAACCCTCACCCTGCATTTACACCACTGATACCACTGACGTCCACACCTCATGCTTTACTCACTTTGCACTTCTTTCATTTGGTTAATTTGAATTACTAAATAAACATCTTTTATTAACCATTGATATGGTGTTAATATATTTCATGGAATTAAAGAGACATTTCTTGTAAAATTACAGTTATAGATCTTAATTATTATTAAGACAATTACTGTTTTTTTTTAAAGTGTATCCATGTTTTTAATATTACAATACCTTACTGTTAATCAAGAGACATTTTCCGGCACCCCCGCTACCGTTTCTCTGCACTTTTGTACAGTGAAAACAGGTGTTAGAGGAAAATCAGACTCGTGACCTCGGTGGTTAAAGACCCCGGCTGCATTATTCCCTTTATAGCAGCTTGACGTATTTCCATACAAGCTAACGGGCGGCATATGGACCACATTCCCTCTTTGCCTCAAAGCACAAAGCATATTTCCCTATATTTCACAAAGCACTGTTACAATTAGTTAACAGCACGGGATTAAGAGAAGATTTGAGATCTGCAATCTGCTGCCATGTCTCTTCAGCAGCGAGAGGATCAGCCGGCATCTGCTTCCCTTTATTTACTCCCTCTCCAGCAGAGCTGGGAAGTAGTGGAGTACAAATACTTCGTTACTGAACTTAAGTACATTTTTCTGGTATCAGTACTTTACTCCACTACTTATTTTTCTGACGACTTTTTACTTTGACTTCTTACATGTTGAACCCAAATACCTGTACTTTCTACTTCTTACATGTTGAACTCAAATACCTGTACTTTCTACTTCTTACATGTTGAACACAAATACCTGTACTTTCTACTTCTTACATGTTGAACACAAATACCTGTACTTTCTACTTCTTACATGTTGAACCCAAATACCTGTACTTTCTACTTCTTACATGTTGAACTCAAATACCTGTACTTTCTACTTCTTACATGTTGAACACAAATACCTGTACTTTCTACTTCTTACATGTTGAACACAAATACCTGTACTTTCTACTTCTTACATGTTGAACTCAAATACCTGTACTTTCTACTTCTTACATGTTGAACCCAAATACCTGTACTTTCTACTTCTTACATGTTGAACACAAATACCTGTACTTTCTACTTCTTACATGTTGAACCCAAATACCTGAACTTTCTACTTCTTACATGTTGAACACAAATACCTGTACTTTCTACTTCTTACATGTTGAACTCAAATACCTGTACTTTCTACTTCTTACATGTTGAACCCAAATACCTGTACTTTCTACTTCTTACATGTTGAACTCAAATACCTGTACTTTCTACTTCTCACATGTTGAACCCAAATACCTGTACTTTCTACTTCTTACATGTTGAACTCAAATACCTGTACTTTCTACTTCTTACATGTTGAACCCAAATACCTGTACTTTCTACTTCTTACATGTTGAACCCAAATACCTGTACTTTCTACTTCTTACATGTTGAACTCAAATACCTGTACTTTCTACTTCTTACATGTTGAACACAAATACCTGTACTTTCTACTTCTTACATGTTGAACTCAAATACCTGTACTTTCTACTTCTCTCATGTTGAACTCAAATACCTGTACTTTCTACTTCTTACATGTTGAACACAAATACCTGTACTTTCTACTTCTCTCATGTTGAACTCAAATACCTGTACTTTCTACTTCTCTCATGTTGAACACAAATACCTGTACTTTCTACTTCTTACATGTTGAACTCAAATACCTGTACTTTCTACTTCTCTCATGTTGAACTCAAATACCTGTACTTTCTACTTCTTACATGTTGAACTCAAATACCTGTACTTTCTACTTCTTACATGTTGAACCCAAATACCTGTACTTTCTACTTCTTACATGTTGAACACAAATACCTGTACTTTCTACTTCTTACATGTTGAACTCAAATACCTGTACTTTCTACTTCTTACATGTTGAACCCAAATACCTGTACTTTCTACTTCTTACATGTTGAACACAAATACCTGTACTTTCTACTTCTTACATGTTGAACACAAATACCTGTACTTTCTACTTCTTACATGTTGAACTCAAATACCTGTACTTTCTACTTCTTACATGTTGAACACAAATACCTGTACTTTCTACTTCTTACATGTTGAACACAAATACCTGTACTTTCTACTTCTCACATGTTGAACCCAAATACCTGTACTTTCTACTTCTTACATGTTGAACACAAATACCTGTACTTTCTACTTCTTACATGTTGAACACAAATACCTGTACTTTCTACTTCTTACATGTTGAACACAAATACCTGTACTTTCTACTTCTCACATGTTGAACCCAAATACCTGTACTTTCTACTTCTCACATGTTGAACCCAAATACCTGTACTTTCTACTTCTTACATGTTGAACACAAATACCTGTACTTTCTACTTCTTACATGTTGAACCCAAATACCTGTACTTTCTACTTCTTACATGTTGAACACAAATACCTGTACTTTCTACTTCTTACATGTTGAACCCAAATACCTGTACTTTCTACTTCTTACATGTTGAACTCAAATACCTGTACTTTCTACTTCTCACATGTTGAACCCAAATACCTGTACTTTCTACTTCTTACATGTTGAACCCAAATACCTGTACTTTCTACTTCTTACATGTTGAACTCAAATACCTGTACTTTCTACTTCTTACATGTTGAACCCAAATACCTGTACTTTCTACTTCTTACATGTTGAACCCAAATACCTGTACTTTCTACTTCTTACATGTTGAACTCAAATACCTGTACTTTCTACTTCTCACATGTTGAACCCAAATACCTGTACTTTCTACTTCTTACATGTTGAACTCAAATACCTGTACTTTCTACTTCTTACATGTTGAACTCAAATACCTGTACTTTCTACTTCTTACATGTTGAACACAAATACCTGTACTTTCTACTTCTTACATGTTGAACCCAAATACCTGAACTTTCTACTTCTTACATGTTGAACCCAAATACCTGTACTTTCTACTTCTTACATGTTGAACACAAATACCTGTACTTTCTACTTCTTACACGTTGAACTCAAATACCTGTACTTTCTACTTCTTACACTTTGAACACAAATACCTGTACTTTCTACTTCTTACATGTTGAACCCAAATACCTGTACTTTCTACTTCTTACATGTTGAACTCAAATACCTGAACTTTCTACTTCTTACATGTTGAACTCAAATACCTGTACTTTCTACTTCTTACACTTTGAACACAAATACCTGTACTTTCTACTTCTTACATGTTGAACCCAAATACCTGTACTTTCTACTTCTTACATGTTGAACTCAAATACCTGTACTTTCTACTTCTCACATGTTGAACACAAATACCTGTACTTTCTACTTCTTACATGTTGAACACAAATACCTGTACTTTCTACTTCTTACATGTTGAACCCAAATACCTGTACTTTCTACTTCTTACATGTTGAACTCAAATACCTGTACTTTCTACTTCTTACATGTTGAACACAAATACCTGTACTTTCTACTTCTTACATGTTGAACACAAATACCTGTACTTTCTACTTCTTACATGTTGAACTCAAATACCTGTACTTTCTACTTCTTACATGTTGAACCCAAATACCTGTACTTTCTACTTCTTACATGTTGAACACAAATACCTGTACTTTCTACTTCTTACATGTTGAACCCAAATACCTGAACTTTCTACTTCTTACATGTTGAACACAAATACCTGTACTTTCTACTTCTTACATGTTGAACTCAAATACCTGTACTTTCTACTTCTTACATGTTGAACCCAAATACCTGTACTTTCTACTTCTTACATGTTGAACTCAAATACCTGTACTTTCTACTTCTCACATGTTGAACCCAAATACCTGTACTTTCTACTTCTTACATGTTGAACACAAATACCTGTACTTTCTACTTCTTACATGTTGAACCCAAATACCTGTACTTTCTACTTCTTACATGTTGAACTCAAATACCTGTACTTTCTACTTCTTACATGTTGAACACAAATACCTGTACTTTCTACTTCTTACATGTTGAACACAAATACCTGTACTTTCTACTTCTTACATGTTGAACCCAAATACCTGTACTTTCTACTTCTTACATGTTGAACTCAAATACCTGTACTTTCTACTTCTTACATGTTGAACACAAATACCTGTACTTTCTACTTCTTACATGTTGAACACAAATACCTGTACTTTCTACTTCTTACATGTTGAACTCAAATACCTGTACTTTCTACTTCTTACATGTTGAACCCAAATACCTGTACTTTCTACTTCTTACATGTTGAACACAAATACCTGTACTTTCTACTTCTTACATGTTGAACCCAAATACCTGAACTTTCTACTTCTTACATGTTGAACACAAATACCTGTACTTTCTACTTCTTACATGTTGAACTCAAATACCTGTACTTTCTACTTCTTACATGTTGAACCCAAATACCTGTACTTTCTACTTCTTACATGTTGAACTCAAATACCTGTACTTTCTACTTCTCACATGTTGAACCCAAATACCTGTACTTTCTACTTCTTACATGTTGAACTCAAATACCTGTACTTTCTACTTCTTACATGTTGAACCCAAATACCTGTACTTTCTACTTCTTACATGTTGAACCCAAATACCTGTACTTTCTACTTCTTACATGTTGAACTCAAATACCTGTACTTTCTACTTCTTACATGTTGAACACAAATACCTGTACTTTCTACTTCTTACATGTTGAACTCAAATACCTGTACTTTCTACTTCTCTCATGTTGAACTCAAATACCTGTACTTTCTACTTCTTACATGTTGAACACAAATACCTGTACTTTCTACTTCTCTCATGTTGAACTCAAATACCTGTACTTTCTACTTCTCTCATGTTGAACACAAATACCTGTACTTTCTACTTCTTACATGTTGAACTCAAATACCTGTACTTTCTACTTCTCTCATGTTGAACTCAAATACCTGTACTTTCTACTTCTTACATGTTGAACTCAAATACCTGTACTTTCTACTTCTTACATGTTGAACCCAAATACCTGTACTTTCTACTTCTTACATGTTGAACACAAATACCTGTACTTTCTACTTCTTACATGTTGAACTCAAATACCTGTACTTTCTACTTCTTACATGTTGAACCCAAATACCTGTACTTTCTACTTCTTACATGTTGAACACAAATACCTGTACTTTCTACTTCTTACATGTTGAACACAAATACCTGTACTTTCTACTTCTTACATGTTGAACTCAAATACCTGTACTTTCTACTTCTTACATGTTGAACACAAATACCTGTACTTTCTACTTCTTACATGTTGAACACAAATACCTGTACTTTCTACTTCTCACATGTTGAACCCAAATACCTGTACTTTCTACTTCTTACATGTTGAACACAAATACCTGTACTTTCTACTTCTTACATGTTGAACACAAATACCTGTACTTTCTACTTCTTACATGTTGAACACAAATACCTGTACTTTCTACTTCTCACATGTTGAACCCAAATACCTGTACTTTCTACTTCTCACATGTTGAACCCAAATACCTGTACTTTCTACTTCTTACATGTTGAACACAAATACCTGTACTTTCTACTTCTTACATGTTGAACCCAAATACCTGTACTTTCTACTTCTTACATGTTGAACACAAATACCTGTACTTTCTACTTCTTACATGTTGAACCCAAATACCTGTACTTTCTACTTCTTACATGTTGAACTCAAATACCTGTACTTTCTACTTCTCACATGTTGAACCCAAATACCTGTACTTTCTACTTCTTACATGTTGAACCCAAATACCTGTACTTTCTACTTCTTACATGTTGAACTCAAATACCTGTACTTTCTACTTCTTACATGTTGAACCCAAATACCTGTACTTTCTACTTCTTACATGTTGAACCCAAATACCTGTACTTTCTACTTCTTACATGTTGAACTCAAATACCTGTACTTTCTACTTCTCACATGTTGAACCCAAATACCTGTACTTTCTACTTCTTACATGTTGAACTCAAATACCTGTACTTTCTACTTCTTACATGTTGAACTCAAATACCTGTACTTTCTACTTCTTACATGTTGAACACAAATACCTGTACTTTCTACTTCTTACATGTTGAACCCAAATACCTGAACTTTCTACTTCTTACATGTTGAACCCAAATACCTGTACTTTCTACTTCTTACATGTTGAACACAAATACCTGTACTTTCTACTTCTTACACGTTGAACTCAAATACCTGTACTTTCTACTTCTTACACTTTGAACACAAATACCTGTACTTTCTACTTCTTACATGTTGAACCCAAATACCTGTACTTTCTACTTCTTACATGTTGAACTCAAATACCTGAACTTTCTACTTCTTACATGTTGAACTCAAATACCTGTACTTTCTACTTCTTACACTTTGAACACAAATACCTGTACTTTCTACTTCTTACATGTTGAACCCAAATACCTGTACTTTCTACTTCTTACATGTTGAACTCAAATACCTGTACTTTCTACTTCTCACATGTTGAACACAAATACCTGTACTTTCTACTTCTTACATGTTGAACACAAATACCTGTACTTTCTACTTCTTACATGTTGAACCCAAATACCTGTACTTTCTACTTCTTACATGTTGAACTCAAATACCTGTACTTTCTACTTCTTACATGTTGAACACAAATACCTGTACTTTCTACTTCTTACATGTTGAACACAAATACCTGTACTTTCTACTTCTTACATGTTGAACTCAAATACCTGTACTTTCTACTTCTTACATGTTGAACCCAAATACCTGTACTTTCTACTTCTTACATGTTGAACACAAATACCTGTACTTTCTACTTCTTACATGTTGAACCCAAATACCTGAACTTTCTACTTCTTACATGTTGAACACAAATACCTGTACTTTCTACTTCTTACATGTTGAACTCAAATACCTGTACTTTCTACTTCTTACATGTTGAACCCAAATACCTGTACTTTCTACTTCTTACATGTTGAACTCAAATACCTGTACTTTCTACTTCTCACATGTTGAACCCAAATACCTGTACTTTCTACTTCTTACATGTTGAACTCAAATACCTGTACTTTCTACTTCTTACATGTTGAACCCAAATACCTGTACTTTCTACTTCTTACATGTTGAACCCAAATACCTGTACTTTCTACTTCTTACATGTTGAACTCAAATACCTGTACTTTCTACTTCTTACATGTTGAACACAAATACCTGTACTTTCTACTTCTTACATGTTGAACTCAAATACCTGTACTTTCTACTTCTCTCATGTTGAACTCAAATACCTGTACTTTCTACTTCTTACATGTTGAACACAAATACCTGTACTTTCTACTTCTCTCATGTTGAACTCAAATACCTGTACTTTCTACTTCTCTCATGTTGAACACAAATACCTGTACTTTCTACTTCTTACATGTTGAACTCAAATACCTGTACTTTTCTACTTCTCTCATGTTGAACTCAAATACCTGTACTTTCTACTTCTTACATGTTGAACTCAAATACCTGTACTTTCTACTTCTTACATGTTGAACCCAAATACCTGTACTTTCTACTTCTTACATGTTGAACACAAATACCTGTACTTTCTACTTCTTACATGTTGAACTCAAATACCTGTACTTTCTACTTCTTACATGTTGAACCCAAATACCTGTACTTTCTACTTCTTACATGTTGAACACAAATACCTGTACTTTCTACTTCTTACATGTGAACATCAAATACCTGTACTTTCTACTTCTTACATGTTGAACTCAAATACCTGTACTTTCTACTTCTTACATGTTGAACACAAATACCTGTACTTTCTACTTCTTACATGTTTGAACACAAATACCTGTACTTTCTACTTCTCACATGTTGAACCCAAATACCTGTACTTTTCTACTTCTTACATGTTGAACACAAATACCTGTACTTTCTACTTCTTACATGTTGAACACAAATACCTGTACTTTCTACTTCTTACATGTTGAACACAAATACCTGTACTTTCTACTTCTCACATGTTGAACCCAAATACCTGTACTTTCTACTTCTCACATGTTGAACCCAAATACCTGTACTTTCTACTTCTTACATGTTGAACACAAATACCTGTACTTTCTACTTCTTACATGTTGAACCCAAATACCTGTACTTTCTACTTCTTACATGTTGAACACAAATACCTGTACTTTCTACTTCTTACATGTTGAACCCAAATACCTGTACTTTCTACTTCTTACATGTTGAACTCAAATACCTGTACTTTCTACTTCTCACATGTTGAACCCAAATACCTGTACTTTCTACTTCTTACATGTTGAACCCAAATACCTGTACTTTTCTACTTCTTACATGTTGAACTCAAATACCTGTACTTTCTACTTCTTACATGTTTGAACCCAAATACCTGTACTTTCTACTTCTTACATGTTGAACCCAAATACCTGTACTTTCTACTTCTTACATGTTGAACTCAAATACCTGTACTTTCTACTTCTCACATGTTGAACCCAAATACCTGTACTTTCTACTTCTTACATGTTGAACTCAAATACCTGTACTTTCTACTTCTTACATGTTGAACTCAAATACCTGTACTTTCTACTTCTTACATGTTGAACACAAATACCTGTACTTTCTACTTCTTACATGTTGAACCCAAATACCTGAACTTTCTACTTCTTACATGTTGAACCCAAATACCTGTACTTTCTACTTCTTACATGTTGAACACAAATACCTGTACTTTCTACTTCTTACACGTTGAACTCAAATACCTGTACTTTCTACTTCTTACACTTTGAACACAAATACCTGTACTTTCTACTTCTTACATGTTGAACCCCAAATACCTGTACTTTCTACTTCTTACATGTTGAACTCAAATACCTGAACTTTCTACTTCTTACATGTTGAACTCAAATACCTGTACTTTCTACTTCTTACACTTTGAACACAAATACCTGTACTTTCTACTTCTTACATGTTGAACCCAAATACCTGTACTTTCTACTTCTTACATGTTGAACTCAAATACCTGTACTTTCTACTTCTTACATGTTGAACACAAATACCTGTACTTTCTACTTCTTACACGTTGAACTCAAATACCTGTACTTTCTACTTCTTACACTTTGAACACAAATACCTGTACTTTCTACTTCTTACATGTTGAACCCAAATACCTGTACTTTCTACTTCTTACATGTTGAACTCAAATACCTGTACTTTCTACTTCTTACATGTTGAACCCAAATACCTGTACTTTCTACTTCTTACATGTTGAACACAAATACCTGTACTTTCTACTTCTTACATGTTGAACACAAATACCTGTACTTTCTACTTCTTACATGTTGAACACAAATACCTGTACTTTCTACTTCTTACATGTTGAACACAAATACCTGTACTTTCTACTTCTTACATGTTGAACACAAATACCTGTACTTCCTACTTCTCACATGTTGAACCCAAATACCTGTACTTTCTACTTCTTACATGTTGAACTCTAATACCTGTACTTTCTACTTCTTACATGTTGAACACAAATACCTGTACTTTCTACTTCTTACATGTTGAACACAAATACCTGTACTTTCTACTTCTTACATGTTGAACACAAATACCTGTACTTTCTACTTCTTACATGTTGAACCCAAATACCTGTACTTTCTACTTCTTACATGTTGAACTCAAATACCTGTACTTTCTACTTCTTACATGTTGAACACAAATACCTGTACTTTCTACTTCTTACATGTTGAACACAAATACCTGTACTTTTCTACTTCTTACATGTTGAACACAAATACCTGTACTTTCTACTTCTTACATGTTGAACCCAAATACCTGTACTTTCTACTTCTTACATGTTGAACCCAAATACCTGTACTTTCTACTTCTTACATGTTGAACCCAAATACCTGTACTTTCTACTTCTTACATGTTGAACTCAAATACCTGTACTTTCTACTTCTTACATGTTGAACTCAAATACCTGTACTTTCTACTTCTTACATGTTGAACCCAAATACCTGTACTTTCTACTTCTTACATGTTGAACTCAAATACCTGTACTTTCTACTTCTTACATGTTGAACCCAAATACCTGTACTTTCTACTTCTTACATGTTGAACACAAATACCTGTACTTTCTACTTCTTACATGTTGAACTCAAATACCTGTACTTTGTACTTCTTACATGTTGAACCCAAATACCTGTACTTTCTACTTCTTACATGTTGAACCCAAATACTTGTACTTTCTACTTCTTACATGTTGAACACAAATACCTGAACTTTCTACTTCTTACATGTTGAACCCAAATACCTGTACTTTGTACTTCTACATGTTGAACCCAAATACCTGTACTTTCTACTTCTTACATGTTGAACCCAAATACTTGTACTTTCTACTTCTTACATGTTGAACACAAATACCTGAACTTTCTACTTCTTACATGTTGAACCCAAATACTTGTACTTTCTACTTCTTACATGTTGAACACAAATACCTGAACTTTCTACTTCTTACATGTTGAACTCAAATACCTGTACTTTCTACTTCTTACATGTTGAACCCAAATACCTGTACTTTCTACTTCTCACATGTTGAACCCAAATACCTGTACTTTCTACTTCTTACATGTTGAACTCAAATACCTGTACTTTCTACTTCTTACATGTTGAACCCAAATACCTGTACTTTCTACTTCTTACATGTTGAACTCAAATACCTGTACTTTCTACTTCTTACATGTTGAACTCAAATATCTGAACTTTCTACTTCTCTCATTTCCCAAACAGCTGGTTCCTTTAGTCTGAATGTGTGTTTGGTGGCGTGATCATTATTCTTTAGAGTCATTGCGTGCCTATTGATTTGAACACGATCCGTGTATCCATCATTTCCTGCTCTTCTCTAAAGAAGAGGGACCAATGGAAACGTTGTCATGTTGCCGTTGTTCAGCATGGAAACATTCATTAGCTAACAATGACATTATTGTTCTATTAATATAAAGGGAGGTCAGGTACTCTTTAAAGCAGCTGCTAGCTATGGGTACTTTTTAAGAAGTTTAGTCAGTACTTCTACTTTCACCAGAGTATTTTTTTAAACACGAGTATCTGTACTTCTACTTGAGTAAAGGATGTGTGTACTTTAACCCTCTCTCTCCCCCCCCCCCAGTGATCATCCATCACTGTTAACCGACCACTGTCCGCTGCCGGGACTAACTGGATCTCCACAATTGAATCGAGGCCTAAGTGTGTGGTAAATGCTCTCAATGGTAAATGGATTTGCGGGTTAACTCGCCCTAAGAGCGTTTAGATAAGGGCAAAAATAATAAAAACACCTACGAGAGATATTTTTCCTGGTGATATATTGAAAGCCAAGCAAATGTTAACTCTCACATTCGTCACCATTACACTGGGAGGAGTGGATGCTCCAGAAACAAGTACAACAATAATGAAAACAAGGTATTTCCTTTTGTTATAAGTACAACAATCTGCCAACAAGTGAATTGTTGCTTGGTAAGAATTCTTGTAAATAGCTCTGAAATCTTATTTGAGCTTTATTCACCAGAATCAGGAGATATGTTACAAAACAAGTCAAAATAAGCCAGAAACGCTTAAAGGTTTTCTGTTTTCTGACGCAGTTTGTGATTTTTCCATAAAAATGTAATAATAATTATGTTTCATGTGAGATACAACAACAACAAAAAGCTAACCCTTACCCAATAGAGCAAGTGAATGTTAGCTTGGTAAGAATTCTTGAAATAAGACGGGATATTTAGATCAATCAGGTCTTCTAATTAGCTCTGAAATCTTATGTTGAGTTATATTTAACGAGGATCAGGTAACGATTGGCCCGAAATGCTCAAAAGTTTCCTGTTTTCTGATGCAAATTGGTGATTTTCCCATAAAAATGTAAAAAAATAACGCGTTTCATGTGAGATACAACTCAAAGAGAAGCTAACCCTCACCCAATAGAACAAGTGAATATTAGCTTGGTAAGAATTCTTAAAATAAGACGATATATTTAGATCAATCAGGTCTTCTAATTAGCTCTGAAATCTTATTTGTAACTATATTTTACCAGAATCAGCTCAAAAGTTTTCTGTTTTCGGACGAAAATGTGTGATTTTCCCCCAAAAAACCTCGTGTGAGATCCAACTCTAAATAAGGTGTTTTCAAGAGATTGAAAGATGCATTGTCTAAAAACAAGAGCTTATATCTCACTGCATTGTTACTCCTTAGATCTTAGATCCAGACTGTTCTGAGCAGAAATCAGACATATTGTAGTTTGTGAGTGCAGAGCGAATCAGGCGTAACCCAAAGACAGCTTTATTTTGCTCATATAGATCTGACTGTACACGGTTCATACACAGAAGGCATAAATGAATACATTCAGTGCTCTCTTTACATCTTCTTCAAAGACACATGGCAATAATAATAACACACAATAATAAGAAGAATAATAAATAGCGCTCATGAAACAAGACAACACGTTTTCAAACTGTACAAAATTTACAACAAGATGCAAACTGCTGAGACGACACGGACTTAACCAAAGTGTTTGATTCCCCCTCAACATGTGGCCTTCAAAGGACACTGAAAACAACGTGTGAACAACGAGCACCAAGGAAGCGCTCACTGGGGATCTCATACTGGGAGTAATGGGTACACATGTGCACTTAGGGTCAGGAGGAGAGAGGAGGCTCTCTGGAGGAGCTATAACCGAGGAGAGAGGAGAGAGGAGAGGAGAGGAGAGAGGAGAGGAGAGGAGAGGAGAGGAGAGGAGAGAGGAGGCTCTCTGGAGGAGCTATAACCGAGAGAGAGAGAGGGAGGGAGAGGAGAGGAGAGAGGAGATGAGAGAGAGGAGAGGAGAGAGGAGAGGAGAGAGGAGGCTCTCTGGAGGAGCTATAACCGAGGAGAAGGAGAGAGGAGAGGAGAGAGGAGACGAGAGGAGAGAGGAGGCTCTCTGGAGGAGCTATAACCGAGGAGAGAGGAGAGAGGAGAGGAGAGGAGAGAGGAGAGAGGAGAGGAGAGAGGAGAGGAGAGGAGAGAGAGAGGAGAGGAGAGGAGAGAGGAGGCTCTCTGGAGGAGCTATAACCGAGGAGAGAGGAGAGGAGAGAGGAGAGGAGAGGAGAGGAGAGAGGAGGCTCTCTGGAGGAGCTATAACCGAGGAAAGAGGAGAGAGGAGAGGAGAGGAGAGAGGAGAGGAGAGGAGAGAGGAGGCTCTCTGGAGGAGCTATAACCGAGGAGAGAGGAGAGGAGAGAGGAGAGGAGAGGAGAGGAAGAGGAGAGGAGAGGAGAGAGAGGAGGAGAGGAGAGGAGGGGAGAGGAGAGAGGAGGCTCTCTGGAGGAGCTATAACCGAGGAGAGAGGAGAGGAGAGAGGAGAGGAGAAGAGAGGAGGCTCTCTGGAGGAGCTATAACCGAGGAAAGAGGAGAGAGGAGAGAGACAGGAGGCTCTCTGGAGGAGCTATAACCGAGGAGAGAGGAGAGGAGAGAGGAGGCTCTCTGGAGGAGCTATAACCGAGGAGAGAGGAGAGGAGAGAGGAGGCTCTCTGGAGGAGCTATAACCCAGGAGAGAGGAGAGGAGACAGGAGGCTCTCTGGAGGAGCTATAACCGAGGAGAGAGGAGAGGAGAGAGGAGGCTCTCTGGAGGAGCTATAACCCAGGAGAGAGGAGAGGAGAGAGGAGAGAGGAGGCTCTCTGGAGGAGCTATAACCGAGGAGAGAGAAGGAGAGAGGAGGCTCTCTGGAGGAGCTATAACCCAGGGAGAGGAGAGGAGAGAGGAGAGAGGAGGCTCTCTGGAGGAGCTATAACCGAGGAGAGAGCAGAGGAGAGAGGAGAGAGGAGAGAGGAGAGAGGAGGCTCTCTGGAGGAGCTATAACCGAGGAGAGAGCAGAGGAGAGAGGAGAGAGAGGAGAGGAGGCTCTCTGGAGGAGCTATAACCGAGGAGAGAGCAGAGGAGAGAGGAGAGGAGAGGAGAGGAGAGAGGAGAGAGGAGAGAGGAGGCTCTCTGGAGGAGCTATAACCCAGGAGAGAGGAGAGAGGAGAGAGGAGGCTCTCTGGAGAGCTATAACCCAGGAGAGAGGAGAGAGAGAGGAGAGAGGAGGCTCTCTGGAGGAGCTATAACCGAGGAGAGAGCAGAGGAGAGAGGAGAGAGGAGAGAGGAGAGAGGAGGCTCTCTGGAGGAGCTATAACCATTTTACGTAATTATTTCCCACATGTTTTAATACTGTCATTGATATGAATTATTGTTATTGAATCCCAGTATAGTTTCCATGGATACGGTGTATTTACTGGGTATTTAGGCTGTAATCCAGAGTGTTTTCTTAATGGCGTCACTTTCTGGCTCTTTAAGAGGATGCTCTGGCAAATGTCCACAAAAAGGTGTCGATATAAATAAGATGAACTTTCTTGAACTGAAATAAAAGTAAGGATTAGTAAAACTGGCTCAACAGGTCGAAGTATTGGCGCTAACTCTGCATTTTAAGAGACTTTTAGACGCTCAAAGTGACTCGGTCTTCTCTCTGAGTTGTTGTACGGTAAGTTTTGCATTAATAATGTGTATTTAGATATTAACGCTGCAATGTGTCGGCTGTGATCCAGTCTGCTTGCTTCAAAGTGTCCCTTTCTGTTGGTTGAATTGCTTTCTGGCTCTTACATTAAGATGATCTGTTTTAAAAACAGGTCAAATCAAAGTATTAGAGCTAAATCTGCATTTTTAAGAGACTTTTAGACGCTCAAAGTGACTCTGTCTTCTATCTCTGTTGTTGTACGGTACGTTTTTATAATTAATAATGTGTATTTATCTATTCACGCTGCAATCCAAATCGTTTTAGTGTCATTTCCGGGCTCTTAAAGGAGACTTGTAGACGCTTAAAGTGCCTCTTGTCTCTGTGTTGTCCAGTACGACGTGTATTCACCAGATAGTAATGCTGCATTTTGCTTAAAGTGCCTCTTGTCTTGTGTCTGTTGTTGCCGGGCAGCTTTAATGTGACCATGTGAGCGCTGGGTTGCAGAGCCCCGGATCGTGGGGGGCTCTCAGTAATCCCCTGACATGGAGGCCAGCAGAGGGAGAACAGATTGACTCACATCTGGGGTGGTAAGTAGGATGGTCGCTCTGCAGGCATAGAGGAGATTACCCGGAGAATCCCAGATCAGACGAGGAAACACAAGAGAGACGCTTTTACCCTCCTGCTGAATGCTATTCACTCCATGAAATCTCTTTGTCTCTGCGTTCAAAATAAATATGAATTTCAATGTGATGTATTACTCAAAATGGTTGCTTCCTCCTCCAACACGTTATCTCCTTTAATACTGACAGCTATACGGATAAATCAAATCAAGCAAACGGAGGACTTTCTATACGGACTAAGAAGCTTCAGCAGAACATTAAAAAACATCAGCATGGTTTCAAAATTCACACTTGTGCCACTGTTCTTGTAAATGTCCCTCCCAATGAAACACGGTGTTTTTTGCCTTGTGCATATGTCTCTCCTCCTGCGCAGGAACAGAGGAGGAGAGTAAAGTGCGTGGCCGCTGTGGAAAGAAGGGCTCGGACAGGCAGCAGTCCATGAAGCATGCAGGGTCTCGTAGGGACTTTGATCTGGATTGTATCTGGGGGGGGGGGGGGGTCTGTACTTCTGAGGGACCAAGTGAGAGATAATCCAACCAAATCCAGTCTCAGGGTGAGAGAACAAAACAAAAGGTGTATGATACAGTGTTGAGATGTACGGAAGGGAGAAGGGCCACATGAGAAATATTGTTGGGATGTAAGCAAATGTAAAAAAGTCCGATTTTTTTTTGAATTGGTCAGATCTCAAAAATGTGATAGAAGGAAATGTAAAAAGCCAAATGAGTTTTTCCGAGATTCAAAACTGGGAATGGTCCATCTCGATTTACGGAAGAGGACAAGAGCCACGTGGGAACATTTTGGGAGAGAAAAATGTGGTTTCTGAGAGTCAGACTTTTGGGATTAAAGTCAGAATTTATTTTAGTTAGTCAAATCTCAACAATGTTCCACATGTCCCCCCCTAATCGTCCCCCGTAGAGATTGGACTTTCAGCAGTGTTCAGATTTACGGAAGAGGGTAAGGGCCACATGAGAAAATGTTAGGGATGTGACCAAATGTTAAAGGATCAGGATTTGGAACTGGTCAAATCTCTAATATGTTTCCACATGTCCTCCCTAATCCTCTTCCGTAGAGATTGAACTTTCAGATCCACTTCTTCCTCCTCTTCACCCACAATCACAAACCAGTGATAGAAGGAAACGTAAAAAGCCAGATGGAGTCCGTTTCTTTCTGCCGTGTTTTTTCCGAGATTGAAAACTGGGAATGGTCCATCTCGAGGTACGGAGGAGGAAACGGGCCACGTGGGAAATACTGTTGGGATTTGACCAAATGTAAAATAAAAATTGGTTTGAGAAAGTCAGAATTTTGGGTTGGTCAAATCTCAAATCTGTTCCCACGTGTCCTCCCTAATCGTCCTCCGTGGAGATTGAACTTTCAGCAGTGTTGAGACCCACTTCTTCCTCCTCACAGTCTTTGGGGGTTGATAGAGGGGGGGGATGGAACTGGAAAAGCCAGGTGAGTCCACAGCGTTTCTGCCTTTCTGCCGTGTTGTCTACGAGATTCAAAACTGGGAATGGTCCATCTCGATTTACGGAAGAGGGTTAGGGCAACATGGGAACATTTTGGGGATGTGTTGAGATCCACTTCTTCCACAAACCAGTCTTGATAGAAGGAAATGTAAAAAGCCAGGTGATTCCACAGCGTTTCTGCCGTGTTTTTTTTTCCGAGATTCAAAACTGGGAATGGTCCATCTCGTCCAGCCACGATGCGGGGCTTGTGGGGAAGTCGGGGTATCCTGTACTACTCCCTGTGGACAGGTCTGAGTTGGGCCCCCCTCCCATGGCCCTCAGACCCTGCCCCCCCCACCCTGAGCCACCAGACTGTCCATGCTGAAGCCCAGGCTGTGGAGGGCAGCGAGGTGATGGAGGAGGGGGACTGCGGCAGGCCGTAGGGACTTCCCGCCCGGATATCATCGTGATACTGTTGTCCCGCCGCGTCCACCGAGAAACCGTTTCCATTCAGCGCCACGATGTTCACGTCCCCCACGCTGTTCACGTCCCCCACGCTGCCGTACAGCCCGTTGGTGTGGCCGAGGTCCGAGAGCACCTGGTCGTCTGTGGGAGAGGAGAGAGATAGTTAGTTTTGCGCTGTCACAAAAAGGGAGAACAGAACTAGGTAGAAAAGCTTTTCAAAGTCAACTTTATTGTGAATATTTCAAACTTTCTTTGTGTGTACAGACAGAGAGATCGAAATACCGTTTCCCACAATCCCAAATACAAAATACAAATATATATATAACGTGTGAATAAAGAGCACCAATGAAACACTTACTGGTGATTTTATACTGGGATTAATGGGTCAACATTTGCATTTAGGTCCATGTGAAACCTCATTGTGTCCCCAGACACAACCCATACATATGCTGCCCCTTCTGCTTGGAATAATGTACAGAAGGAGCTGAAACTGTCAGATGTGATCTGATCAAATGCACCCTAAAGCAGGGGTCTCCAACCTTTCTCCACCTGAGAGCTACTTTGAAAAAATGAAAGTGGCCAAGAGCTACTTGCATCACATCGCTTACATTTATTCACACAGCACTCATCAGTTGAATTAAGCTACTTTTGCACACGTGTGAAATTGCAATACCTAAAGCTTATCACAAATCTTAACTTCACATCAAGGTCCAAGAAAACGACAATTTCTCACATATTAATATGGACAACATCGTAAGTACATCACTGAAGATTCACATAAATGTCCAAGAGAAAAATACAATGTTTTCACTTCTTATTATGGCCCACATAGTAAATACATCGCCTTAATAGCTTCATCATCTCAATCAGTGATTAAGTGAATAATAAAGTTTCTATCAGGTCACTGTCAGCCTGTCACTATTATTAGTAGTTATTTTTCAGGAGGGGCGGGGTTTGGAGGAACGGAGAGGAGACGGTGATTGCGGAAGCTTTCCTCCTGCCTTCACAAACTTTACACACGTATTTATCGTCTGAAAATAGCAAGAGGACTTTCATACTCTGCAATCCAAGACTTGATTAAATCCACCAAAAACCTGACATGACGATAACGAGTGTTTTTCAAAAAACACAAATCCCTCCCTGTGTGTCTCTGAGCCGCAGCGACGCGGCCTGATTCAGAGCGGGTCGTTCTGCTGTTGGTTCTGGTGCTGCTGGATGAAGCAGACTGCTCCGTGTGTGGTGTCGCTGTGCCGCTGTCACATCTGCTCCTTGATCTCTGCGTCACGGACCAATTTTATATTTGTGTGACAGAAACAATTCTAAAATAAAAACAATGAAAAATCAAGAAGCAACGTTACTACGCTATAATCGATAATCGAGCGGCGAGCTACTGAAAAGCTGCCCGCGAGCGATCGACGTGTTGGAGACCCCTGCCCTAAAGGGTCTTTGAGCATGCTTTCTCTTAGTGATTGTGATTTTATGTTAAATGTTTTTTTTAGGAGACAGTCAATTCATATATATTCAAATATCACAAACTACACACTGTCCTTAAAGAGGCCCTATTACGCTGGTTGGGGTTTAGCCTCTCCTGTAGTGTTTCCTATAGGTTTTAGTGCATGTAAACGGTCTGCAAAGCCTATTTGGAGAGTTGAATGGCTTAAAGTTCACCTATTATGATATATTTGAACACTATATTATACTGTAGGGCCATATCTATACAAAACATGTCTCTGAAGTGTTTTGCTCAACAACACCAAAAACAGATCACCCATTGGAGCCTCAAACCCTCTGTTTCAGCCCTGTTACTAAAGTGCTGATTCTGGGTCAGTAGCTACGGGGCCACATAGAGCTGCAGAGAGAAGCTTTACAGCAGAAGAGAAGCAGATTCTCAGCTAAATGCTCCATATCATGTTCCAAACCACATCAAGGACTCTCTCTGAAACAGTACGGAGCTCAAACTCTTTCTCTCTCTCAGGTTTACCACAAGGTGACTTCCTTCTTATTTCCTGCTTCTTCACACACACTCTCTCCAGTACAGGTTAGCTCTGAGTGTTAGCATGCTAATGTAAACACAGACCATATTACTTCCAGAACACGTCTCATTGTTTCTGACAGCAACGTTTCTGATTGGCCCGTGGGTGTAAAGCCCGCCCACATTATAGTAATGTCGTCATGACGCAGCAAATCTGGATCAGCTCCGTTGTTCCACCGTTTTTAGAGATTTTTGGTTTTCTGACACTTTGTGATAGGGCTGCTCAATTAGTCGTATTTTAATCGATTTTGGCTTCAACGATTATGAAAACAACATAATCGAAATAAAACGATTATTTGTATTTCTTTTAATTATTTTTATTTCTTTCTTTAAAAAAGAAATTGTATTGGTTTTTCAGTTGAGTTACACTTAAAGTTCAGGGTAATCAACCTACTTTGTGAGTCTCCTGACACCGAGGACACATGGTGATGTAGAGAAGACATCACAAAGTGCATTTTGCATGATAGCAGACCTTTAGTGGACATAGGTGGGCTTTCAGTATTCTGATGTCCTGATATCACTGGTCAAACATTTGCAAAGAGTGCCGATTGTGCTCTTTGGGGGTTCCCTTTCCTGTAGTGTGTTCTGTAGATGTTGGTGCATGTGAATGGTCTGCAAAGGCTCAAATCCCTGTGTTCCCTCCACACTCCCTGAACTGTAAATGAGCTCCTTCTACCTCCGGAAGAAAGCCTATATTTAACGGGGAGAGACGCTCCCTCTCATCATCACCTTCACTTAGCATGAGGCGTTTTAAAACTTTAACACATCAACAGTGCTGTCAACTGCAAAAGCATTATATAGCTGTTATTCTTCAATACAGTTAAGTGCTTTTATGGGTGAGAGTTATTGGGGTTTCACAGGTGCAGTAAGTGGAGGCTGAGCCAGTGCTTGGTATTTGATCTGTGCCTCTTCTCCCTCTCCAGCATCAGGAGGTCTGTATGTGTGCGATCGCTGCAGCATATCTTTGTTTCCATCTCCATCCCTCCCCCGAGTGGCTTCAATAACAACACAGAGCGCTTTCTCTCTAATTGACTAAAAGCCCGCGTGCTTTATAGAGTTTCTGTCACCACGTTTTCATTTCTCATAAAAACGGGCCTTTCTTTTTTAAAAGTGGCTCGAAGACTTTTACGACTGCGCCCAAAACGGGTTTTGCAACATTAAATAACACCGGGATGTCCGAGCTGTCGTTTGCATCTCACTAAGAAGCCTCTCTGTGCTCCAATAAGCTCCATCACGGCGGCAGGGGGTGTGAGGGGAATGTGAATGAGATTCTTTGTATCGAACAATGCAAGAAAACAACCATTCAATTCTGCAGCAGCGTTTCATTTAGCAGCTCCATCAATTTCATTAGGGTTACTGACAATGTGCTGATATACACCTGAACATCAACTGGAGAGGACTCTTTAAAGTAGAGACACTACATACTGATATACACCTGAACATCAGCTGGAGAGGACTCTTTAAAGTAGAGACACTACATACTGATATACACCTGAACATCAGCAGGAGAGGACTCTTTAAAGTAGAGACACTACATACTGATATACACCTGAACATCAGCGGAGAGGACTCTTTAAAGTAGAGACACTACATACTGATATACACCTGAACATCAGCAGGAGAGGACTCTTTAAAGTAGAGACACTACATACTGATATACACCTGAACATCAGCAGGAGAGGACTCTTTAAAGTAGAGACACTACATACTGATATACACCTGAACATCAGCAGGAGAGGACTCTTTAAATAGAGACACTACATACTGATATACACCTGAACATCAGCAGGAGAGGACTCTTTAAAGTAGAGACACTACATACTGATATACACCTGAACATCAGCAGGAGAGGACTCTTTAAAGTAGAGACACTACATACTGATATACACCTGAACATCAGCAGGAGAGGACTCTTTAAAGTAGAGACACTACATACTGATATACACCTGAACATCAGCAGGAGAGGACTCTTTAAAGTAGAGACACTACATACTGATATACACCTGAACATCAGCAGGAGAGGACTCTTTAAAGTAGAGACTACATACTGATATACACCTGAACATCAGCAGGAGAGGACTCTTTAAAGTAGAGACACTACATACTGATATACACCTGAACATCAGCAGGAGAGGACTCTTTAAAGTAGAGACACTACATACTGATATACACCTGAACATCAGCAGGAGAGGACTCTTTAAAGTAGAGACACTACATACTGATATACACCTGAACATCAGCAGGAGAGGACTCTTTAAAGTACAGACACTACATACTGATATACACCTGAACATCAGCTGGAGAGGACTCTTTAAAGTAGAGACACTACATACTGATATACACCTGAACATCAGCTGGAGAGGACTCTTTAAAGTAGAGACACTACATACTGATATACACCTGAACATCAGCAGGAGAGGACTCTTTAAAGTACAGACACTACATACTGATATACACCTGAACATCAGCAGGAGAGGACTCTTTAAAGTAGAGACTACATACTGATATACACCTGAACATCAGCAGGAGAGGACTCTTTAAAGTAGAGACTACATACTGATATACACCTGAACATCAGCAGGAGAGGACTCTTTAAAGTAGAGACTACATACTGATATACACCTGAACATCAGCAGGATATTATCCTGTAATGGGTCATTGTGCAGAAGGAGTACTTTTTAGGAACCAATCAGAACTGTCACTTGAGTAATTGAGTATTTTAATTTTACAACTATAGTATTTGTACTTTGACTTAGGAAAGGATCTGAGTACTGAGTATCTCGTACCTCTGAAGCTCAGCTCGCTGTCGCTCAGCCTGCGTCGTCGGCGAGCTCTCTTTCTCCACTTTGGTTCCCCCTCTGTTGCGTTTCACACTTTTATAAAACTGAGTCCAGCGATGTCGCCCTGCGTCTTTCTTCAGACGCTTCTCCTTCGCTCGCCGGTTCTGGAACCACACCTGAAGGAGAAAATAACAATAAACATTTAGGTAAGGCAAGGCAAGGCACGTTTATTTATATAGCACCTTTCAACAAACAAATATCTATAAAAATATGTATGCAGACCCCAAACACATCCTGGATAGAGCGTTTGAGTGCTGCCCTCGTCGGGCAGAAGGTAGAGATTACCAAACTGTACATTGAACAGGTATAAGTTGTCCTTTGTTCCGCTGTCAATCAAGCTGCTGAACAGTCAGGAACAATTGTGACTATGCTGTTAGGAGTTATTGGGAGGTGCAATGTTTACAGTGTAGTTTGTGCAATCGAGAAGGTTAAATAGGGGAAGTGCATTATGTGTAAATAGGCACTTTCCCTATTGCACCTATGCATAGTGTCCGTCAAATTGCACAATAGGGATATGTGCAATTTGACGGACACTATGCATAGGTGCAATAGGGAAAGTGCAATATTTGATTATGTATGAATGCAATAGGGAAAGTTCTGTACCTGTGTTTCTTGTTTCTCTGCCATGTGATCTCTGTTCTGTATCTATGACCGATTGACCTGAATGTTTATGTGTATTATCTCGATGCCCAAGACAAATTTCTCCTAAGGGAGACAATAAAGCTCTATCTTATCTAAAAAAAATATATATATACACAATCAAAAGACCCATTTATACATATCTACACATTAAGACCTAAATAAAACACAACAATCAATATATACAAAATAACTGTCACTTCAATATCTTTGAGAATGTACATTAGTGCAAGACTGTCCATAGCAGCGTACAAAGTGTCTGGTGCTGGATCTCAGTGGATCTCAGTGGATCTCAGTGGATCTGAGTGGATCTCAGTGGATCTCAGTGGATCTCAGTGGATCTCAGTGGATCTCAGTGGATCTGAGTGGATCTCAGTGGATCTCAGTGGATCTCAGTGGATCTGAGTGGATCTCAGTGGATCTCAGTGGATCTCAGTGGATCTGAGTGGATCTCAGTGGATCTCAGTGGATCTCAGTGGATCTGAGTGGATCTCAGTGGATCTCAGTGGATCTCAGTGGATCTGAGTGGATCTCAGTGGATCTCAGTGGATCTCAGTGGATCTGAGTGGATCTCAGTGGATCTCAGTGGATCTCAGTGGATCTGAGTGGATCTCAGTGGATCTCAGTGGATCTCAGTGGATCTCAGTGGATCTGAGTGGATTTCTCTCAGTCAGCTTCATTCTGACGACACAGATCAAGTGTTGGTTGTGTTTTAAACATAGTCCTTCAGAGACGTGTTCTGTTTATATCTGAGAACTATGATATATCGATGAAAGAAATAGTATAATAGGGGACCTTTAAAGATGCATTGTCTAAAAACAAGACTCCATATCTCACTGCATTGTTACTTCTTAAAGTGGACCTATGCTATATTGATGTAGGGCCATACCTTTACAAAACATGTCTGTGAAGTTTTATTTTCAAAATACCAAACAGATCACTCGTTGTTGCCGTGCCTCATGCTGCTCATACCCCTCTTTTGAAGCCCTGTTAGAGAAACGTGGATTTTGGGTCCTTAGCTTGAAAAAAGAAAAGAAGAGGAGGCGGAGCTAACGCCTGATCAGAATTCTACCTGAGATAAAGTTACATTCTGCTGTGATAAAACGCCATCCTGTTCTAAACCACATCAAGGATTATTTCTGAAACAGTATGGAGCTCAAATGATTTTTCTCTTGCAGGTTTATCACAAGGTGAGTTCCTTTTTTATTTCTGCTTTTTAAACACGTACTCTTCAGTACAAGTTAGCTCTGAGTGTTAGCGAGGCTTGCTAATGTAAACAAAGACGTCCAAAACACGTCAGGCATTGTTTCTGATAGCAACTTTCTGTGGGTCCGCCGACGTCACCACGGATGGACACGTCAGTTCGGATGGAATCTGTATCCGCTCGTTGTACACCCGTTTTTAAAAGATTTGGGTACGGAGGAAAAGAGAGAGGGTTTTATTTTCTGACGCTGCGTGAGTTCCCCGACGCACCGGGGACACGTGTTTATGTATAGACATCACAAAGTGCATTTTGCATGATAGGTCCCCTTTAAGTTATTAGGTCTTATAGTGTAAAGGACATATTCTGACGACACAGATCAAGTGTTTGTAGTGTTTTAAACATGTCAGAGTGCATAGATATTCTCCCCTGTACCTGCACCACCCTCATGTCCAGCCCCGTCTCCGAGGACAGCTGCTCCCGCACGTGACGGGCAGGTTTTGGGGAGTTTTTGTAGGCACTTTTCAGGGTCTCCAGCTGCTTGGCGGTGATGGTGGTCCTCGGCCTCTTGGTCCCCGCCTCTGAATCATCTGAAAACACACCATTACAAGTGTGAGTGACTTCCTCTCACACACACTCTGCCTGTGCATGTTAAATGAAGTGAGTATTGGTGTACAGGAGTGTATTATTGTCCTTGTGCATCTGTCCAAGTCCCACAGCAGAGGACATAAATCCTCACAGCCTCATAACAGCTTCACTTTACATAATCAATCAATGCATGGAAGTCTCAACGGAGAGACAGCACACACACACACACACACACACACACACACACACACACACACACACACACCACACACACACACACACACACACACACATAAACACACACACACACACACACACACATACACACACACACACACACACACACACACACCCACACACACATACACATACACACACACACACACACATGCATACACACACACACACACACACATACACACATGCATACACACACACACACACATACACACATACACACACACACACATTCATACACACACATACACACACACACACACACACACACACACACACCCAGAACACACACTCCATACAATTTTTTCCCATTTTAATGACTTTTTTTAAATGTTATTTTATTATTAACCTGTTTTATTTATTTAAATTGACTGGATCTTCGTCACATCTTGAATGCACACAGCGTTAACTATTATGCAGTATGTGGACATGTCAGTAGATCTGTCTGTGTGTGCAAACTGTGTATGTCTTTTACCGTCTAATATCTACGATGAAGGACTTGTATCTTCTGAGGAACCTACAGACAGAGTCTAGAACACTTCTCCGTACGATAAGATAACAATCATACCGTTCTGTTTGGCGGTCTCGTAGTCCACCTTGCAGACCAGCCTCCCGTCCTCCATCAGGTAGAACTCGTCCCCGGTGGCCAGCTGCCTGGAGCACATGATGCAGGCGAAGCAGTGCAGGTGGTACACGAAGTCCTGCGCCTTCCTCACCACCTGAGTGGGGGGGATGCCCTGCTGGCACGAGGCACACTTTGTTCCAAACCTCCTGCAGGAAGAACAAGAGAAGAGAGTGACGTTAGAACATTTACAACAAGACATGAGCCTGACATCCTTCTTCTGTTCACAGTGGTGTTATGTAACTAAGGAACTAAGCACCTAAAATATATTTTAATCCACGATCGCCCCGCTAGAACATTACGCTCCCAGGTCCGTTAGTTTTAATCGGAGAGGCAGAGAGTGTCCAAACCTTTAAGAGTGCGTTAGACCTACATTTTGAACAAAGCCTTCGGTTGGAGCTGGTATTTAAACATACTGTATCTGAGTACTTCTACTTTTACTCAAGTACACGATCTGAGTACTTCCTCCACCTGCTTACGCCCTCTTCACTTTACAGGCTGGTGGTGTTAGCGACACCGACCCAGATTAAATGTCTCCTGCTGCCAGACAGATATTGCTCATCTCCTCAGGAGGACTGATGGCACAGAGTCAGAGTTACAGAAGCTCCAGCTGTCGAAGAGAAAAATCAGCAGTGGAGCATTTCTGTTAACGATGGAGCTGTCTGCAGGCTGATGGATGGAGAGGATCAATGCACTGTGTGTGTGTGTGTGTGTGTGTGTGTGTGTGTGTGTGTGGTGTGTGTGTGTGTGGTGTGTGTGGTGTGTGTTGTGTGTGTGTGTGTGTGTGTGTGTGTGTGTGTGTGTGTGTGTTTGCATGTTTATGTGTTTGCAGATGAAGTACTGAGAGCTAAAGAGGAGGAGGAGGAGGAGGAGGAGGTGGAGGAGGAGGAGGAGGAGGAGGAGGAGGAGGTGGAGGAGGAGGAGGAGGATGAGGAGGGGCGCCCACAGTAAACACACCCTGAGGAGAACCAATAAAACACAGACTCAGGAGAGGCTTTCAATCACAGCGCCAACCCAGGAAATAAAAAGAGCAAGGTGAAGCCTCCAAATCACTGCTGGGAAACACAGCCTCTGGAAGTGTGTGTGTGTGTGTGTGTGTGTGTGTGTGTGTGTGTGTGTGTGTGTGTGTGTGTGTGTGTGTGTGTGTGTGTGTGTGTGTGTGTGTGTGCGTGCGTGCGTGTGTACAGTGGTGTAGAGTAACTAAGTACATTTGCTCAAGTACAATTTAGTATTTCCATTTGATGCTATACTGTGTACTTCTACTCCACTACATGTATTTAATACCTTTAGTTACTTCACAGATGTGGATGAATGATGTGAAATCTAACCAAGTGTTAAATCAGACTTTAGTTCCACCTGGAGTAAATCCACCAGCTACCCTGCAGTCTACAAAGTCATTCAGACTAGCTGCACCTTCACCAGCTTTGAGAACACTTTCATGATCAATCATTATAAAACATATCATATATATTATTCTGAAATGGACCAATCTGCACAACGACTACTTTCACTGTCTTTCACTATATTTTGATGAGAATACTTTTCTACTTTCACTTGAGGAACATTTTGAATGCAGGACTTTTACTGTAACAGAGTATTCCTACACTCTGGTACTTCTACTTTTACTCAAGTACAAGACCTGAGTACTTCTACTTTTACTCAAGTACAAGACCTGAGTACTTCTACTTTTACTCAAGTACAAGATCTGAGTACTTCTACTTTTACTCAAGTACAAGCTCTGAGTACTTCTTCCACCTCCGAATGTGTGTATGTTGCTGTGAGTATGTACAGTCACACACACACACACACACACACACACACACACACACACACACACACACACACACACACGTGTTCCTCACCACACCATGCTAACGTCCCCCTTGTCCCTGGGGGGGCTAACACTGTTAGCTCTCACTGAGTCTCCAGAGCTCTTTAGCTCTCATTCAGGCTCTGAGCATTAAAACCTCTCCAACATGATTTGGTAAAACGCTCCGATCTGCTGATCCTGTTCTGGATGAAAGTCAAACTCAATTTTCTTTCTTTAATGCCAATCGTTTGACGGCAAGAGAGAAAGAAAGAAAGGGCTTTTGAACTCTTATTTTGAAAGGTGTTGCTTACTCTTTCAATATCAACATAAAAGGCATAAAGGTGACCTATTATTATTTTTAAATTAGTAATAGAGAATACCGTCTGCAATATTATTATGCAATTCATATAATTAAGCATAAAAAGTCCATTATGGTACCATCCATATATAACAGACTGGCAAAATGATAGGTGTTAAACTCAAAATTAACTTGGACAGAATAATTATTCACCAAAATAAAATATTATTACCAGCGGTTTTTTTATAGCTGTTTTGGTTCAGAAATAAACATTAAAGTTGATAAAAGCTTACTGCAATAATACCGGGATATGTCGAAATAATGGCGCTGTATTTAAGCTAATATGCTAATAACAATTAGTAGGCTAGCCGTTACAATTTACAAAATACACATCCTGTAACAGT
>CM053243.1:1053897-1191058 GCA_028583405.1 Pogonophryne albipinna
GAAGAAAAGACTGAAAATAATATCTGTCATCATAGTTTTCGAGACATAATCATAAAAGGGGCTCGTTTCTGCTTTTGGGTCTTTTTCTCCTTCCCTGTAAAGTTCTAAAGGTTTTAGTGCATGTAAATGGTCTGCAAAGGCTAACATCCCCAAGTTCCCGGAACATGATGACATCACTCGCGCACCTATTGGCTAGCGCTCCAACACCTTGTACGTGATAGGCTAAGGGGCGGGACTTCTCTAAGCGGTTGACCAATCAATCGGTGTGCCACAACCCTGAAACCCAGAACAGCTGTACAAGAGAGCTATCGAGGCGTTTGACAGAAAGCCTTATTCATACCACCACTGTACCATCCCTGAGAAACACCACTTCTTAAGTTTTGACAATTTTAAGTCTTTTAAAAGTATGTGTTTTTTTGTATAAATGTTTACATGGACTGGGAAATGGGATTGTCCCACTCTCAATAGTTTTAAAGGTCAACTCAAAGAATGGTTGAGAAACAAACAGACGTGCGATCACCGCTAAGTGCACTTTAACACAGGGGTGTCTCCTCTTGCACTTTAGGTATCTCTTGTATCGTCTCTTGCACCTTACATGTCGTTGCTGCTATATTGTATTACCATGTCATAAATACTCGTGTATGCTGCTCTTGCTCTTTTGCACTTTTTGCATATCATGTATTTTGTTTTTGCTGTTTGTAAAATGTAATTTTCTTAAATGTTTTATGTGAGGGACTGCGGATGGAAATTAGCTCAAAGCTAAATCTGGCACTGTTACGCTTGATACATTTGAATGTATTCAGTGTTGATTACTGTGCATTGTCCCAGCCAAATAAACGATTAAATGAAATCACAACAATGCCGGCCAGCTAACCAATCAGAGCAGACTGGGCTCTGGTTTCAGACAGAGGGTGAAAAGAGGTGCTGCAGCACAGGCAGTATGAGAACAATAAGGAGCTTTCTGAACACTAAAGCATGGAGACAGTACATACTGATATACACCTGAACATCAGCAGGAGAGGACTCTTTAAAGTAGAGACACTACATACTGATATACACCTGAACATCAGCAGGAGAGGACTCTTTAAAGTAGAGACACTACATACTGATATACACCTGAACATCAGCAGGAGAGGACTCTTTAAAGTAGAGACACTACATACTGATATACACCTGAACATCAGCAGGAGAGGACTCTTTAAAGTAGAGGCACTACATACTGATATACACCTGAACATCAGCAGGAGAGGACTCTTTAAAGTAGAGACACTACATACTGATATACACCTGAACATCAGCAGGAGAGGACTCTTTAAAGTAGAGACACTACATACTGATATACACCTGAACATCAGCAGGAGAGAACTCTTCAAAGTAGAGACACTACATACTGATATACACCTGAACATCAGCAGGAGAGGACTCTTTAAAGTAGAGACACTACATACTGATATACACCTGAACATCAGCAGGAGAGGACTCTTTAAAGTAGAGTCACTACATACTGATATACACCTGAACATCAGCAGGAGAGGACTCTTTAAAGTAGAGGCACTACATACTGATATACACCTGAACATCAGCAGGAGAGGACTCTTTAAAGTAGAGGCACTACATACTGATATACACCTGAACATCAGCAGGAGAGGACTCTTTAAAGTAGAGGCACTACATACTGATATACACCTGAACATCAGCAGGAGAGGACTCTTTAAAGTAGAGGCACTACATACTGATATACACCTGAACATCAGCAGGAGAGGACTCTTTAAAGTAGAGACACTACATACTGATATACACCTGAACATCAGCAGGAGAGGACTCTTTAAAGTAGATACACTACATACTGATATACACCTGAACATCAGCAGGAGAGGACTCTTTAAAGTAGAGACACTACATACTGATATACACCTGAACATCAGCAGGAGAGGACTCTTTAAAGTAGAGACACTACATACTGATATACACCTGAACATCAGCAGGAGAGGACTCTTTAAAGTAGAGACACTACATACTGATATTCACCTGAACATCAGCAGGAGAGGACTCTTTAAAGTAGATACACTACATACTGTTATAGACCTGAACATCAGCAGGAGAGGACTCTTTAAAGTAGAGACACTACATACTGATATACACCTGAACATCAGCAGGAGAGGACTCTTTAAAGTAGAGACACTACATACTGATATACACCTGAACATCAGCAGGAGAGGACTCTTTAAAGTAGAGACACTACATACTGATATTCACCTGAACATCAGCAGGAGAGGACTCTTTAAAGTAGAGACACTACATACTGATATAAACCTGAACATAATTCCTCAGGATCTTGGTCATATTTCATACATCAAAGTGTGGTCAGAAGATGAACGTGGGGTAATTCAAATGCGCGACATGACGGAGAGTCACTTCAGCAGCAATCTGGAAAGTAATCGGGCCAATTTGTTTCCGAAATGACTCGCGTCCCGTCGGAGGAGAGCTGATCTGAAACCAGCCGAGTGATCCGTCATGCTGACAGGAACAAAGAGGAGGCCAGGCGGCGACTAACAAGAAATCACAACAACTTCTGAGGCAGGCAGAGACACACACTCAGAAAGTTTTAAAGTGTTATTTTAAAGAGCAGAGAGCCAATCAGCATGTGTAGAACCAACCCAGTCTCACATCTAAACTTTTAATAACTACGTTGGTCCACAACTTGGGACGTAGTATTTCTACAAAAACGTCTCTGAAATTGTAAGATCCCTACGTTTTTTTTCACCATTCATTCCAATGGCTGGCGTCTTTGTCACGTGATCTTCAAATTTCTCCCCGCAGAAAAAAAAATCATTTTCCCCTGTGCAATTCTCCAACCCAGTCTCACATCTCACATCACATCGTCATGAACAAATACCGGAAACAGACGTAGGCAAGATCCTCAGCTCGGTGATTGGATGGTTTAGCAGCAATGCACATTGGGAAATGGTGTTTATGTGATGTGAAATCCAAAAACATTTTTTTTAAATAAAATAATACTTTATTCCGAGTGTGCTTGCTTTTCTCTTTGAAAGTCATCACATAACAGCATTGTAATACACGGTTCGGCTGCATTAAATATTACATATCTGCCGTAGTTCTGTATTTATAGAGCCCTGATGAGAAGACTTCTAGACAAACATGAGGAACTGAAAACGTGACGTGGATCATAAATATAAATATATCAGCAATTAAACAACATCTTACATTTCTTTTCACACAATACGTCTCCTTGCAGTATCAACACTAATTCATCTGACTTTTATATTTGATCCAATTGGTAGATAGGCTGTATTTACACCATAAAGGTGCACAGCTGATATAAAGGGACACCTAGTGGTTAAAGCATGTTATTGAATTTCATTATTTTTATTATTAGATATTAATAGGATCCCTATAAAGTATATTCATTACTCGTTATTCTCTACTAATAGTTAATTAAAGACTGTATATAATGACTATTTTGCACATCCCTTTCAAGATTTCAAGATTTTCTAAGGTTTATTGACATATCATATAGGCCTACACAACTATGGTGTAGTTATGCAATGAATGAAAAACTTGGGTCGCAGGTTCCTCAACAGTGCATTACAAGACATCTATCAATATGTGTGCATACCTCCAGCAATGTTAACTGTGTTTTATTTTAACAGATATTATACATGTATTATACTCTTATAAGATGTATGTAGTATAAGAAATGTGCAGAATATGACAGTTTCTGCGAATAATCAGCTGTGAAGAAGGTATTCAGATCCTGTACTTGAGCAAAAGTACTAATGCCAGAATGGAAAAATACTCAGTTTCAAGTAAAAGTACTGAATCGATGAAGGTACATATGTAAAAGTATTATTTGGAAATATACTTGTGTGACATGCTAACAACATGCTAATCAAATGGAAGCTTTGACACCATGAGTTAGGGTTGTCGCGAGAACCGATTTGGTCCCAAGTCGATGCCAATAGTCCGAAAATGTACATTTAACCACAGGAGGCTTTGTATCATCGTGACTTGAGACCTGATCTGAGTGCACAGGTGGACGGATCTACGTTTATGGCACCGAATGTGCAAAAAAGAGGTTCAGAGAGTCAAAAACGGGATTACTGTCTGAACCCTCCTCGCACACCCTCACAAACTGTGTGTGTGTGTGTGTGTGTGTGTGATGCTCTTTTTTATGTTAATAATATAACAGCTCATAAAAACAGACGAGACATAAAAAATGCAAAACTTCACTGAAGCAGAATTAGCACAATTTTTAAAAGCTGAGTTTCCTGAGTGTTGAAATGTTTTTCAGCATCTCATGTGAAGCTGTGAAGAGTCCTTTTAAAAGCACACAAGTGGATGCATGTTTGTACATTTTCATATGTGAATTCATTTTAGCTGGGAAAGGTACGGTGGCCGACAGGAGCAAACTCGCTACAGCAGACCAAAACATTTCTATAAGGAGAAACTAAACTCGGTGCAGATTCAGAAAACAAGCAGATATAAAAACACAAATGTGCCTGAACTCATGAAGAAACATCTTCAGCAACTTGAGAACACCTGCAGCTTTTAGAAAACATTCAGCAACTCGACGACACATGCAGCTTTTAGAAAACATTCAGCAACTTGAGAACACCTGCAGCTTTTAGAAAACATTCAGCAACTTGAGAACACCTGCAGCTTTTAGAAAACATTCAGCAACTCGAGCAAACATGCGTTTACTAAAAGCTGCAGAAACCAAACGCTGCAAATACAAAATAAAAATGTTAAAGAAAAGAAAGTGAACAAACACTCAATTTGGTTAAAAAAAGAAATGTTGACCAAAAATGTTTTGACAAAAAAGAAGTTGACTAAAACCAAATTGGACAAAAAATAATTAATGTTGAACAAAAAAATATTGGACTAAAAAAAGGTTGACCAAAAAAAGAATACAACGAAAGAAAAAAAAAAGTTGACAAAAAAAGTGCATCACTCTTTAGTGTCCCCTGGTCTCCCAGCTGTGTGCGTCACTCTTTAGTGTCCCCTGGTCTCCCAGCTGTGTGCGTCACTCTTTAGTGTCCCCTGGTCTACCAGCTGTGTGCGTCACTCTTTAGTGTCCCCTGGTCTCCCAGCTGTGTGCGTCACTCTTTAGTGTCCCCTGGTCTCCAGCTGTGTGCGTCACTCTTTAGTGTCCCCTGGTCTCCAGCTGTGTGCGTCACTCTTTAGTGTCCCCTAGTCTCCAGCTGTGTGCGTCACTCTTTAGTGTCCCCTGGTCTCCCAACTGTGTGCGTCACTCTTTAGTGTCCCCTGGTCTACCAGCTGTGTGCGTCACTCTTTAGTGTCCCCTGGTCTCCCAGCTGTGTGCGTCACTCTTTAGTGTCCCCTGGTCTCCAGCTGTGTGCGTCACTCTTTAGTGTCCCCTAGTCTCCAGCTGTGTGCGTCACTCTTTAGTGTCCCCTGGTCTCCCAACTGTGTGCGTCACTTTTTAGTGTCCCCTGGTCTCCAGCTGTGTGCGTCACTCTTTAGTGTCCCCTGCTCTCCCAGCTGTGTGCGTCACTCTTTAGTGTCTCCTGGTCTCCAGCTGTGTGCGTCACTTTTTAGTGTCCCCATGGCCCAGTCTCAGGTCGACTCGGTCTCACCGGAAGTTGATTTGTCTGCGCCATCTTGAGTAGCGTCCCATGGCTCTTATTTTTGCCGGAGGAGCGAAGATCGAGGAGCGAGGAGCGATAATGGAGGAGCGATAACCGAGGAACCACCAGACCATCCTTCGATGAAATCCTCAGATACTCGCCCCGCCCCCTTACTGTGTATCGCTCACTGATTGGACGATGCAGCGCATGCACTGATCTGATGCTTCTTGACATGAGAGCAGTTTCCCAGCGGAGTGAAGAAAATACATGAAACTCACGAGACTCACTCCTCAGTTTTTCCGTGTTTTGATTCAATTAATGTTTCATTTAGTTACAAATATGTGATATATCTGAACAACAAAGTGGTCAGAAATCATTTTATTCATTTTTTGGAAACATTTTAATGATTGCTCTTTTCGTTTTACATTTTCATTTATTGTCATTTCCATTCAGTCAGTCATTAAGTCTATTAAAATATTAATTTGCTACATATCCACACAAACAAACAAAGTGTGCAATCCAATGAATGTTAATCTAACTGGGTTTTGATAGATAACATATCTCTTTTTCTTCTCTCAATTATTGTATTTCTATTGTGCACTCTAATCAATATTAATCAAACTATTGTTCGTTTATACATTTTAAGAATGGCGTTTATCTTTTTGGAGAATTAGTTCTTATTTGATTTCATTTATTTGGGTCTACAACAGATTTAATTTAATTTGATCGTTTATTTGATGAGGGACAATGCACATTAATGAACACTTTAGACAGGTTATGTTTCCAGTGTAAATATGCCGGATTATAGCTTTGAGCTAATTTCCATCCGTAGTCCCTGAGCAATGGGAGTGAGGGGGGGAAGGGGGATGTCCGGTGCCTTGCTCAAGGGCACCACGGCAGGGCAGGAGGTGAACTGGGACCTCTCCAAGTAGAAGTCCACACTCCATATTTTTAGGTCTGGTCGGGGACTTGAACCGGCGACCCTACAGTTCCCAGTCCAAGCCCCTACTGACTGAGCCACTGCCGGACAAATGATACAAATGTTTGTGTCTGTAAATCTGTACTAACAGAGGCGGGGGTGTTTGTGGAAATAACGGGGACAGAGCTGCTGTCAGACGATCAGCTGTGCAGCGTCATCACAAACAGACGTCGCTTCACGTGACGCTCCGGAGGAAAGGACGTCCCATTGCTCATACAGCTAATTTCCCTGCTTCTCGTGGTTTCCTTGCGTCTCTCCATGCTTCCCTGGTGGGAGGGACTAGTCGCAGGGAAACGACGCAAGTGAGGGACGCAAGGAGTTCATTTAACCGACACACTGCCTTCCTCAGGCAGTGTGTTTGTACCGGGGACAGGAGACCCCCCTTGATGAGAAACTGTAAGAAATGATCAGGGAATCCCTCCGGAGTGGAGTCATGACGACTGGATCTGAATTATGTTTTTGTATTTGGTGGTTTGTGTCCCAGCTGTCGATCAGCTGTGCGCAGCGTCTCCACTGCAGCCTGTGCATCTCAACCCCCCCCCCAGCAACTCTATATCCACCAGTTAAAGGAAATACAACTAATGTGTTGTGTTATATTAGGTGTACAATTTACCACATATGGTGTTCTTAGTTTCCAGACCTCCTGTGTTTTACGAGCGACTTATCAAGTCTTGGCAAACGGCATAAAACATGATTAAACATGGTAGTATATAAAACCATGCTCGTACAACCTAGAAATGCAAAACCGCATCATTTATGAGAAAACATTTCATAACATTAACACAACATATTCGAGGTGGTTTTAAATAACATATCCGTATTTATTTATTTCTCCAAGTTATGTGTTTGTGTTTCTGAGGAGTCTCACACAGGCGTTTGTTTAATCATTTTAAGATTGGCTTTAATCAATGTTTGAAAATGAATTCTTCATATCTGATAAATGAGAGGTAACGTTTTGTTTATGGTATTATTTCCACATATTTCTCTCCATTCTTCCTTCTGCCAACGCGGTGTCGCAGTTTCTCGTCTCTCCCGTTTTTGTGCTTAGTGCGTACGCATGGGTTAGAGTTTGCGTGGAGGACCGCACGTTTTCCCGTGAAGTTAGTATTTTATAAATCGCAAACATTGCGTAAAAACTGGTCTCCAGCTGTGTGCGTCACTCTTTAGTTTCCCCTGGTCTCCAGCTGTGTGCGTCACTCTTTAGTTTCCCCTGGTCTCCAGCTGTGTGCGTCACTCTTTAGTTTCCCCTGGTCTCCAGCTGTGTGCGTCACTCTTTAGTTTCCCCTGGTCTCCAGCTGTGTGCGTCACTCTTTAGTTTCCCCTGGTCTCCAGCTGTGTGCGTCACTCTTTAGTTTCCCCTGGTCTCCAGCTGTGTGCGTCACTCTTTAGTTTCCCCTGGTCTCCAGCTGTGTGCGTCACTCTTTAGTTTCCCCTGGTCTCCAGCTGTGTGCGTCACTCTTTAGTTTCCCCTGGTCTCCAGCTGTGTTTTGAGCTTCTTGCAGCGTTTGGTTTCTGCAGCTTCAAAACAGGTTTAAAAAGTGCATTTTTTGTATCAGTGAGGTGTCACGATTATATAAAAAAGCTATTTTCAATATCAAACTTTGTTAATTTAGGTCTTACTTATTTAATTGTGCGAAGGAAAGCTTTTTGCATTAATAATAAAACAGCTCATATATTTGTACGAGAGATAAGGGAAATACATTTTAAAAAATCAAATGAAAAAGCCAAGCTTATTTTATTATGCAACTTTATTATATTACACTATTTAATTTTCAATAAAAGAAAATGAAAATGTTACGGGAAGAAAGTCGATATAATTCAGAAGAACAACAATGAGTAAAGTTGAATATCTAGGATATCCAAACACTGTTGTATTTAAACAATAAACCGTATATGTTAGAATTTTTTTAATAATATTTAAAGGGGACCTCTCATGCAAAAAGCACTTTGTGATGTCTTCTATACATCAATATGTGTCCCCGGTGTGTCCCCGGTGCGTCGGGGAACTCACGCAGCGTCAGAAAATAAAACCCTCTCTCTTTTCCTCCGTACCCAAATCTCTAAAAACGGGGAACAACGGAGCTGATCCAGATTTGCGTCCGATATGACGTAATATCTGAAATGTGGACCCACGGCCCAATCAGAAACGTTGCTATCAGAAACAATGCCCGACTGTTTTGGACGTAATATGGTCTGTGTTTACATTAGCATCGCTAACACTCAGAGCTAACCTGTGCTGGAGAGCATGTGTGTGAAGAAGCAGGAAGTAGAAAGGAACTCACCTTGTGGTATAACCGGCAAGAGAGAAAGCCTTTGAGCTCCAAACTGTTTCAGAGAGAATCCTTGATAATCCATGATATGGCGTTTCATCACGGCAGCATTTAGTTTAGACAGTAGCTGCCGGGTCCCGCATGAGCTCAGACCCCTCCTCTTTTTGTTGCATCCATTTCTTATTTTTTTAAAGCTTTATTCCCCAAATCAGCACTTTAGAAACAGGAAGTGAAATAGAGGGATATGAGGCGTGGCTAGAATGGGTGATCTGTTTGGTATTTTGACCAAAAACACTTCATAGACATGTTTTTTATATATCTGAGACCTACAGTATGGTATTGCCTAAAAATAGCATGAGGTGACCTTAAAGGGAAAAAGTCGATTAAAGCAGAACATTTTATAGAGTAAAAACTATTTTGGAGCAAACTGCCTTTAAAGATCTGGATTGTAAAACACATGTTCCTCTTCATTTCTGACTTCTTTGTAATACTTTTTATTTTTAATATGCTAATGAGGCATTATGTTACGCTCACTTTGAGTGAATCGAGAAGAACTCTACGGATACAAATGGACAACATCAGTGAAATGAACTCCTAATTCTGAAAGGAAGCGTGTTATAAAAGCTAAATAGACCACAATATGACGAGTGCATGATCCTGTTTGTATCTGTTGCTACAAATCTGCTTACAAGCTGTACAAGCAGTTGATGCAGAGTTGATGAGATGTGAAGCATTATGGGAATATTAACGTGTGTGTGTCTCAATCAGTATTAGTTTATCGTTTATAAATGTGTGATAATGATCTGTAATTGTGGGGAAAGCAGCTCATTATAACACAGACAGAATATGAAATAATCACACACACACACACACACACACACACACACACACACACACACACACACACACACACACACACACACACACACACACACACACACACACACACACACACACACACACACACACACACACACAAACACACACACACACACACACACACACACACACACACACACACACACACACACACACACACACACACACACACACACACACACACACACACACACACACACACACACACACACACACACACACACACACACACACACACACACACACACACACACACACACACACACACACACACACACACACACACACACACACACACACACACACACAGATCTTGAACGACACAGCGTCTTTGAGTCAGAGAGAAGAAAGAGACAACGCTACAAACATTGAATATTCATGAAGTTTTTCTCCGTACACGTTTGAGTACTGACGGCATGAAAACTCAGATCAAATATTTGTTTGATCCTCAGGAAGTTGTAATTAAAGAAGCCCTTTACATACATGACTAAAACATTGAATTATCTTGGTTTTCCTGTGTTAACAAAAATGTCATTTTATATATTGTTCATGTCAGTTTCTTAAAATAACAAATGTTTTCCCGAACAATGACGCCAGATTTGGCTTCTATCCAACAAATAGAGCTAGATTGGGCTCTAAAGGAACGACAGCACGGTCGCATGACTTAGCTTGAAAATGCATATTAGTTTTGTTTTGATAGTGATAGTCTCTTTAAATGTGTATATCTCTCATTGAGATGAGACTCAGCTCTTCATGTTTGTAGTTAAATACAGTTCATTAGTCATTCATATGTAAGGCGATGCAGTTTGTCCTGAATGCCAATTGTATATGTCGAAAATGTGACAAGGGTAACCAGAGAAGAGGAACTACAGCAGGGTCACATGACTTCACGTCACCACCGCTAAGCTAAAGGTGGCTAATGTTGGGCTATAAAGGAACTACAGCTCGGTCACATGACTTCACGTCACCACCGCTAAGCTAAAGGTGGCTAATGTTGGGCTATAAAGGAACTACAGCAGAGTCACATGACTTCACGTCACCACCGCTAAGCTAAAGGCGGCTAATGTTGGGCAATAAAGGAACTACAGCACGGTCACATGACTTCACGTCACCACCGCTAAGCTAAAGGAGGCTAATGTTGGGCTATAAAGGAACTACAGCACGGTCACATGACTTCACGTCACCACCGCTAAGCTAAAGGTGGCTAATGTTGGGCTATAAAGGAACTACAGCACGGTCACATGACTTCACGTCACCACCGCTAAGCTAAAGGTGGCTAATGTTGGGCTATAAAGGAACTACAGCACGGTCACATGACTTCAGGTCACCACCGCTAAGCTAAAGGCGGCTACTGTTGGGCTATAAAGGAACTACAGCACGGTCACATGACTTCACGTCACCACCGCTAAGCTAAAGGAGGCTAATGTTGGGCTATAAAGGAACTACAGCACGGTCACATGACTTCACGTCACCACCGCTAAGCTAAAGGCGGCGAATGTTGGCCTATAAAGGAACTACAGCACGGTCACATGACTTCACGTCACCACCGCTAAGTTAAAGGTGGCTAATGTTGGCCTATAAAGGAACTACAGCACGGTCACATGACTTCACGTCACCACCGCTAAGCTAAAGGCGTCTAATGTTGGTCTATAAAGGAACTACAGCACGGTCACATGACTTCACGTCACCACCGCTAAGCTAAAGGAGGCTAATGTTGGTCTATAAAGGAACTACAGCACGGTCACATGACTTCACGTCACCACCGCTAAGCTAAAGGCGGCGAATGTTGGCCTATAAAGGAACTACAGCACGGTCACATGACTTCACGTCACCACCGCTAAGTTAAAGGTGGCTAATGTTGGCCTATAAAGGAACTACAGCACGGTCACATGACTTCACGTCACCACCTCTAAGCTAAAGGCGGCTAATGTTGGTCTATAAAGGAACTACAGCACGGTCACATGACTTCACGTCACCACCGCTAAGCTAAAGGCGGCTAATGTTGGGCTATAAAGGAACTACAGCACGGTCACATGACTTCACGTCACCACCGCTAAGCTAAAGGTGGCTAATGTTGGGATATAAAGGAACTACAGCACGGTCACATGACTTCACGTCACCACCGCTAAGCTAAAGGTGGCTAATGCTGGGTTATAAAGGAACTACAGCACGGTCACATGACTTCACGTCACCACCGCTAAGCTAAAGGTGGCTAATCTTGGGTTATAAAGGAACTACAGCACGGTCACATGACTTCACGTCACCACCGCTAAGCTAAAGGAGGCTAATGTTGGACTATAAAGGAACTACAGCACGGTCACATGACTTCACGTCACCACCGCTAAGCTAAAGGCGGCTAATGTTGGGCTATAAAGGAACTACAGCACGGTCACATGACTTCACGTCACCACCGCTAAGCTAAAGGTGGCTAATGTTGGGATATAAAGGAACTACAGCACGGTCACAAACACGGAGGACAAATTGAGGCTTAACAATATGAGATAATCCATAATCTTCAGTGTGGTTAGCTATGAATCTTCCAAAACTGTGCAACAGTACAGTAGGCCCACACAAACTGCAGAACACTGGTGCTTTGGGAACACTCAAATTATTTAATTCCCATTTAAAATCAGGAGACTAAATACGAACATTATGTGTGTGTGTGTGTGTGTGTGTGTGTGTGTGTGTGTGTGTGTGTGTGTGTGTGTGTGTGTGTGTGTGTGTGTGTGTGTGTGTGTGTGTCATACTTGCCAACCCTCCCGCATTTCTCCTGATTTCTAACAAAATCAGATTTACTCACGACTGTTTCCACTCGGACTTTAATACAGCTACACCATTGTTTGGTTTCCATGGTAGCGCGTCTCTTTAGCAGTGCGCGCAACTCAAAGTCTGAGAGGGTGAGGAAGATGAAAACTGAACAAGAATCGACAACTCGACCCTCTGCTCACTCCTTTCCTGTAAAATACAGGTCCAGCCTGTCACGGTCCAAACTGTGTCCCTGTTTGTTCCCCTGTGTGTGTGTGTGGAGAGGGTGTGGTTTCCCTTGCAGGCAGCAGCCTGATTGCTCTCACCTGGCCGTCCGACTCAGCTGTCCCTCATCATCTAATCAGGACACAGCTTATCTACTCCAGTCTCCCAGCAACTCCACCGTCAGATTGTTTTCTACACCAGTGGTATTACATCCTCCTGGCTGCCCATTCAGTTATCCTGTCTGCGTGTTATTCCGTACTTTTTGTAACTAGTTTCTCTTGTGTTTCCAGTGCAATCCCTCGGCCATCATCCACCAGAGCTTCCAGTCAACCTGCCTGCTTCTTCCTGCTTCTTCCTGCCTGGCTGGTAATCAGTCCAGCCTCTCACTGCCAACCTCCACTCCGGACCTCCATAATCACCAAACCTGCCTGAGTCTCCGAAACAATAAACCATTTAAACATCTTCAGTCATTGCCTGCGCCTGGGTCCTGTTTAAAACATAATCCTAACACAGCCCACACATATGCTCCATGGTGCTACAGGCATTCCCCTTACAACTACAATAAGCATGTAAATGTTAATCTACAGCTCTGGCGATCCACTAGCACCGGAGTCTCCACCTGCAGACGCAGCCATCCTCCACAACTACTGTTGCGTCACCTTGGATACGAGTCTAAACAACTCACAGACACACAGTCCAGGGCGCTGACACGGCGCCCTATGAGCATCAGATCTGACGACGCTGATTGGCTGAAATTATGTTTCGGCGGCATAGTTTACAGATAGCAACAGTCAGCTTGTTGGCTGCTGCTGCTCTGACTGAGGGCTCCTTTCTACCGCCCGGACGAGAGAGGGTAATGATACACGCTGCGGCCAGGTAGGAAACTTGTGACTTATCAGTAACTTTAGACATCGTAAAACAATTTTAAACGAGATTTTATTGTAGATTATACTTTTTACTGATACCAATTATATAATATTTACCTGTTCATTAAAAAAAAAAAATATATATATTTTTAAATATATTTTTGTATTGATTTTTAATTTTGAATGACAATCAAACATGTGGGAAGAGGGGGGGCGGCGCCCCTAGCGCCCCTATGGGCCGGCCGCCACTGCCGCAGACCTTACTTCAGGCTTTCAACAAAACACACATTCAGAAAACCCTTGACTTCCAGACAAGGGAAATGCAGACACATTTCAGGGTTTAGGACTCATTCCTTCAGTTCTCTAAAAACATATCTTTAGTTTCTGACGGAGAAGTCTCTGATCCATCTTCAGAGTCTCTGTAACTTCAAGTCAGAAACAGACAGCTGCAGCTCTGAGTCATTTCGCTGTAGGCCTATGTCACATGTTTTCACACTCATTTTTTATTATTTTATTACTTTGAGGTCTTTCAGTTCAGTTTGTGATTGTCTGTTTCCCCGTGTGCTTTTTAGCGGCGTCTGACTCAGCGCTTTGTGTTCGCTGTCAGCAGATCTGCAGATTCATCATTAACCTGAGGTCAGAGCTCAGTGAAAACATCTCCTCGGATCGCCTTTTTTATCACGTTATTTCACAAGAATTACTGACTCACGTACTGATGTTTTCAAACACATTAAAACAGAAATCCCCCGCTACGATGCTGCATATTAATACCACAAACTCATCGTGAAGAACGTGGAGTATTGTTACATTTATTCAGAGAGACACAGTTGTGATTTGTGCTGAGAGCCCGAGGCCAGAAGAAGACGTCCAGAAAGACAGAGATGGCAAAAGTACATACATCCTTTACTCAAGTAGAAGTACAGATACATGTTTAAAAATACTCTGGTAAAAGTACTGACTAAACTTCTTTACTCAAGTACAGTGGCGAGCCGTGACTTTTATACCTTGCTCCTGTCTTCACGGTAACTCGCAGAGACGGCTAAAGGAGCTTCATTCATTTAACCCTTCACATCCAAACAGAAACTGAATAGGAAGATTCGAAGGATTTATTGCTTTGGAAATATTATTTTAAATACAATAAAATCAAGTTATTTTGGTAGAACTAATGAAATATCAAATAAAAAACATATTTTAATTTTTCTTTTTTTATGTTTTTAAATATTATGTTCTAGAATATCTTAGGCCCTCAGAGGGCATAGAGGGCCCTGACGGCTCGCCAGTGCTCAAGTAAAAGTAAAGAAGTATGGGCTTGGAAATGTTCTTAAGTAAAAAGTACCCATAACTAGCAGCTGTTTTAAAGAGTACCTGAGCTCTCTTTATATTAATAGAACAATAATGTCATTGTTAGCTAATGAATGTTTCCATGCTGAACAACGGCAACATGACAACGTTTCCATTGGTCCCTCTTCTTTAGAGAAGACCAGGAAATGATGGATACACGGATCGTGTTCAAATCAATAGGCACGCAATGACTCTAAAGAATAATGATCACGCCACCAAACACACATTCAGACTAAAGGAACCAGCTGTTTGGGAAATGAGAGAAGTAGAAAGTACAGGTATTTGTGTTCAACATGTAAGAAGTAGAAAGTACAGGTATTTGGGTTCAACATGTGAGAAGTAGAAAGTACAGGTATTTGGGTTCAACATGTAAGAAGTAGAAAGTACAGGTATTTGTGTTCAACATGTAAGAAGTAGAAAGTACAGGTATTTGGGTTCAACATGAGAGAAGTAGAAAGTACAGGTATTTGTGTTCAACATGTAAGAAGTAGAAAGTACAGGTGTTTGGGTTCAACATGTAAGAAGTAGAAAGTACAGGTATTTGGGTTCAACATGAGAGAAGTAGAAAGTACAGGTATTAGTGTTCAACATGTGAGAAGTAGAAAGTACAGGTATTTGGGTTCAACATGTAAGAAGTAGAAAGTACAGGTATTTGTGTTCAACATGTAAGAAGTAGAAAGTACAGGTGTTTGGGTTCAACATGTAAGAAGTAGAAAGTACAGGTATTTGTGTTCAACATGTAAGAAGTAGAAAGTACAGGTATTTGTGTTCAACATGTAAGAAGTAGAAAGTACAGGTATTTGTGTTCAACATGTAAGAAGTAGAAAGTACAGGTATTTGTGTTCAACATGTAAGAAGTAGAAAGTACAGGTATTTGTGTTCAACATGTAAGAAATAGAGAGTACAGGTATTTGTGTTCAACATGTAAGAAGTAGAGAGTACAGGTATTTGTGTTCAACATGTAAGAAGTAGAAAGTACAGGTATTTGTGTTCAACATGTAAGAAGTAGAAAGTACAGGTATTTGGGTTCAACATGTAAGAAGTAGAAAGTACAGGTATTTGTGTTCAAAATGTAAGAAGTCAAAGTAAAAAGTCGTCAGAAAAATAAGTAGTGGAGTAAAGTACTGATCTGGCCCACATGAGGTCACATTTGGCTGTATGTGGAACCTGAACTAAAATGAGTTTGACACCCCTGCTGTAAAAATAATAATAATAATTAATTGTATTGGCGGCCGACAGGGGCAAACAAGGAACAAGAGCGCTGCAAACTTAACAATATTTAAATTTAAAGGCAGTAAAGAGGATTAAACATGATTCAGTCATGTGTTCGAGAAGGACAGTAGCTAGCTCGCTAACGCTAAACTGTTACTGCTTCAGGCTCTTTGTTCACACACTTTGAAACATGCATCCACACTGAAGCTCTTCCTAAATTTTGCAGTGCTGTTGTATTTGTTCTGCTGAGCAGTGGCGGCTGGTGGAAAATATTTTGGTGGGGCTGTTGATATAGTGAGTAAAACATTTTTTTTTGGGAGAAATGACCCCTTAAATTAGGACTTCTGGTGATGTAATGGCGCGTTTCCAGTGCAGCGCGGAGCTCGCTTTAAGCGTGCCGAGCCGTGCGGGGCCCGTGTTTGGTTGCGTTTCCACTTGGCCCAGTACCGGCTAGCGGGTCCTAATTCACAGTTTTTCTGGCCCCATAAAATCGTGGTTCTAGGGCCAGGAACAACCAGGCTGAGTCGGGCTGAGTATGCTAAACTAGAGAGAGAATCGCTGGCAAGGGGGCTACAACTACAACAAGATGAACATATTTGACCGTGATTTAATTGTCATACACGTTTCAAAATGATGCCGAAGTAACAACATACTGATACCGGTTAGTAAAAACCATGAATTAATGCTTTGACAAGTCTGCAGACAGACGGCAGGTGAAATACCTTTTAAAATGCGTGTTTTCTAAATGTAGATCGGCTAAGCTAACGTTATATATGCTCCGACCGTCCACACTCACAACAACGGCCTATACAGACATAAATAAACCAGCGACTGTATTCTCCATGACACAGGCAGTCTGTGGTTTGTACTTGTTTAACTTTTGTCTAGTTTCTGAACAGATCGTATCTGTCCCCGGCTGTTTGAAGAGCAAGCATGGGAAACAAAAGATAGCATTTACCTGTTTGCATCCAGCTAGCCATGCCTTTCTGGTGTACCAGCTGCGTGAGAAGCCTCGTTGATACGTTTTGTCTTTTTCACGAGCTTGCTGCGATATATACAAATCGGGTTGGTCCGGTCCAAGGTCTTTAAGCAACAGTTTATCTCCCAAACTTCTCCTTTCGAAAGGATTGGAGATTAGCTCTTGCACGGAATTGGGCGGGGACCGAGGTCCGGAGACTCCACCTGCACACGAAGCCATCCTCATCAACTACTGCCGTACTGCGTCACCCCACCGGATACGAGTCACTAGTGTCCAAACTACTCACAGACTGGACCGGGCGCTGACATTGGCGCCCGGTGATCATCAGATTTGACGACGCTGATTGGCTGAAATTATGTTTCGGCATCATAGTTTACAGATAGCAACAGTCAGCTGCTAGTGGCTGCTGCTGCACTGGTTGAGGGCTCCTTTCTTACCGCCCAGACGAGAGAGGGTAATGACCATAGACTGTATATACACTGTTAGCCCGGAGTTCATATCTAATTAAATAATGAATTGCAAATTACTGATATTATTTAAGTTTGATTGCATTACTATCAAATGTAAGCATATTCTACTTGCTGACTACCAAATGTAAGCATATAATACTGACATGTGTTAGTTAAGCAATGTGTCAATAATTTTAAGTTAAGTAACTTTGCATTATCAAGTTTTAGTCATGTTCGCAATGCATTATGGGAAAGAGAAGTATCTTTTAATGTGCCGCGGCCACGTTTCCAGCTCGCAATTTCTCAGTCTGACGCAACCCCACTTTGAACGCCGGACTTGCACCCTTTCACCGCGCTGTCTACGCTTCCAAAGGAAGGACGCTGCACGGCTGCCTTATCTACTGAATCTGGTGAGTGATTTAGCTAACAGGGCTTGGTTGAATTCTCGTACTTTTGGGTGTAACACAGCCACAGGAAGTATCAACTGGCGGGAACACGGTGTGGGCTTCTCTCGCATTGTTTAAGTACTTGTTAGAGGAAAATAAAATGTTAACAGACTTTGACAGTTACAGGTAAATTCGAATAATGCTGCCGTTTATTTTCTGAATTAAAGTTCCACTCGTTGGTGCGCCGTGGAACGGACTTTTTATTTTGGCGGAAGCATTACGATCGTTTTCAAGTCAATTAAATCATTTTAAAATCGATATTATGAATAATTTGTTTTTTTAGTATGTAGCCGTGTAATAAGCGGTATAATGTGCTGCTAGGTGGTCATTAGGGGGGGGGGGGGAATCCCCGCAGTGTGATCATGGAGCCCGCGGAGGGATCTAGATCTTCATAGCGACCGCATTAAGTTTTCATTTGATTTACGTCACTTAACTAGCACTTCTACGCTACTGCAGTCAGGCAATGTGTGTTTCCCTCGCTTTTGTTAACTTTTACTGAGCGATAGTAGGCTACGAGGTGCAGATAGTTTTAAACAGATAGTGCTGTACTTTTGTCTCTTGTTCGTGTTCACTCAAAGACGTAGATTTTTTTTCACCCAGTTGCTGTTTTTGTCACCTTTCTTTTAGTCGTGTGAGTCGGACACCACCCCACATTGAACGCTGGACGCTAGAACCCTGCCACAGGCTGTCTCAGGCTTCCATCATAGGGAGAGGAGGGTGGCGCTTGGACGGCTGCTTTGTGCTACTACATCAGGTGAGACGCCATTTAGCTAACATTAGCGACCACATTACGTTTTCAGATGTTGTTGATTAACGTCCCTTAAAGGTGGGGTATGTAATTTACTTCAGAAACACTTGTTATATTCCATGGAATGCTCTTAACATCCCGATAGCAATGCATATATGAAATGCTTTGACAATAAATACATACAAAATGTTCATCTGTGGAAGTCGTAGTGCTGTAAAAAGCAAGACCAGTCATTGTAGCCGGACCGGCTAAAATAGCTGGGTGGCCTACCTGCCTGTCAGCCTGAGAGGGGTCTGCCTGCAGGCTCCACTCTCAGGACACCTCCACTCTCACGGAGGTGATGAGTCCGCTCACCATGCACTTTGGGTCGGCCTTGGTCAAGCCCTTTTGAACCCCCCATCGTGGTTCTCGTAAAAGTTGACGTAGCCATTTTTCTCAAATGACACCATGAAGGAATCTAACGGGAGTTGACCGGGGACTCTGCCCGCCTCACGAGTGCCTATTTTCAGACACTTTTTGTCACTTTTCCCCCTATTTTCCCCGGTTTTATTATTTTTTCTTTTTTTGGCTATTTCACCCGGTTCCTTCTAACGGGGACATAGCCCGGTCTCGGGTGTCCCCCCACGGCCTGTCGCCAGCCGCCCCCCCCACTCATCCATATATTAACGGATTTTGACAATTTTTGTTGCATTTTTCCTCCTCTCCTCTCACTGATCGAATGGCAAACGCAACCCACCATCGGAGGGCCTCCGCGCCGGCCCGGCCTAGTGCCAGTGCTCTGGCGGTCGGTTCCTCCGAACTGCGGGTTCGACTCTGATGGCCGGGAGGGTGTGCTGCGTTGGGGGGGGGGACTTCCCCCTCTGCGTGTCCCTTCCTTCCCGGGCCGGCCGATATGAAGCGTGACCAAGACGCACCGTCTGACTCAGGGGTCCCACCCCGGGTCCCGCAGCGGGGGTGGAGGTTCCAGGCTATACATGTAATAAGTATCAGTACGATTTTATTTTGTATTTGCGTGCATTTCCTGTTCGGAATGTGGTGCTGTACTGATAGAGGCTATTTTATTTTGTAATTCTTAGCATGCATGCACTTCCTGTCCTCAGAGTGGAGGTGTCCTGAGACTGGCGCCTGCAGGCAGGCTCCCATGGTCAGCCTTCCATCTGTGCACAAACCCATCTCGTGCCCTCATTGGTCATGTGCGCGTTTGTGTGTGTTGGAGGAGGGGCTCTCGGAAGTCTGAAGGAAGAGGCAGATTTTTCCCGGTTGTGTACTTTCAAATTCTAGCGCACTCGAGCTGGTTTCTCCAAAATTACATACCCCACCTTTAACTGCAGCACTCCCAGGCTAATGCAGAGTCAGGCAATGTGTTAACCCTCGCCTTTGGTAATTTTAACCGAGAGTAAGAGGTGCAGATAGTTTTAACCAGATAGTGATTTTCACCCCCTGCATTTTTTTCACTTGAGGGGGACTGTTTAGTGTGCACCGAAACACGTTGTTTTTAGTCAGTTTTAATGATTTTTTTGTTTTCACCCAGGAGCTGTTGTTGTCGGCTTTCTTGGTCCTGTGAGTCGGACACCACCCCACATTGAAAGCTGGACGAGAACCCTGCCACCGCGCTGGCTCACGCTTCCAACGGAGGGAGAGGAGGGTGACGCTGTGACGGCTTTCGTGTACTACTGCATCTAGTGGGTGGCATTTAGCTAACATTAGCGACCACTTAAAGTTTTCAGATGCAGTTGTTTAACGTTGCCTAACTGCAGCACTCCTAAGCTACTACGGAGTCAGGCAATGTGTTTTCCCTCGCTTTTGGTAATTTTAACCTGAGTGTGAGAGAGTACGAGGTTGAGATAGTCATTTTCTCATAGTCATTGCTGCATTTTTTTTTTTCCACTTGAGGCGCTGTTACGGCCCGTCCACACAGCGGCGTGCGTTGACGCTTGCCGGCGGGCGTGTCTGACACTCGACCAACAACCAATCACATGAATCTCCCGCCCCAGACACACAAGCACACGGTTTGATTGGCTAGAGCTTGTACTGGCATATGATTCGATTGGCTGACGCCACTTTTGAAGCGAGCAACGCCAGCAACGCTCCACGTCGCTTCCCAAAATGCAGTTCGGCTAAAAGTGACGTCACCCCATTCAAAGTGAATGGGCAGAAGCGTTGGAAGCTTCAACGCACGCCGCTGTGTGGACGGGCCGTTAGTGTGCACTGAAAGACGTTGTTTTTAGTCCGTTTTACCGATCATTGTATTCACCAAGAAGCCGTTTTTTCTGCTATACTGGTGAAATGGTGCATATCACATAGTAACCAATACAACATCAAATCGTCGTGTTTCAAACTAAATAAAAGTATACAGCCTTAAAATACCCCAGTTTAGCAGTTTCACAATACAGGCAACTACATTGTGGTAAACTAGCTAAACTGAAGATTCTCGTCTGTCTCTGTCTTCTCCTCTTGTCCTGTCAATTTAATTTCATCTCTTCATGTGTCATTGTTTCCTCTTTTCCCTTGTTCATTTTGCTTTGCTCTCTTGTTTTGTCTCCTATTCTATTCTTTGGTCAAGAAGAAGTTATGGAGTTCTGTTCTCTCCCTTTTCTATTCTCTCCTATCTTGTCATCTCCTTGTGTCCTCTCCTTTACTTTCAAGTATATTTGCAATAAAGTAATTGTGTAGATTTTGTAGAATGTATTTGATGAATATATGACCATTCTTTGTTATCTCCACTATATTCCAGACCACTGAGCCAACAGACATCAGATGCCTTTGTGTTCGGGGACTGCCAATCATCTTGGGGGATGAGCCTTCTGCCTTCTAAGAGACCTGCACCGTAAGTTACTTTAACCCTTGTGTTATGTTCACATTTTGCACCCTTTGGTCATTTTTAAAGGAGTTTAAAAAAAATACGGACTAAATTTAACTTACACAATTCCTTATATATATATTGTCTTTAACTAATTCACCAACAATATAAATGAAATATTATACGTTTTTTAAATACTCTTTGCTAGATCAAATTGAACAATGGAAGTGTCAATACAAATGTAATTTATGTAAGAAAAACTAGGTTTACATGTTCATGCTTTTCTAGGAAAAATGCAAATTCATTTTTTTTTTCATTAATGTTATTATTTGTAATCTTTGTCTTTTAATAATCAAAGCCTTCGAGGAAATATAGCAATTTAACAGCAATTGAAACACAAGAACCACACATCCAAGTGTTTGGCTGTGAAATACTGTGTGTGTGTGTGTGTGTGTGTGTGTGTGTGTGTGTGTGTGTGTGTGTGTGTGTGTGTGTGTGTGTGTGTGTGTGTGTGTGTGTGTGTGTGTGTGTGTGTGTGTGTGTGTGTGTGTGTGTGTGTGTGTGTGTGTGTGTGTGTGTGTGTGTGTGTGTGTGTGTGTGTGTGTGTGTGTGTGTGTGTGTGTGTGTGTGTGTGTGTGTGTGTGTGTGTGTGTGTGTGTGTGTGTGTGTGTGTGTGTGTGTGTGTGTGTGTGTGTGTGTGTGTGTGTGTGTGTGTGTGTGTGTGTGTGTGTGTGTGTGTGTGTGTGTGTGTGTAAATTAAAACAATTCCACATGTCCTTCACTATAAATAAGCCCCATGGAGTTTCAGGTTGAACAAAAATATCCTTATATATTTTTTTACTCATTGAAAATGGAAATCGGGTAAATTTGACCATATCACCAAATATGTTGTCGGTGAATAATGAAGATTGTCTGCAACAAATATTCACAAATTCATGGCAGCCAAGCTACATACAAAACCATATTATGTGCTCAATTTGCAACTAGTACTTGTAATGTACAGATCCAGTTATGGCGTCTGACGTAAGGCATATTTAAGGCCCATATTGTCCTTTTATTTATTACTTTTGGTTTTTATGTTGTATGATGCTTTTCATTATAAACAGTGGAAGCTACTTTTTGGTTGACGATGTAGAATTATCTGTCAATCTCTTTATTTCTCTGTTAGGATGTGGCTGATAAGGAGGTGTACAGTCAAACTCCACTGGGAATCCTCTGTGCCGGAGGAAATCCTCAGCTCAACCCATCCAGTGTGGCAATCGTCTTGGAGGGGAATGTGGTGATGGATGGACCGGCTAACCTGCCTCAGGCCTTCTGTGTCCTGTTCAGACTCATTTATGCCCTGCAACTGGAGTACCCAAAGTGCATGAAAAACACTTTCCACTTTGTTCAGCAGGTGATGTTAAACCTTGGTAAAGTTGAGCTAGCACCCAAAATTCAGACTTTGAAAAATCAGCTTACATTGTGAAGCGGGTTCTGAAAAGTTGGCTACTGTTACATATGGCAAGTATTTAGGCTTCCATATTGCATTTTGTTGTTGTTGCATGCTTGCACTGTTTGACCTATTACGCTTGTTGGCATTTCCATTTGTGTTTTATTCTATAAACTACTGACAACATCTCTCCCAAAAGTCATTTAGAGCATTTATTTGCAGAAAATTACAACTGGTCAGAATAACAGAGAAAATGCTGTGTTTTCAAACCTCAAATAATGCAAAGAAAACAAGTTCTTCATTATTAAACAACACAATACTAATGTTTGAACTTAGGGAGGGTTCAGAAATCAATATTTGGTGGAATAACCCAGATGTTTCAATAACAGCTTTTTGGTTGCTCGCCACCTGTCTGTCACATTGTTGCTGGGTGACTTTATGTCTCTCCTGGCACACAAACTCAAGCAGCTCGGCTTTGTTTGATGGCTTGTGACCATCCATCTTCCTCTGGATCACATCCAGAGGTTTTCAGTGGGGTTCCAACTGTTCCATGACAGGGTCTTGATCTGGTCTTCCTCCATTCACACCTGAATTGAGCTGAGGGTGTGTTTATCCAGCAGGACAATGCTCCATGCCCCACAGCCAGGTCAATCCAGATGTGATCCAGAGGAATATGAATGGTCACAAGCCATCACTCAAAGCCAAGCTGCTTGATTTTTTTGTGCCAGGAGTGGCTTAATAAGTGACCCAACAGCAATGTGAAAGGTGTTGCAGAGCAGCCAAGACGCATGAAAGCTGGGATTGAAAATCTGGGTTATTCCACCAATTACTGATTCCTGAGCCCTTCCTATGTTAAAACATTCGTATTGTGTTGTTGAAAAATGAATTTTAAATTGTTTTCTTTGCACTATTCGAGGTCTGAAAACACGCTGTAAATAAACACTCTAAATGAGAATATTTGGAGTTTGGGATAAATGTTGTCATAGTTGTTAATAGGTCAAACAGTGCAAACATGCAACAACAACAAAATGCAATATTGAAGCCTAAATACTTGCCAACTTTTCAGAACCCCGTTTCACAATGTAAGCTGATTTTTCAAAGTCTGAATTTTGGGTGCTAGCTCAACTTTACCAAGGTTTAACATCACCTGCTTAGCAAAGTGGAAAGTGTTTTTCATGCACTTTGGGTACTCCAGTTGCAGGGCATTAATGAGTCCGAACAGGACACAGAAGGCCTGAGGCAGGTTAGCCGGTCCATCCATCACCACATTCCCCTCCAAGACGATTGCCACACTGGATGGGTTGAGCTGAGGATTTTCTCCGACACAGAGGATTCCCAGTGGAGTTTGACTGTACACCTCCTTATCAGCCGCATCCTAACAGAGACATAAAGAGATTGACAGATAATTCTACATCGTCCACCAAAAAGTAGCTTCCACTGTTTATAATGAAAAGCATCATACATATTTAAAAAACGTATCATATTTCATCTATATTGTTGGTGAATTAGTTAAAGACAATATATATAAGGAATTGTGTAAGTTAAATTTAGTTCTGTATTTTTTTTAAACCCTGAATAATGTCCCGGGTCAATTTGACCCGAACATTACCAAAGGGTGCAAAATGTGAACATAACACAAGGGTTAAAGTAACTTACGGTGCAGGTCTTGAAGAAGGCAGAAGGCTCATCCCCCAAGATGATTGGCAGTCCCCGAACACAAAGGCATCTGATGTCTGTTGGCTCAGTGGTCTGGAATATAGTGGAGATAACAAAGAATGGTCATATATTCATCAAATACATTCTACAAACTCTACACAATTACTTTATTGCAAATATACTTGAAAGTAAAGGAGAGGACACAAGGAGATGACAAGATAGGAGAGAATTGAAAAGGGAGAGAACATAACTTCTTCTTGACCAAAGAATAGAATAGGAGACAAAACAAGAGAGCAAAGCAAAATGAACAAGGGAAAAGAGGAAACAATGACACATGAAGAGATGAAATTAAATTGACAGGACAAGAGGAGAAGACAGAGAACAGCAAATGAGAGAAAATAAGAGATGAGAAGGAAGTCAAAGGGACAGAAGAGGAACAAGGAGAGAGGAAAGAGATTGGGTAGACAGATGTTAAGTAAACCCACCTTTATCTGACTTAAAAGCTCAGACAGAAATTGGCCAGTGACACCCTTCTTCTTCCTAAAGAGGTCCATCAGGCTCGGAGAGAAACGGTCAAGTGCATCGAAGAAGTTGTCCTTGAGATTTTTCCCCACCACTCTGTTGAACTCGCAATAAACCTGAAACACAAAAGAGAACAAACCATGTAAAACTGTCAAATAAAATCGTCCTTGGTGAAACACATAAGTGCATTTTTTATTTAGACAGCTTTTGCTTGCTTCACCATCTGATTGTTCAAGATGCCTCTGTGCACTTCTCACAGTAATATCTTAATAAAATCAGATATTTAAGTAGGTATGAGGATATAACTACATTTTATGAACATTACATTTAGAACACAAAAGGACAAACATACGTGGGGAGGTTTCAGCCTGGAACCTCCACCCCGCTGCGGGACCCGTGGTGGGACCCCCGAGTCAGACGATGCGTATTGGTCACGCTTCATATCGGCCGGCCCGGGAAGAGCAGCACACCCTCCCAGCCGTCAGAGTCGAACCCACAGTTCGGAGGAACCGACCGCCAGGACACCGGCACTAGGCCGGTGGAGGCCCTCCGATGGTGGGTCGCGTTTGCCATTCGATCAGTGAGAAGAGAGGACAAAAATGCAACAAGAATTGTCAAAATCCGTTAATATATGGATGAGTGGGGGGGCTGGACACAGGCCGTGGGGGGACACCCGAGACCGGGCTATGTCCCCGTTAGAAGGAACCGGGTGAAATAGCCAAAAAAAACGGGGAAAATAGGGGGAAAAGTGACAAAAAGTGTCTGAAAATAGGCACTCGTGAGGCGGGCAGAGTCCCCGGTCAACTCCCGTTAGATTCCTCCATGGTGTCATTTGAGCGAAAAATGGCTAAGTCAACTTTTACGAGAACCAGGATGGGTGGTTCAAAAGGCCTGCCCAAGGCCGACCCAAAGTGCATGGTGAGCGGACTCATCACCTCCGTGAGAGTGGAGGTGTCCTGAGAGTGGAGGTGTCCTGAGAGTGGAGGTGTCCTGAGAGTGGAGCCTGCAGGCAGACCCCTCTCAGGCTGACAGGCAGGTAGGCCACCCAAAAGTACGAGAATTCAACCAAGCCGTGTTAGCTAAATCACTCACCAGATTCATTAGATAAGGCAGCCGTGCAGCGTCACCCTCCTCTCCCTCCTTTGGAAGCGTAGACAGCGCGGTGAAAGGGTGCAAGTCCGGCGTTCAAAGTGGGGTTGCGTCAGACTGAGAAATTGCGAGCTGGAAACGTGGCTGCGGCACATTAAAAGATCCTTCTCTTTCCCATAATGCATTGCGAACATGTCTAAAACTTGATAATGTAAAGTTACTTAACTTAAAATTATTGACACATTGCTTAACTAACACATGTAAGTATTATATGCTTACATTTGGTAGTAATGCAATCAAACTTAAATAATGTCAGTAATTTGTAATTCATTATTTAATTAGATATGAACTCCGGGCTAACAGTGTAATGACACATGGGCAAGGCCAGGCAGGAAACATGTGACTTATCAGTAACTTTAGACATCGTCGTAACACAATTTTAAACGAGATTGTATTGTAGATTATACATTTTACTGATACCAATTATATGATATTTACCTTGTTTATTAAAAAAAAAAAAAAGAAATTAAATATATTTTTTCTTTTGTATGTGGGAAGAGGTGGGGCCGCGCCCCTAGCGCCCCTATGGGCCGGCCGCCACTGCTGCTGAGGCTAGTTGTGACAATCTTCTAGTCTACAGCAATCCAGTTAGTTTTGAACTTCACGCAGGAAGTCGGTCTGTGCTTGAGCAAAAGCAGTTCATTGTGTGTTCAGAGCATTACTTCGTTTTGGATACTCTATCCCCTCCATATTTAATCTGGGGTATTTACAGCGGTGGAAAAAGTACTCAAATCCTTTACTTAAAGGGCCCCTATTCATTTTTGGGGGGTTGAATTCCATTTTGTGTATTGTCTTAGATGTTTCTGTGAATGTAAATGGTCTGCAAAGGCTAAAATCCCATGTGTGTATATCTGTGTGTACATGTGTGTATATCCGTGTCTATGGGTATATCTGTGTGTAGGTGTGTGTGTGTGTACATATCTGTGTGTATGTGTTTATATCCGTGTCTATGTGTACTATATATCTGTATATATATATATCTGTGTATGTGTGTTTATCTGTGTGTACATGTGTATAACCGTGTGTAAACATGTGTGTTTATCTGTGTGTTTATATCTGTGGGTTTTCTGTTTGGCTGCCACATGTCTAAATGCCATATTTAAACACTCACATTGCTGCATTAATTAATGTGTGTGTGTGTGTGTGTGTGTGTGTGTGTGTGTGTGTGTGTGTGTGTGTGTGTGTGTGTGTGTGTGTGTGTGTGTGTGTGTGTGTGTGTGTGTGTGTGTGTGTGTGTGTGTGTGTGTGTGTGTGTGTGTGTGTGTGTGTGTGTGTGTGTGTGTGTGTGTGTGTGTGTGTGTGTGTGTGTGTGTGTGTGTGTGTGTGTGTGTGTGTGTGTGTGTGTGTGTGTGTGTGTGTGTGTGTGTGTGTGTGTGTGTGTGGGGCTGTTTACTGACCCCACAGGGCCGAGCATTACTGTAACAACCCGGTGCTCCATCACACACACACACACGCTCAATTTGTTCTCATTATAATCAGCAGAAAAACACTGTCACGACACATTTTGTGTGGAGAGCTCTCTGCTGACCCCGGTGTTTTCTGAGGGTGACGAGGCGACACCAAGCGAAGCTGCAGAAATATTCACTGCTCTGGTTCCTCAGGGTGTTTAAAAACTGGCACCAAAAATTGAATCACAAGCCAGGAGTTTCCGTACAAAACACACATTTGTCTCATGAGGCTCTTGTCTCGGCCCCCAAGCTGTCAGAAATCTTTTATTTCCTTTATATCTCCCCTGTTCAGCTGCATTGTGGGAGATCCTGACTCATCCTGTTTCTGGTGTTTTTAGGTTGGTGGTGTCAGCAGCTCTCAACACACACTTTGTGTTTTTACTGCTTCTGCATTTTCATCAGGAAGGTTTCCTCCAGCTGTGGCTGAAATTAAGTGAATATAGAACCACAACAAGTCAGGATTGGTTAATTATCGAATCATTTTTAGTACAGGGATGTCCGAGTCTGGTGAAAAGTTGCTTATCAAAGTAATGTTAACTGACTCCTATTTCACATGTAGTTTTTATACTTCTACATTTGGAAAGAATACACAAAAAGTGTCACTTAATTAAGATTATTAAAAACAAATACCACACTTAAATAACCCAGACTTTTGAACATTAAATCATGGAGACATGTCACAGTAGAGACACTACATACTGATATACACCTGAACATCAACAGGAGAGGACTCTTTAAAGTAGAGACACTACATACTGATATACACCTGAACATCAACAGGAGAGGACTCTTTAAAGTAGAGACACTACATACTGATATACACCTGAACATCAACAGGAGAGGACTCTTTAAAGTAGAGACACTACATACTGATATACACCTGAACATCAGCAGGAGAGGACTCTTTAAAGTAGAGACACTACATACTGATATACACCTGAACATCAACAGGAGAGGACTCTTTAAAGTAGAGACACTACATACTGATATACACCTGAACATCAACAGGGGAGGACTCTTTAAAGTAGAGACACTACATACTGGAATACACCCGAACATCAGCAGGAGAGGACTCTTTAAAGTAGAGACACTACATACTGATATACACTTGAACATCAACAGGGGAGGACTCTTTAAAGTAGAGACACTACATACTGGAATACACCCGAACATCAGCAGGAGAGGACTCTTTAAAGTAGAGACACTACATACTGGAATACACCCGAACATCAGCAGGAGAGGACTCTTTAAAGTAGAGACACTACATACTGATATACACTTGAACATGAGTAGAATATGGCCTCTTTAAAGCAGGAAATGGTGTCCCCAAATCTAGCGCCACAGAATCGAAAAGCACATTAAATATGATTGTTGGTTTTACTTGAATATTTCCCTTCTTCTGAGCTTAGGGGAAATCCCTCCTAAAGCACACAGCAGTTTGTAGATACACTGTAAAATGTTTGGCAGTAAAATTACAGTAAATTACTGGCTACTAGTTGCATGGATTTCACAGTAATTGACTGTAAATATTTCACAGTAATTGACTGTAAATATTTCACAGTAATTTACTGTAGATATTTGACAGTAAATTAGAATAAAAGTACAACTAAATACTGTGACTTTACAGTTGCCATGCCCATGGAATTACTGTGATAGCAGTACAGAGCTGTGGTATTATGTTACCTTGCTGTACATACATTACAGTAATTACCTGTATTTTCACACTATTACTGTAGAAGTAATGCAACACAGTAGCCAGTAATTTATGATAATATATTGTAAATCTGACTAGTTAACTGGGATTTTACCATAACTACACAATTCAATCAGCTCAATCAACAAAGAAAAACAAAGAAAATGCCCATTTTAACTTTGTATTACTCCATTGAAGTGCAAAGTACATTTCACAGTGTCTTGGACATGTTGTTACGGCCCCAACCTCTACTCCGCGGTAGTGGCTCGTGCTGAGACCGCAACATGAAAGAATACACGCCTTAACCGGTACTGGGTAAGCATGTATTGATAATCAGCCGTTTGCTCACACAAGCGAAACGGGAAACAAAAAGAGGTCTGGAGGACTAGCCAAAAGGAACAAACCAAAGGAGGGAACCCGAGCCAGCCACACCACGGGCCGTAGGACCCAGAGCTCCCCCCCCCCCCCCCCCTCTATCCAGAAATATATTATAAACCCTATGGGAAACAAAATAAAGCAGCGAAAACTGGACTACCAGGTCCTCCAGGCTAAACATAAACACATCTGCAAAAATATGGCCTACAGCTCAAAATGGCAAAGAGGTATTCTAAGGAGTGTCTCCCGGCGTCAGGATAGGCGAGACATCCTTCTCCTCCAGCTTCTCTTTATATATACACGGCTGAGTGGAATTTGGAACATCTGGGCAGAGGCGGAGCCAGGGGCAGACCAGGTGCAGTATTTACAGTATTTTACTGTGGAATAATACAGTAACATGTTGTGAAATCCTGGTAATCATTTATCCTGTACATTCACAGTAATTAACTGTGCCTGTATAGATTTCACTAAATTCAAAATGACAGTATTATATTGTGAACATTACAGGTAAATACTGTAAAGTCGTAAAACAGTAATTTATTGTAAAATATTACAGCTAAATATTGTGAAATCATGGTAATATTTTACAGTGTACTTCTACCATGAACTGTTTTTCTAAAACATAAAAAAGGCATTTTCAGACCCTCATCTCTCAGCGAGTCGTGGATCCATCAAACATCATGCATATCTGATGGTGTACATCCTGAGGGATTCAGTCTCATCGCTGCAGAGACTCTGCCAGGAACGCCTCGCTCCGTTCGGATTTCAGAAATCTTTCCAGGACTCCGAGAGATAATTTTCTTACAGGGATCATCACTCAAATTAAAAATGAATGTTGCGCCAGCGCTGGATGTCTTTGCTCTGAATATTGATGAGTAAGAACGTCTCTCCCTGAGCCAGAGAGCCAGATAAACCTGGAGCGAGTGAAAAGGACTTTCAGACTGATGAAAAACTTTAGCAAGTAATTGATTGGAGATTTACTAAACTCTAATAATTTAATCAAGTCAGTGGCGAAGCTTCAGGGTCTTCAAGGTATTCAGAGAATACCCTGGAACACTCAGATAAAACAAACAAAAAATCGATTTAATTATATAAATAAAATGTATATAAAATGAATAAATGAGAATCGTATCTGTGTTGTTGATCTGTAATATTACAGTGTTACGTTGATTTGTTTGTCCTTCTCGGACCATGCTCTACGCATTTCAGTGGTGTTGTGTTAGAAAAGAAAGCAACCAATCAGATCTTGTTCTGGGTCTCTGGGTAGAATATCCTTCAACCAAGGTATTCTACATCCTTGATCGAATGCCCTGGCCGTTGCACTGAATAGAGGCTTCTCAATTCTTAAATTTCCCCTCCTCGACTCCTATTCTCGAGACTTAGTCCCGCCCACAGGAGATGCGAACGGAGGAGCCGAGGAGAGAGGAGGGGAAGCAGCAGGCGGTTAGAGAAATGAGAACTCCTCTCCTCTGAGCGGTCATTTTAAAGAGACGTCCATTAATGATGACAGGAGGCACAGCAGCCCTCTGTCTGATGGACAGATGTGTTCATGATGACTTATATATTTTCTTTGAATGAATTGAGAGTGCGGTATAATGAGACAATAACAGGCTACAGATGCGGACACACACATACACACACATATATATACAATTTAAAGTATGAGAGCACTCTCATAATAACGTAACACAATCAGAGACTGGATATATCCCCCCCCTCTCTCTGGTCGCTGAAATGGGGAATTGAAATTACGGGCCAAAAGTTGTATTTACAAAATGTGCCGCATCTACACACTGTACAACACACACACCTACACACTGTACAACACACACACCTACACACTGTACAACACGCACCTACACACTGTACCACACACACACACATACACACTGTATCACACACACCTACAGCTCCTAAAGCATAATCAGGATATAAGCCGTTGTGTATTTTATTATGTGAAGCATTAAATGGTTTTAGAAAAATATGGACTCTTTGTTTGTAGATATCTACTAAACTACAGCAAATAAAGAGAGTAGGCCTGTTCTACTGAGTGATATATATTATACACACTGCTCTGCTTTCTGCACGGACCTCACAGCTGTTCTCTCTGGAAACATCGCAACGTGATGAAAGCAGTTTCTAAAATAATATCCAGAGGATGCATGCAGAGCTGTCATTGGCTGAGATAAGTCCGGCCGTGCATCACGCCTCCACCGTTCCCGGAAATGCATCTGCGGAGGAGCCGTGGAGGAACCATCAGTGTCTCCTCGGTTAGAGCTCCTCCAGAGAGCCTCCTCGACGCTCGATGCTCGGTCCTCGGTGTGCATTTAGAGAAATGAGATGTCCTTCAACATGGCGCGCTGAAATTCATTTCCGGGTCACTACCGGAGGACCGAGGAGTCGAGGGTTGCGTTGCAATAGTCCATTTAGCTTAGGAACCTTCCTAATCAAGTGAAATGACCCGGAAGTCCCTCAGTAGCAGCCATGATAAGTGCCGTTCCAATTCTCTAAATGAAAGGAAAGGAGGTTTCAAACTTCCTTTATAACTTCCTTTAGCTTAGGAACCACTGGACCTCCCTTGACGAATAGAGAGGAGAAAATGCTGCCCCACAATGCATTGCAGCCGCAGCATTTGCCGTCACTCAACAGTCGGCCGTTCACGAAAACAACCGATTATAACCGAGAAATGATATCATGAAAGTTACGGTGCTTATTAAGCATTTTAAAGCGTATGTGGTAAGTTGCCAAAGTGCTTTGTTTTGAACGTTCATCAGTATTATAATCAAAAAGAGAAATATGAACGTTAGTTTTTACTGAAATGATCAAATAAAGTCAACATTTCACAGTCTTTACTGAGCTGTGTGGAGTTTGTTCAACTTTTAAAAGATGTTTGAATGGTGATGTACACAGTGATAGATGTTAAGGACTAACGTTTATAATAAATACATCTGTATTGATTTTAAGATATTTTCATAGTTCATACGTATTGGGATCATTTGTATTAATGTGGACCGGAGGGAGAGTGTGACGAGCATAAGTTTCACTTTCCTTTTTTATTTCAATTCCAACTTTGGTCATGAAGAATATGTTTCTCTGTTGTCCACGTTCATAAAGCAAAGCAACAGCATCAGAGCACGGTGCAGAGTCTCTAGATGAGTTTACAGTAGTCCCTCCTTCTTATTAAACATCCATGTTGTAGTCCGCTGTATAGAAAACTGTAGTTTCCATAGTTTCCCCACAGCAGCAGACGCACAAAATGACGTCCGCTGGCGCATCAGAAACACGTCCGATAGTGAAAGTGCAGTCGATTCTCTAAAGCACCGCAGTCTCTTCTCCTAAGTCCTTTTGAATTCTCCTATCCACTATCCCTTAACCCCGTGACGTTTCACTCAGAGGTCAAGGAATAGGAGATAGGGTTAGAATTTAGGAGCTGATTTTTGGATTATCGGAACGCAACCGAGGAGTCGTGGAGGGGAAATTTGAGTATTGAGAAGCCTCTAATGAGAGCGTACGTTTGGACTGACAGTTTGATCAACCAATCATATATTGATTTGTAGCCAATGGGCGTATTCTTTCAGAGTTTCCCTCGGTTCCAGGGTATTCTAGAAGGCCCGCTAGTTAACTGGCTCGAGACAGAGGATCTAGATGAATGCGACAAACTAATTCATGCCGTTTTATTGTTTTTAACGTTGAAATGACAAGAGCAACAGGTGAAGATGAAGTTGTTGCGGAATTGTTGTGAGTACCCTTTTCAAGACGACAATTCAGTGAAAAGACGGACATTATAATGCCGCGCGGGGGGGGGGGGGGTGTGTGTCTACAGTAGGTCCAGTGTCACCACTGACTTCTGGGGATTGAACCCAGGACCTTCTGTGTGTGAAGCATGACGACTACTACATGAATTGCATCATTCATCTCATTCTCTCAAACATGTTGGTGTTTTGGTCACAGAAGTCACAGTGGATGTACAGAGACTGATGTTAGGGTTCATTGTTATTTAGTTCAAGCATTGTTTTAAATCTAGTCAATGTTTATTTTTACATGTTCTCTATTTACAGTTGGTAATGATTAATTAGGCACAAAGACTTGTGATTTCCACTGGTTCTTGGAACAAACCCACACTTATTGACTCGACGATTGACCTGATGCTATAAGACCAAAGTCTGGTTCCACTGGGGATTGAATCCAGGACCTTCTGCGTGTAAAGCAGACGTGATAACCACTACACTGTGGAACCTCTGTGATGTAGACTTTTTAAATTAATGGATATGTATCTGGGTCTAGAGCAGGGATCACCAACTACATTTGTCCAAGGGCCAAAATGTATCCAATAGACACTATCGCGGGCCGGGGGGGTACAGGTACTGCATAAAGCTTAGCAGACTCTTCACGCTAACGAAGGATCACTTCTAGGCAGGGTTGGGAGGGTTACTTTGTAAATGTAATCAGTTACTGATTACTGAATACATGCTCTAAAAGTAATCAGAATACAGTTACAGTTTTGTGTCTTATAAAAGTAACGTGTTCAGTTTACTTTTAGAATACTTTTGGAATACTTTCTTTTTCCATAACAGATGGGTATGTTTTGGTGAGCAGGAGACACTTGTTTTACTGTTTTAATGGCTTATCAAGAACTCAAACACAACATCTTGGTGTCATTCTGGACAGCTCCCTCTCATCTGCACCCCACATAAAAAACATCACCCGGACTGCATTCTCCTACTGTAAACCTTTCCTTAGAATATGTTATGAATTGTAAGGTGTCCTTGGGTGCTTTGAAAGGCGCCCCTAAATAGAATGAATTATCATTCTTATTTATTATTATTATTATTATCTGAAACGATGTAATAACTTTTAAAACTTGTTCCAGTCACTTGCCTCATGCATTCAGCAGCAGCAGGCCATTCACTGTGATTTGATCCCGTTATAAATGTCATCATTTCGACAATAAAGAAATGCTACATAAACGTTATCTTGCACATTTTATCTAACCATCTCCGTTTCTAACTTTCAATATATTTTAAAAGAGATCTCTCTCTCTCTCATCTGCGTGCGGGGGCGGGGCCTCACAGACACGCTGCATCTCTCTCTCGCTCACAGACATGCTGCAGCGCTGTGCAGTGTGCACACAGTTCTGCCGGTAATGAATATTACATTTTGTGAGGAAACTTTTCCACCAATAATTCCAATAAGTATTCCAAAATGTATTCACTTCAGGTTTACGAAAGTAACTGTAATCAGACTAATCGTTTTTCAAATGTAACGCCAGCTGAATACAGTTAGCCTACTTGATTTTTGTATTCTGATTACGTAACGCCGTTAAACATATTCCGTTACAACCCAACCCTGCTTCTAGGCTACTGTCCCGCAGCTCCTGCCTCTCTGTTGGACTCTGTCGCAGCGGGGCTGCTGCTGTGGTGCGGAGCGCACAAAGCAGACTCTTCACAACGAAGGATCACTTCTTCTTCTTCAAGGAAGGTTTCGCAGTACGCAGTCTACTGTCCCGCAGCTGCTGCCTCTCTGATGGACTCCGGTACTGCACCTTACTCTCGAGACGTTGTAAAAAGAAAATGGGTGGGGGGCGAACGCAGTAACCACTCCGCCAACGCCACAGTCACCCCCGTCGTGCGGGCCGGATGAGAATGTCTGGCGGGCCGGATGTGGCCCGCGGGCCGCCAGTTGGTGGTCACTGGTCTAGAGGATCTAGATCAGCGGTTCTCAAACTTTTTTCAATAATGTACCCCCTTTGAAAAAGAAATTCAGCCAAGTACCCCCCGATCAGCACAAAAACTAGTGCATTTGTCCTGAATTACGCAAGAAACCCCAAAACTTTAACATTGTATATCTCTGCGGGGAAAGCTCGTCCGTCTCCGGTTCTTTTTCCACGTGGAAGGCCCCTGCACTGGCTATACATGTAGCACCCAGAGGTGTGGACTCGAGTCACATGACTTGGACTTGAGTCAGACTCGAGTCACAAATTTGATGACTTGAGACTCGACTTGACAACATCACAAAACACTTGCGACTCGACTTGGACTTGAACACCAATGACTCGGGACTTGACTTGGACTTGAGCCTTCTGACTTGAGGTGACTTGATACTTTAATTCAGAGGTCTCCAACACGCCGATCGCGAGCTGCCGTTAGAAGAGCAGACTCCCGTCGGGGAAAGCAGAATCTTCAGCCGCTCCTACTCTTGCTGAGAATCCTTGCAGGCAGGGGCGGCTCTTTATTTAGCTGGGCCACCATGCGGCCAATCATATGCGAGGACACACTAGGATCATACCATTATGTGAAAGAAGGGTGGGGGGCACAGCATGTGTAGTGGTACAGGCCAGCTGCACAGAGCGACGGGAAGACGGGGAGCCGGATTTAAATGCAAGCGCGTCGGAAAAAGTCAAGAAATTAGCGAAAACCGAAAAAATAAGCAGCATCTGGCTGCTTTTCAATGATATTGGAGAAAGCAAAGCTGAGTGCAGGATTTGTAAAATGAAAATAACCTTCAGAGCAGGGTTTTTTTTTGGTAACCACTCAGGATTTATTGTCAGAGGTGGGAGAAGTTCAGACAATTAAAAAAGTTACAATCAGGGTTCCCACGGGGTCTTAACAAGTCTTAAAAAGTCTTACATTTGATAATCTGAATTTAAGGCCTTAAAAAGGTCTTAAATATGATTTAGAAGGTCTTAAAAATTATCGGATTTGAAAGGTACTTCTGTGTTGCGATAGCGTCTAAATGTGTTTTGGGGGAAATGTCCGGGCTGCAAAGTAACCAGTATGGTAATAGCCTTTCAGTTCCCCCCAACAATTTGTATTGAATTAAATCAACATGGAACCAGTAATCACTAACTTTGTTTCCCCCGGCCCCTTATTGGAGAACACCCAGCTAGTAACCTAGCAACCAAGCTCCAGCTCATGTAGCCTATCTTCGAATCTATTTAGCCTACAAATGAATATGGGGAAGTGTAAGTTCAACTGTATTTGGTTGGAAAACATCTAATTTAGTGCTTGGTTGAAACCAGTGGAGGGGAACGTGTTTGAAGCCCGCCGCACCTTTTGCAAAAGAAATTAGCGTTTGTTTTGCTAATGTAGCGTTAGCTGGTGCAGCAGCAGCTAGTGGAGCGTTAGCTAGTGCAGCAGCAGCTAGTGGAGCGTTAGCTAGTGCAGCAGCAGCTAGTGGAGCGTTAGCTAGTGCAGCAGCTCCCGCAACAACACCGGGGGACCTCCGGGCGAAGTTTGGGTCTACGTCAACCCTAAAAGCGGAGGTGCTGTAGACGCTAAATACCGTAGCTAAACACCAATCATACAACAGCAACAATGAAATAGTGTAGCCAAGGCAGCAGAGCTCTGAATATAGCTCTTCACACACACACACACACACACACACACACACACACACACACACACACACATACACACACACACACACACACACACACACACTAGGGCTGCTCGATTATGGCAATAATCAAGATTATGTTGGTCAATAATTAATATCATGATTATTAAATACTATTATTCATTGACTTTGAAAACATCCATTTATTGAACTTTAAAACAAATAATAATTTGAACAGTATCTTTTTAACTGTTGATTACCCTGAACGTATAATTCAACTGAAAAACCAATACAAAAATTAATTAGATCAAATATGTTGTCGTGCACTGTCACAACCTAGCAAAGCAAAATAATAGTTTTTTTCGATTATGTTGTTTTTGTAATTGTGGCAGGCCAAAATCGTAATTGCGATTAAAATATGATTAATTGCACAGCCCTAACACACACACACACACACACACACACACACACACACACACACACACACTCAAGCACACACAGACACACACACATACACACTTTTTGTCTAACACGCTAACACAGTTCTGTACTGTTATGCTGTTATGTTCAGTCATTGTTCTTATGTTGAACATGAATACATTTACTTTGTAAGTGATTATGGGACGTATTTCTTCTTTCATATACATTTTCCTTCATACTTTATTGCTGTGAAATAGGTCTTAAATTCTATTCAAAGTGGTCTTAAAAAGGTGTTAAAAAGTCTTAAATTTGAGTTGGCGAAACCTGCAGGAACCCTGTACAATAAAAAGTCCTGCATTCAAAATGTTACAAGTAAAAGTAGAAAAGTATTAGCATCAAAATATAGTTAAAGTACCACCTGCAGAGGGATCTAGATTCAGGTGTTCTCTATAGAGACGCCTGGCTGCACATTATCCCTTGCATAAAGATAGATTGTGGGTCCCTTATAACATGTTGTACACAGTGGAAATAAACATTCTGGTGACCTCAACATCAGGGATCTTATACATTAAACTCCTTCTGAATCAAACCGTCACGGTAGCCTTACCTTACTGATCCCTTTTAAAATAGAAAAACACACGTGACTTTACCAGCAGAGAGAAAATGGATTATTAAATTATTAATGTGACTAATAAAGAGCAGTTTGATTATTAAGTATTATTCTGTTGATCGATGTCATTACATTTGGTGAAAAGCACATGATGACTGGTTTATGACTCGTTTTGTCAAAGTTTAGGACTTGGACTTGACTTGAACTTGCCCATCCTGACTTGAGACTTGACTTGGACTTGAGCGCAAAGACTTGAGACTTGACTCGGACTTGCAAAACAATGACTTGGTCCCACCTCTGGTAGCACCCCAGCTTATTTTTATTTTGCTCTGGGGCCGAACTGCATGCCTGTACACTTGGAGTACCGCGACCGGTAGTTAATGTCCACACAGTGGACACACATGTCCCTAATATATGTTAGGGAAAAAATGCCTACATAAAGAGGTACAGTACAGTGCTGCACCATCGGTGTCTGATTTATTAAAACTACAACCTTGTAACTGAGAAACACTTAAATGCTACATTTAGAATGTTTACAATCCATCACTAAATTCATGGCAAACCAATTTTAACATCATGCAATAACACTAAGACGACATTAGTTGTATTGAACTGATCTTTTTAATAAGTTCTACTGACAATGTAGTGAGAAACATGTGCTTGTGCTTCACTGAGGATCTTTGTCATTCTGACAGGAAGGCAAACTGCAGTTATTACACTTAGTGTTTTTAAATATGTGTAACTCTGTTCATATAAAACCCACACTGCTCAAACTTCCTTACTTTTCCTAAAATTGGTATATTAATTTAATTTGGGGCGTGGGGAATGAAGAGAAACAAATATGAGCATTTTATGAGCATGGGATTTTGACCCCTCATATAAACAAATGCCTAATGCTGCACTATACTTTGCGGCAACACACCGTTGCCAAGCAACGCTTATTGTTTATGTCCTTTGACACGCAGGCAGTCATATAATTAACTAGAACTAGCTAGATCTGATAGATTTGGACATAAACGCGACTGAAGTCTAACCGGACGCGAGAGAGAGAGAGAGAGAGAGAGAGATCAGATCAGCTGCTGCTGATGGAGAACACGCAGCTCCACATGATCACAGCTCCGCCGCTGTGACGGACCGGTGAGCGGAGCACAATACACTAAGAGTTAGACCTAACACACTTAGCTAGTTTATCTACTCTGGAACTAGCTAAACTAGTTATAAATATATTTATTCTTTACTGTCGGGTCACTTATTACAGGTTCAGCGAGCTGCACGAGACTGACGGGCTGTCAGGAGAGGGAGAGGAAAAGAGAGCACCCCGTTTATTGTTCCCATTTTATTATCCAGAGTTTCTGTAAACCTTTGAATAAAGTAGTTAATCTACTATTAGTAGTTTGTTTAAATGCATTAATTATGTTTGTTTTTTTCATTAACATAAAATAATCTCACGTACCCCCTGCAGTACTCAACATACCCCTAGGGGTCCGCGTACCCCCATTTGAGAACCATTGATCTAGATGAAGGCGAAGAACTAATTCATGCCGTTTTATTGTTTTTAACGTTGAAATGACAAGTGCAACAGGTGAAGATGAAGTTGTTGCGGAATTGTTGTGAGCACCCTTTTCAAGACGACAATTCAGTGAAAAGACGGACATTATAATGCCGCGGAGGGGGGGCGGGGGGCGGCGGCGGGGGGTGTGTGTGTCTACAGAAGGTCCAGTTGTGATAGACACGGTTCGCCACTGTCAAAAGTACGAACCAATGCATTTGTTTACCCGGGCCAGGTTGATGCTTGAAAAGTCATATTGGTTATAATACTATAAAGGAACTACAGCACGGTCACATGACTTCACGTCACCACCGCTAAGCTAAAGGTGGCTAATGTTGGACTATAAAGGATCTACAGCGCGGTCACATGACTTCACGTCACCACCGCTAAGCTAAAGGTGGCTAATGTTGGACTATAAAGGATCTACAGCGCGGTCACATGACTTCACGTCACCACCGCTAAGCTAAAGGTGGCTAATGATGGGCTATAAAGCAACTATAGCACGGTCACATGACTTCACGTCACCACCGCTAAGCTAAAGGAGGCTAATGTTGGGCTATAAAGGATCTACAGCACGGTCACATGACTTCACGTCACCACCGCTAAGCTAAAGGCAACTAATGTTGGACATGATGTAGTTAAGTTGTCGCATTTAGGCATTTGTTAGCAACTGCTGGTTCTAAATTCACCAGTGGGGTACTTACTGACTATTTACTGTCAAAAACACCATCAAAAACCATTGCCTTACAGTCTTTGTGACAGGAAGTGGTACCTCATGTGCGACCTGTAGAGAGCTGAAGTCCCTCCCTTTCCGGTGATCCACCATGGGACCTTATTTCTGAAAAAATATGTATTGAAGTCAATGGCGAGAGAGAAATTATCTTTCGATCCCGTTTGAATTGTGCCATGAATTACACATATGATGCTTGTCAATCTTAAAAAATTATTTCCATGTCAAAAAAGTCACAGTTTGTCGTAAAACTGTTGAAATATAAGACTATGAAAAATACGCAACTAGAAAGACTACAAATCCAAGAGTCGCGTAAGTGTCCGGAACCGACTAACTCCCCTTTTGTGTATGTACAGCTCTCAACGTGCCTAGACTTGAAGTGATTTCACCTCGTTTAATACTTTTCGCCTCATTCTGAAAGAAAGAGGAGAAATGTGCTAAGGTGACGGCCATCTTGGTGACATGTGTTGTGCGAGACGGGAGATGTAGTTAATTGAGCGGTTTACACAAATGTGTTACTTCACAGTTTTACGAAAACATTTTTTTTTCTTGACTTTCAAAATTATCTTTTAAATTGACAAACATCATGTGTGGAATTCGTGGCACAATTCAAACGGGATCGAAAGATAATTTCTCTCTCGCCATTGACTACAATACATATTATTCCCGAAAGAAGGTCCCATGGAGGAAAGGGAGGGACTTCGGCTCTCTATGGCAGATGCATTTTTTGTATTATAAACCCCACACTGCCCACTCTGAGGGCCGATACACTAATGGCCGTTGTTAATGTGAATAATGCCTCTTAGTTTACAGAATCCAGGGAGTAAATAATTTAGTTTAGGTCATTTGCAAAAGTCACAGACAAAAATACAAAGTTTGTTTGGGTTTGGAGTCGATTGATTAACAATTCTAGAAATATTCCAAGGAAAATCATTTCGACAGGTAGAATGTCTTTCAAATTCTCGTTTCATATCAACTTTCTTCCACAGTTGTTGATAACCTTAAATCAACACACCAAGCCAATGAGAGCTGAACAAAAATAGGACATTGATATATCTTTGATGCCGTGTGTAATCTGTCTTTCTTCCTTTTTCTTTTTCAGGGACGATTGTGTATCAGCTCACGTCTCAGAATTATTGCCTTGGTCCCAATCTGCATTCAAGTTTTTGGTTATTTCTCCTTTTAAAATATCAATCACAAGCGCTAGATTGTTCCAAACAAAAATATAATCATGTTTTTTCCATCTTCCCCTATCCTGTCTGCATGCTTATTATCAGAAGCATATATGATGTTGCTCACAATTTGTCCATTTCCAGTCAATAGGCTTTTCAATCTTGCCTTCTTTTTTTTAATCAAAACTTTTAATGACAACAATAACAAACCTGGTAGTCCCTTAGGGCCGGCGATGTTCCAGGAAACCATGTAAACTGTTTTGCTTTTCTAAACGTATCCGCTGTTTTTAGATTGGACTTTGCATAAGTTTATGTCCTGTTTGATTTGAAAGAAAACAATCCTATAATTACATTACAGTTATATCCACAGCGGCTAACAATAAATGCAATCTATCATGAAGAAACAAACTCAAAAGCTAAAATCCTGCAGGTGCACTATAAACCCAACCACATAAGTGCTACTGCATTAGCTTTGATTGAAGCCAAATCCTTTGTCAGTGCTACGTACAGAACATTTGGTCCTTTTTTATAATGTAATTATCTGTAAAGCTTCTATTACTATAGTTAATTTTACATTTATAAACGTGGCTGTTTATGTAACTCGCAGTTCACCAACCATTGGAAAACTGAGAAAACACTGTGGTTGGGTTTTTGTTCCAGAACACATTCGGGCACGCAGAGTTCTGTATTAGATGATTCAGTTTGGACTGAGCGTGAGGAGATGCGATTCGTCTGTTATTTCAGGGACTAGATCTCATGTCTTTAACGGCAGACGCTACCTCCATGTTCAGAGGACTGCCAGATATGTTCGTGGATGATAGCAATCTAACTGTGCTAATCTGTAGATCGGGGAAATTAGATTGTTGTTGTGGTTTTTAATAAAAGACTTGATATAGAGCCGAGCAGTTGGTGTGATGACGAGCTTCGACCCTTCCCCCGTGAACTGAGTGTGCTCTTTACCCTTGCGTTGGCACTCCCACTACAAATGATCTCAGCCCATTAAAAGCCTCATTGATATGGGTGAGAAGGGACATGCTATAAATAAATACTTTACAAGAAGGCGGTGACCTTTAGCAGCTGCAGTAATTGTGATGGGAGCCGAAGAACTCTGTAATTTGTGTCTTGTATGAAACCAAAAGTCAACATTGATTTATTTTAACTGCAGTAGCCGATGTGCGCAAAGCGTGGTTAAGTATTTAAAGTCCCACGTATAACCAATAGTCCAAGTTGAGTTATTTTAACTAACATAAGCAGAGTGACCCGTAGTTTGCATCCCCCATGAAACCTAAAGTCAACATAGACTTGTATCTTTTACTGATGTAGTCCAGGTACATGTCATTTACATTACAGTTTGTTTCCAATGTCAAACCAAAACGATGTGAAAAAGTTACATTTTGTTACGTTACAAACATCAGCTCACCTGTTGCAGCCAATTCAATCCAATAGCTTTATTAGCATGATCATATTTACATACAGCATTGCTAAAGCTCTGTATAGATGAAACATCTATATATAAATACGTATTCGAAAACAAACTGAACATAAGCAAGAACAAAAAAAAAATTTTTTTACAAGGAACACAAGGAAGGAAAATGCATAGAATACATGAATAATAAGAACAAATTATAAAGAGATGTTAGATTTCCCTAACTCTTACCACATGGTTTTTGGCGCCTAAACGTAACTCTTTCATAACTGATGCTGTGCACCTGGTCGACTACTGGTCGCTGCATTTTGCCTCTTTTTAATGGTAGTGAAAACAATAAAAAGTGGCATTCAGAGGTCCGATACCATTTGAAACTCTTACATAAGGTTAGTCTCATAGAAAGGAATGAGGAGGCTTTGATTTTGGGATAAAGTGAGGCACACAATGTCTAACGCAAGTTCCTCTAGACGTCAAATGTTCAATCTTAATGTTGGAGATTGTTGATGATGTCAGGACTTATGTCTTGAATGTTGTTGTGTTGAGTGTTGTTGTATTGTTTTAAGTGCCGGACCCCAGGAAGAGTAGCTTTTGTCAAGAGCAGAAGCTAATGGGGATCCTAATTAAACAAAAACATAAAATCTATGATGCTAATTTCCACATGAACTGAGTCCTTATGTGTGTCCTGTTTAAGGTTTTGCAGACAGAGGAGGGTTGTTAAGATAAAGAGTGGCTTTCCATCTGAGGGCAAATATGGTTATTGGAGAGCATGACTAAGCAGGAGGTTCAGCTGGACTTACCTCAAGTTCCTTGGGGTACATTTAGCTCAGCAACAGGGTGAGCAAACTAATATCTACTTTCAAACTGAGGTAACACCATCGGCACTGAGCGGTTTATTTCCAGAGCTCTGCAGGACTCAGCCTGGATTTTTTAACTTCTGGCCTCATGTCTAACTGTATTAGGACTTAAATCTCCCCGGGTGTTTCATCCCCTCTGCAGTCGGTGTTATCTGACCTTTGTCTCTGTTTTTTCAGGACACATGGTATCTCATTAGCACCGGGGCACATGGCGGGGTCCCATGTTGGCATCAAAGCTCATTCTCTCTGACATAGTTAGTCTGAAAGGGGGGCAGCGGCGGGCTAATTGGAGCGGTGCTATTTCCAGCAGCTAGTGCTAGTTTTGGCCTTTCATCATGAGCAAGATCTAATGTCAGCTGAGGAAAGAGACGTGTCTCGATGCTCGGAAAGAGGACGACCCTGTTTTTAGATCGCTGAGGATTGGCTGGGTCACCCTGCTGCCAGGAGGGAGATGGAAATGAAACTGATATTGTAAAGTTACGGTCTGTATTGGGGTTAGGTTCCCTTAGATTATTTAATCACTCAGGATTCTTTCAAGAAACAACTTTGTATCTGTCATTTCTCAACAGTAGCATTAGACCACGACCAGACTGAGACGAGACGCCAGAAACACGACGTCCACTGTTAGAATAAACTATTCATTCCTGCCCTACATATCCAGTTTTAAGCAAAGTAAAAGTATTAAGATAAGATGTACTTTATTAATCCAAATATGGGAATTGTTGTTGTTGCCGCAGCATAATGGAAAACAAGGCATTGCACATAATAACAAATTAAAAGATTAGAAATAAACTATTCTACAAAATAAACATCTCAAAATAGAAATAAACCAGCATTAGAAAACACAAAACGCATCCCTTGCCTCTTCACGTACTTGCCATGCCAATAGCTGTAGGAACAAAGCAACAATTGGCAGATGTTATGTAGATATAAGCAGTTTTAAATTACAATGAACTATATAATCAAGCTCACCACACATTTTCAAAAAGATATGCTTTCCCTCACTCAGTCCAGTTTGATTGAATGTACTATAAGTCCAATATACCTTCAGTATTGAACACCAACATAAACAGACAGTTTTAGTAGATTGTTATTCCACTTACTTCGGTCTTAGGTCTTATGGTAAAATGGAGTTCATAGAAAGTGTATCTCCCTGCTAAAGCTTGACACATACTTATATATCATAAGGCCTACAGCTTGTACTGAAATCAGGGGATGAACTGAACAATCTGTGTGTTTGAGGAAGTGACTGCACACAATGAACACAGACCATAAACGGTTATAACCTTGACATGAGCAAGGTAAGAAAAAACATCCTTTCTGCTTTCAACCTCGACACAAACAGCTCCAAACAGACGCAGTGGATCGTACACAATAAAAGCCCTGGACATTCAGTCTAATATTTGCCAGTTTTTCATGTCTTTTAGTCTTTGTACAACTATGGAAATTAAGATTTTGTTCCTAGGAATAGTACCCCTCCTTCTGCGAGTCTGTATTTAAAAAAAAAATGTTTTATTACCTGTGTGGTCTTGATACATGGTCATAAGAAATGCACCATTACCTTGATTCAAACTACACATTTCTTTACCAAAATGTGGGATGATAAGTACTCAACAGTTGTATTTTGACATTTTAATCACATTTTATCCGTCTAAGATATCCGATTTCTCTCAGGATAAACATGTTGTGTTCGTGTCTCTTTGCTGGACAAATAGGGAACCTGACATCTCTCCCCATCTGACTCGGAGTATGATGACATATTTCCTCCCAAATGCTCCTAAATGTTATCAGCGGAGTCACTCAGGAGGCGAGGCTCCTAACTCTGAATGATAGATGCCTCAAATTCCTCCGTGACTCACGCTCCTGATGTGTTTATGTAATATTCTCCATGTAATAACAGAAAGAGGCGGGGAGGGAGAACATTGAATGAATGAGGTGTCCTTCATCTTTCCCCTTCCCCCACCTCCACTCTCTTTCTCCATCTTTGCCGTCACTCTCGCACACAAACTGATTAAATGACTGTCTTTGCACACCGACCTTTTGACCTCAGCCTGGTTTAAAGAAAGGTAATAATGAGGTTATGCAATCTCTATCTAGTTTTTGTGCCATACAGAAAAAAAAACGTTGCCACGCTAAAAAAACTCTTCCATCAGGAGAAACAGTTTCAGAAATGATGCAAATATAGACACACAAATGTTCCAAAACACCTTCAGCAACTTGAGAACACCTGCAGCTTTTAGAAAACATTCAGCAACTTGAGGAGACATGCGCAGCGTTTACTAAAAGCTGCAGAAACCAAACACTGCAAGAAGCTCAAAACACAATGGAGACCAGGGGACACTAAAGAGTGACGCAGACAGCTGGGAGACTAGGGGACACTAAAGAGTGACGCACACAGCTGGGAGACCAGGGGACACTGAAAAGTGACGCACACAGCTGGGAGACAAGGGGACACTAAAGAGTGACGCACACAGCTGGGAGACCAGGGGACTCTAAAAAGTGACGCACACAGCTGGAGACCAGGGGACACTAAAGAGTGACGCACACAGCTGGGAGACCAGGGAACACTAAAGAGTGACGCACACAGCTGGGAGACCAGGGAACACTAAAGAGTGACATACAGCTGGGAGACCAGGGGACACTAAAGAGTGACGCACACAGCTGGGAGACCAGGGGACACTAAAGAGTGACGCACACAGCTGGGAGACCAGGAGACACTAAAGAGTGACGCACACAGCTGGGAGACCAGGGGACACTAAAGAGTGACGCACACAGCTGGGAGACCAGGGGACACTGAAAAGTGACGCACACAGCTGGGAGACCAGGGGACACTAAAGAGTGACGCACACAACTGGGAGACCAGGGGACACTAAAAAGTGACGCACACAGCTGGAGACCAGGGGACACTAAAGAGTGACCCACACAGCTGGGAGACCAGGGAACACTAAAGAGTGACGCACACAGCTGGGAGACCAGGGAACACTAAAGAGTGACGCACACAGCTGGGAGACCAGGGGACACTAAAGAGTGACACACAGCTGGGAGACCAGGGGATACTAAAGAGTGACGCAGACAGCTGGGAGACCAGGGGATACTAAAGAGTGACGCAGACAGCTGGGAGACCAGGGGACACTAAAGAGTGATGCACACAGCTGGGAGACCAGGGGACACTAACAAGTGACGCACACAGCTGGGAGACCAGGGGACACTAAAGAGTGACGCACACAGCTGGGAGACCAGGGGACACTAAAGAGTGACGCACACAGCTGAGAGACCAGGGGACACTAACAAGTGACGCACACAGCTGGGACGGAGCGCTTGGTGACGTTCAGGATTATAAAGCTGAACAACTGTCTCTGTTGTTGGAAACTCACCTGAAATGTTTGATGGTTTTATTTTAACAAAGTGATCACATGACTCCTTCTGATGTTACTGCAGATCTGCTGTAAGCTAGCTAGCTAACGTACCTAACCTAGTCATTTCAGATACACTGACAAACACTTATGAGACAGAATAACTCTGAGACAGAGACAGTTGTTTATCCTCATGGGAACAATTTCAGTTTTGATCTGTGTCTTACATTTGAAAGGATATTGGGTCTGGAAAATCGATGAAAAGCTCTTTTAATTTACCATTTAAGGAGGCGTGAAAACCTTGATGCAGTTAATGTGCTGTTTAGATCTGGTAGTGGGCTTTATAAATAAAATAGACTGACTTGTATGAACCTGGGGGCTGTGTTGTCTGGAACCTTGTGTTCCTGGTAGGTTCTCCCATGGCAAATTGGTCTCAGGCAAGTGGCCAGACTAAGATTGGTTCAAAAGACCTCATGAAAGAAAAAACAAGAAGTGAGGATACCCGGCCCGGAGGAAGCCCGAGGTCCCCTTCTGGAGCCAGGCCCAGAAGGAGGACTCGTCGGCGAGCGTCTGGTGGCCGGGCTTGCCACGAAGCCCGGCCGGGCACAGCCCGAAAAGGCAACGTGGGCAACACCTCCGCTTCTCCGTCCCGCGGGCCCACCACCTACGGGAAACAGCGATGGGGTCGGGTGCGCTGCCAGAAGGGTAGCAGTGAAAGCGGAGGGTCTCGACGGACCAGACCCGGGCGACAGAAGCTGGCTTTGGGGACGTGGAATGTCACCTCTCTCGGGGGGAAGGAGCCGGAGCTTGTGCGGGAGGTGGAGCGTTACCAGTTGGATCTGGTTGGGCGTACCTCTACGCACAGCGTCGGCTCTGGAACCTTACTTCTGGATAGGGGTTGCTCTAGGTGTGAGGCGCCGGGCGGGTGCGGGGATACTCACAAGTCCCCGGTTGGGTGCTTCGTTGTTGGAGTTTACCCCAGTGGACGAGAGGGTCGCCTCCCTACGCCTGTGGGTTATGGGGGGGAAATCTCTGACTGTTGTGTGTGCTTACGCACCTGACAGCAGTTCAGAGTATACAGCCTTCTTGGAGACCCTGGAAAGAGTCTTGTATGGGGCTCCTGAAGGGGACTCTTTAATCTTGCTGGGAGACTTCAACGCACATGTGGGCAATGATGGAGACACTTCGAGGGGCGTGATTGGGAGGAACGGCCCCCCTGATCTGAACCGGAGTGGTGGTTTGTTATTGGACTTCTGTGCTAGTCATGGATTGGCCATAACAAACACCATGTTCGAACATAAGGATGCTCATAAGTGTACGTGGTATCAGAGCACCCTAGGCAGAAGGTCCATGATCGATTTCATTATCATATCATCGGACATGAGGCCATATGTTTTGGACACTCGGGTAAAGAGAGGGGCGGAGTTGTCAACTGATCACCATCTGGTGGTGAGTTGGGTCGAGTGGCGGGGGAAGCCTCTGGATAGACCTGGTAAGCCCAAACGTGTAGTTCGGGTGAACTGGCAACGTCTGGAGGAGGCCCAAGTTCAGGAGGCCTTCAACTCACACCTCCGGCGGAGCTTTACGGGCATTCCTGTAGAGGTCGGAGACATTGAACCAGAGTGGTCGGTGTTCAAAGCCTCTATTGCCGAAGCCGCGGCGGGGAGCTGTGGTCTCAAGGTCCTAGGTGCCTCAAGGGGCGGTAACCCTCGAACCTCCTGGTGGACACCGGTGGTCAGGGAAGCCGTCCGACTGAAGAAGGAGGCCTTCAGGGATTTGTTATCCCGGCGGATGCTGCGGGAGTATGGGGGTGAGGGGGGTCTCTACTCAGGGCCATCCAATCTCTTTACTCCCAAAGCGAGAGCTGTGTCCAGGTCCTCGGCAGTAAGTCGGACCCATTTCCGGTGAGGGTTGGCCTCCGCCAGGGCTGCGCTTTGTCACCAATCCTGTTTGTAATATACATGGATCGGATTTCGAGGCGTAGTCGTGGGGGAGGGGGTCTGCAGTTCGGTGGACTAAGGATTGCACCACTGCTTTTTGCAGATTATGTGGTTCTAATGGCTTCATCGGTCTGCGACCTTCAGCACTCACTGGATCGGTTCGCAACCGAGTGTGAAGCGGCTGGGATGAGGATCAGCACCTCCAAATCTGAGGCCATGGTTCTCAGCAGGAAACCGATGGACTGTCCACTCCAAGTAGGGAATGAGTCCTTACCCCAAGTGAAGGAGTTCAAGTATCTCGGGGTCTTGTTCTCGAGTGAGGGAACAATGGAGCGTGAGATGGGCCGGAGAATCGGAGCAGCGGGAGCGGTACTGCAGTCGCTTTACCGCACCGTTGTGACGAAAAGGGAGCTGAGCCAGAAGGCGAAGCTCTCTGTCTACCGGGCCATTTTCGTTCCTACCCTCACCTATGGTCATGAAGGACGGGTCATGACCCAAAGAACGAGATTGCGGATACAAGCGGCCGAGATGGGTTTTCTCCGCAGGGTGGCTGGTGTCTCCCTTAGGGATAAGGTGAGAAGTTCGGTCATCAGGGAGGGACTCGGAGTTGAGCCGCTCCTCCTTCGCGTCGAAAGGAGCCAGTTGAGGTGGTTCGGGCACCTAGTTAGGATGCCACCTGGGCGCCTCCCTAGGGAGGTGTTCCAGGCACGTCCAGCTGGGAAGAGACCAAGGGGTAGACCTAGGACCAGGTGGAGGGACTATATCTCTTCGCTGGCCTGGGAGCGCCTTGGGATCCCCCAGTCAGAGCTGGTTGATGTCGCCAGGGAAAAGAAAGTTTGGGGCTCTCTGCTGGAACTGCTACCCCCGAGACCCGACCACGGATAAGCGGGAGAAGATGGATGGATGGATGGACTTGTATATGTGCTTTGGCAACATGTTTATTTATGAAAGCATCATGCAAATAAAGCTGAACTGAAATGAGACATTGCTGCCGTTCTGCCCTTAGGCTATTGGCATCAGCTGGCTGCATCACCGTTTGAAACACAAACAGGCTGCTTCCTCTTCCTCTTCCTCTTCCTCTTCCTCTTCCTCCTCCTCTTCCTCCTCCTCCTCCTCTTCCTCCTCGGTTTGTGCCATTTTCTCTTTGCAACTGTCTCTGGTTGCAGTGAAGGAGTGAAGCTTTTCCCTCCGGGAGCTGAGGCCCTTAAGAGAGAAACACACCTCCCCTGCAGCTGAGCTATTAGGACATACCGTCATAATGTGTGTGTGTGTGTGTGTGTGTGTGTGTGTGTGTGTGTGTGTGTGTGTGTGTGTGCTCCATATGACCTTAGCGCTGCTTTCCCCCTGCCCCAGCCACATTAAATGGAGCTTCAGAGGAGGATGATCCATATTTCACTCATTAGCGCTTCGGATAAGAGGAATCACCTGGACTGGACTGTGTGTGTGTGTGTGTGTGTGTGTGTGTGTGTGTGTGTGTGTGTGTGTGTGTGTGTGTGTGTGTGTGTGTGTGTGTGTGTGTGTGTGTGTGTGTGTCATGGCGGCCACGCATGAGTGGTGAGAGGAACTCGCTCACCTTTTTTAACATCTAAGCTCACATACATCCGTTGTAACTGCCATCGTTATTGCAGTGGGGATATAAGATGCACTGGACGCTTTTGGTACACAATGTGTCTCGTTACCACGCTGAGATTGGCCTTTAAACAAGCCCTGAACAGCGGGCGAGTCTACAAACAACGCCTGAACGTCTGCGACCCAAGCCCAACACCGGCCGGAGATGTTCGTGTAGACTTCGAGCAATATGTGCGATTATTGTCAGATTGTGAGTGGACTACTTTCCAGAGAGATGAAAGAGCGTACAGGCGGACACTGGACACAAAACTGCTCCAGGTAAGATCTAACTTTGCTGTTACTCTCGGAGGCACAGAGAAGTGGGGCAGACTGGTGACAATCCTGACCAGCGCTTTTTTCATTAATGGAATATTCTCCGCGACGCAACGAAACTCGCGTCCCTACGGATTCCAGCTTCTGAAATATGTCGCCAGAATCCTGAAGAAATTCCCTCTTTCTGCCAACTTCCCGGTGGACCTTACAGCTGACTCGCTGACACCTTGGATAGAAATGCAGCTTCGCTTCATCCGTGAGAGAATACAACCAGCGCTGCGGGCCGCCGGGACAGAGACACAACGGCAGCAAAGGAAAGTTTCCAGGAACAAACTGGCATATCTCTGGCAACACCGCAAATCAAAGGCAATCGATATCATTTTAAATAACAGCTGTTTTCCGGAAACCCCACCCACTGTTAGTGATACAGCCAATGTGTATAACTACTATAAAGCCAAATGTCAAACTGTGCCGAGGGCTACTCCCCTGGCCACGCCCCCTTGGTACAATTTCATTGACAGAATAGAGCCAGGCTATTTCCCAGATACCCAGGATTTTACAACAGAGGAGGTGGATGCAGTTCTGGCTTCTCTTCCTAATAACAAGGCTAGTGGATCTGATGGGGTCATCTATGAGACGCTGAGAGCTACCAGGCCCACGTCAACACAGACACTCACACACATCTTCAATGCCTGCCTGATCAATGAGAAGGTGCCTGCTTCATGGAAAGGGGCCCTCATTCACAGTGTTACGTGCCAGGCAGGCTGTACTTGAGTGGTTTTCCTTCCCTCCTCTGTTTCTCTCTTCTCCCTGTCTTCTGCACAGCTAATCAGCAGCTGATTGGGATCTGCCTGTGCACCTGAGTCTGATTGGATCCTCTCACCCTCAGCTGGCCTATCAGCAGCCAGCGCCGACCATAAAGGAGGCACCCAGGAAGTCTTCTCGCTCTCTCACTCTGGGCCTGTTGCTGTTTGAGGAGCCCTGAAATTGACTGCCTTGTTTAATAACTAATTTTCCTAAATATTGTCTAACCTGTTGAAAGTGTGTGTTGAGAGGTGGAGGAGTTAGGTAAGTCTGGGGTACCCTGTACATTTCTCACCATGTAGCTAACAAATGTTTAGACACACTAGGTTAGCGGATTGTTGCCACCCCTGTATATTGTTTTGTCAACTTCTTCGTAGTTTAGTTAGTGAGGGTTTTTGTTTGAGTTTTGGTTTCAAAGGATAGATGTAGAGATAGGCCTGGTTTTGTTATGCTTGTTTCTTTTGTTTGGCACAATCCTTTGACTCCTCCTCCTCCTCACGAAGAGTATATATGTTAAAGTCTGTTCAGATAGGTTTAGAAGGAATAAACCTTTTGTCAACCTTTACGCGGACTCCTTCATAAATTATTGGTTGTACGTTATTGTCTCCAGGTCCCCTAGACTTTGGTGGGGACGTAACAAATGGGGGATCGTCCGGGATAAATCTATTTTCTTGATCTAAAAACAACCAATAATTGAGAAGTCATTGTAGGTGTTGTACATTGGCTGAACAATGGGTTTTAACTTACAGGACTTTATTGAAAGTCCAAATGTTGATAAGTTGTATTCCTGTCGTAAAGATGACATGTTATGTATTGCAGCTCACTTTAACATATCAGTAGACAAGAATAAAGTAAAACAAGAGATAAGAGAGAAAATCCTGCAAAAACTAGAGTAGTTAAAGATTCTTATAATCCCAAGCATGACAACTCAGCCTAGGGCTGAAGTGTCTATTGAAGATAATAGGGAAAGAGTATTAGCTACACCTAGAGTTGACAAGTTTAGTCCTGAAGCTCCTCCTGTAACGCTTCCTAGGTTTGAGGCTTTCTCTCCGGGTAGCTTAGGTGCAAGTAGTAATGCCAAACTAAAAGTTTGTCTTGCCCGTCTTCAGCTGGAGGTCCAGGAGAAGGAAATGGTGCGTAGAGCGGACTATGAACACAAACTGCAGATTTGCAAGTTAGAAGCTGAGAAAGAAATCACATTAAAGCGGCTTGAAGTTGATGCCCTGAGAATCTCTTCAGAGCAGACATTTGAGAGGTCAATACCTTCGCATACAGTCTCTCATATAAAAAGTTTTGATGTTAGTAAAAATATTGCTTTGGTGCCAACTTTTAGAGAGTCAGAGGTTGACTCGTATTTTTGTGCTTTTGAGAGAATTGCTACCGCACTAGTCTGGCCTGAAGACATGTGGCCAATCCTACTTCAGTGCAAATTAGTAGGTAAGGCTCAGGAAGTGGTATCTTCACTTTCTTTAGAAGAAAGCTTGCAGTACGAAGTGCTTAAAGAGTCGATCTTGCGTGCTTATGAGCTTGTGCCGGAGGCCTACAGACAAAAGTTCAGACACCATAAAAAGTCTGCTACGCAGACATTTGTTGAGTTTGCGCGAGAGAAGGGCATTCTCTTTGATAAATGGTGTGCGGCTAATGAAGTGAAGGATCATTTTGAGAGTCTTCGTCAGTTACTTCTCTTGGAAGATTTTAAGAATTCTTTGCCTGAAAGGATGGTGATATTCTTAAATGAACAGAAGGTCACTTCACTGGCTAAGGCAGCTGTTTTAGCGGATGAATTTATGCTCACTCACAAGACTGTGTTTTCTTCACCCTTGCGCCCAGATAGGGCTTCAATATCACAAACCGGAAGACCTGATCTTGGCCCAACAACTTTTGAAAGGTCTAGAGGACCACCATCACCTCCACGGGGGCCCCGTGAGTGTAACTACTGCCATAAAACAGGACACCTTATTTCAGGGTGTCATTTCTTAAAGCGTAAGCAACAATTTTCGCAACGCTTTCAGACGCCAAAAGGAATGGGACTCATTAAAGGAGTTTCCCTATCAGACATAGAAATGTCCCAGGAAGATGATGTACCTGATCCCTGTTTCAAACCCTTTATTTCCAAGGGCTTTGTTTCTTTAACAGGGGATCCTAAAGACCAGCTGCCAGTACAGGTGCTTAGGGACACAGGAGGTTCTCAGTCCCTTATTAGAGAAGGCATCTTACCTTTAACCTCCAGATCATCATGTGGATCAAGTGCTGTTGTTCAAGGGGTAGGCATGACACTAGTTGCGGCTCCTTTGCACAAGGTGTATATTCACTCCTCTCTTGTCAAAGGATTCTATAAAGTAGCTGTCCTCCCTGCCTTGCCCATCAAAGGTATAGATTTCATCCTCAGTAATGACTTGGCTGGGGGCAAAGTTAAGCCAGTACCAGAGGTCATTGATTCTCCTGATCTAAGTTTAGACGCAGAAAAATCAGCTGAAGTACCTCCCGAAATCTTTCCTGCCTGTGTTGTTACAAGGGCCCAGTCAAAGAAATACGGAGAGGACTTGTCTGATTCTTTTCTTGCTACAGGGCAGTTTCTTGAAGACATGACTATGTCGGACCGACTGCCAGAGGAGGCCCGGTCTGCTGGTGCTGGATCACCCAGTAACAGCTCAGAGCTTGTACAACTGCCTGCCACTCGGGAAGAATTCATGGCAGCCCAGTTAAGTGATGAAACACTTTCTAAATGTCTCTCTCCTGTTATCAGTCAGGAAGAGGCCAAGTCAAAGAAGATGGCTTACATTATAGAAGATGGCCTATGGTGCAGAAACTTCTCCTCGGTGGCGGCCCCACTCACTACGTTGACCAGTCCCTCAAAGCCTTTCGTTTGGTCCGGTGAGTGTCGACAGTCATTTGAGAGCCTAAAAGGTATTCTGTGTTGTACTCCTGTTCTTTCTGCACCAGACTTTTCGAAGCCATTCAAGCTCGAGGTCGATGCCAGTGGAGTTGGGACAGGGGCTGTTCTTCTACAAGAAGATGCACAGGCCATCGATCACCCTGTGAGCTACTTCTCCCGAAAGTTTAACAAACATCAGTTGAAGTACTCTACAATTGAAAAAGAAGCTTTAGCTCTATTGTTTGCCTTGCAGCACTTTGAGGTGTATCTTGGCTCCAGTGTTAAACCAATTAAGGTATACACTGATCACAATCCGCTGGTTTTTCTTTCAAGGATGTACAACCACAATCAACGCCTTATGCGTTGGTCATTGATTGTCCAGAACTACAACCTTGACATAAGCCATAAAAAGGGGTCCGATAATGTTCTTGCCGATGCACTATCTCGTGCTATGTAAATAGGAAATGTTTATTGTAAGGTCCAAACATAATGTTTGGATTTATATGTGTGGGGGTGTTACGTGCCAGGCAGGCTGTACTTGAGTGGTTTTCCTTCCCTCCTCTGTTTCTCTCTTCTCCCTGTCTTCTGCACAGCTAATCAGCAGCTGATTGGGATCTGCCTGTGCACCTGAGTCTGATTGGATCCTCTCACCCTCAGCTGGCCTATCAGCAGCCAGCGCCGACCATAAAGGAGGCACCCAGGAAGTCTTCTCGCTCTCTCACTCTGGGCCTGTTGCTGTTTGAGGAGCCCTGAAATTGACTGCCTTGTTTAATAACTAATTTTCCTAAATATTGTCTAACCTGTTGAAAGTGTGTGTTGAGAGGTGGAGGAGTTAGGTAAGTCTGGGGTACCCTGTACATTTCTCACCATGTAGCTAACAAATGTTTAGACACACTAGGTTAGCGGATTGTTGCCACCCCTGTATATTGTTTTGTCAACTTCTTCGTAGTTTAGTTAGTGAGGGTTTTTGTTTGAGTTTTGGTTTCAAAGGATAGATGTAGAGATAGGCCTGGTTTTGTTATGCTTGTTTCTTTTGTTTGGCACAATCCTTTGACTCCTCCTCCTCCTCACGAAGAGTATATATGTTAAAGTCTGTTCAGATAGGTTTAGAAGGAATAAACCTTTTGTCAACCTTTACGCGGACTCCTTCATAAATTATTGGTTGTACGTTATTGTCTCCAGGTCCCCTAGACTTTAGTGGGGACGTAACACACAGGATACCAAAAAAGGAAAATGTCCCAGATGATCCTTCCACTTGGCGTGACATTTCACTATTGCCCACTGTATACAAAGTCTTTATGAAGTGCCTACTCACCCGCATCTTACCCTGGCTGGTGGACACAGGGATTCTCTCCCCCCATCAGAAAGCATATATCAACAGACAGGGAATGAACGAACATGTGTTTTGCTTAAAAACCGGAATAGATGATTTCAAACATGGATCATCTAAATTCTACACAGTGTTTTTGGACTTTAGAGACGCGTTTGGTACACTCTCCCATGAGGTGATGCTACAAGCATTAGAGGAAATACACCTGCCTCAGCCTTTTGTGAATATTGTATCCAATGTGTACCAAGGTTCATTTCTCCAGGTTATCTGTGGGCAGCAGCTCACAGAGCCGATTGCACTGAAGGTGGGAATAAAAACTGGCTGTCCCTGGAGTGCCGTGAACTTCATCCTAGCACTCAACCAATGGATGAAGTGGATTTACCAGTGCGCTCCGCTGCATGTCAAATCCCCAAATCCTGTTCAGGGATACGCTGACGACGTGCAGGTGTCATCACGACAAGAGGATGTCATCATTAACATGTTGGCACGCACTGATGAGTTCCTCCAATGGTCAGGGCTGGAGGTGAAGCAAGCTAAGTGTGCCGTACTCCATGAGCGCCGCAGTGGAGGCAACCGCTGGTACAAGGCCAAGAACGACAAGCCCCCCTCCTTTCTTGTAATGGGCCAACCCATTAAGGTGTATTCCCGTAATGAGACCTACCCATACCTTGGCCACAGGTTTAACATCGCTGGTGAGTGGGGGGAGCAGGTCGAGGAGCTCACTACAGAGTGTCTCCACCTGATTGACTTGTCCCCCCTCCCCGTCCTCATGAAGTTCCAGGCTGTGAGAGAGGTGGCTTTGGCTAAAATTCAACATCTCTTTGCCAATGTACACATCCCTCTCAAGGCACTGAGAGAAATGACAAACAAAACTGTCCAGCTGGTCAGAAAGTGGGTGGGCCTCAACACACACTCCACACGGGGCATCATCTTTCTCCCATGTGGAGAGGGGGGGCTGGGAGTCCCCAATGTCGAGTGGACCTACATAGCCACCAGGCTAGCCCACCTGATCCACATGCTTAACAATGATGATGTCACCGTAAGAGAAATGGCCAGGGCCTCTCTCCTGCTGGATCTACACAGAAGGAAGATCCCCCTGGCCAGCGCAGACCAGAACAACTTCCTCGGCTTCAGGAGGAAAGACTCTGGGAAACTGGACTCTCAGGCCAAGGGCTTCGGGGTCTGGTCTGACTGGCCAGATCTCAATGACCTCTGCAATCGGACTGGAGTCCAGCTGAAATGGACAAGACTCAACACACAGACTGAAGTCCCCGTCTCTGATGAACTGATCACTGACCCCAGTGTGGTTGTGAAGGCCGACATCACAACACCTCAGGAAGAGACTGTGGAACTGCACAGAGACTCTGCAAGGAGGGTCCTGCTCAGCATGAAGCAGTCTGAGATCAGGCAGCACTGGTGTGGACTCAGACTACAGGGAAAGCTAGCCTGTTTGGGGTTTGCTGACCACTCAGTCTCACACTCAGTGTTTAAGAACGCCGCTGTTGGTGAGGATGTTCTGACATTTACCATCAAAGCAAGACTGCAGGTACTACCCACTAAGTACAATCTGTCCACCTGGTACCCTCGCATTCACACTCCATTCTGTTTAAACCATCAGGATTCACAACAACACCTAGAATCCATTGCACACATAACAAATGGATGTAATGCATACAAACGCCTGTACATAGCCCGTCATGACCGTATTGTGGACATTGTGTCTGATGCGGTACAAAACATCTTACCATCTAGCGCAGCAATGTACAAGCACACTAGAGTGCTACCAGAATGGTTTGGCTTTACCAATGATGTCTTTGCTAACATCCCAAATACACCTGATGTTGTTTTTGTTGACACCAACCACAGTGAGGTGCTAATATTAGAAGTAGGCTGTGCCTTTGACCTGTACATGGACCAGGCTTTCCAGGACAAGTATATTAAATACCAACCACTGCTCGATGTGATAACCAGCTTTGGGTACAAGTGTAGATATAGCATACTTGTATTCGGAAGTCTTGGCCATGTATATAAATGCACCATGATTGGTTTGAGAATTGCTGGAATGTCAAAGAGAAAAGCCAAACAAATTGCCAAATATTGCTCTGTTTCAGCTGCTATTGGCAGCTTAGCCGTGTGGAGAAGGAGGTGCTATGTGTTCCCCTAAGTGTTCTGTGCTGCTTAGCCGTGTGGAGAAGGAGGTGCTATGTGTTCCCCTAAGTGTTCTGTGCTGCTTAGCCGTGTGGAGAAGGAGGTGCTATGTGTTCCCCTAAGTGTTCTGTGCTGCTTAGCCCCGATATATTTGATTCCCTGTCTTATGTAATATAATGTGTGTGTGTGTGTGTGTGTGTCTGAGATGGACGCCTGCGAGGAGCCGCGTCACAGAGGCCCAATTTGACACAAATCCACAGAGCTTTGCATCAAAGCCAAAGCCATTTCCAAGCAGTCTCCCCTTCAAAGTCCCTAACTAGGGAGAAAGCTTCAGGGTTTCAGAGTCATAACACCACCCAGAGAGGGCAAAAGTACACACATCCTTTACTCAAGTAGAAGTACAGATACTCGTGTTTAAAAATACTCTGGTAAAAGTAGAAGTACTGACTAAACTTCTTTACTCAAGTCAAAGTAAAGAGGCTTTGAAATACTTCAGTAAAAAGTACCCATAACTAGCAGCTGTTTTAAAGAGTACCTGACCTCCCTTTATATCAATAGAACAATAATGTCATTGTTAGCTAATGAATGTTTCCATGCTGAACAACGGCAACATGACAACGTTTCCATTGGTCCCTCTTCTTTAGAGAAGACCAGGAAATGATGGATACACGGATCGTGTTCAAATCAATAGGCACGCAATAACTCTAAATAACTAGAGAATGCAATTCCTGAAGAAATTGCTAGTGGGAATGCTTTATGCTGAAAATCTGACGTTAACTGCTATGCTGAAATGTAATGTGTAAGAAGAAAGTGAATCATTTAGATTGAAATGATACGTGAGCACTGGGGGCTTGAATGTGTGATGAGAGAAGAAAAGAAAGTGAAAAGGCTTGGAAAAGCAGCAGAATATTTGAACTGCAAACTTTTGAACTAACTTGATGGCGAATGATCTGTCGCCATGCCAACGGCATTTGATGACACCCCATACTACGCTTAGATGCGTTGATGGGTGCATCGTTACCAAACCTGTGAAGTTCTGGGCTGTTTGGAGCAGTTTCACTGACGTTATGAGAAAGCCGTGTTTCATGGCGAGCATTGTGTTGCCATGGCAACGGCATTTGAAGAAATCTCAAAACTGTCCCGTAGATGTCTTCACGGCTGGACTGTTGGCACGCTGCTACCTGAAGTCTGCTGCTCTGAGCATGTTGGAGTGATGACATCATCGTGTTCCATTACACAGGTGTTTCTATTTGTACGAGGTGTGCAGAGATCACAGGTTTCCATTGTTCTGAATGAGAGATGAACCTCTTACATGTGAACGTTTTGTGGAAGAACCGTAAAAGATATCTGTGAAATATCAAAACTTGAAGCATGTCAAGGAAGTTGAGTATCTGAAGTGTAATTTTTGTGTAGTTTCGGGTTAATAATGTGGCCTTTTTGGCAGTTTAACTAAAGGGGTGCGGCTGCTGCCGTGATGAAATATCAGCCTGAAATTACAATGGGCTTTAATGGAGGAATGTTGAACGTTGTTGTCACTTCATGCCCTCAAGACGCATTTTGTTTAATTATTTTTGCTTAATTCTTTGTCATTTTTCAAGCTACGGGATGTTTTCCTACGTTTGTCATGACAAATCATGTCTCAGGAATGTAGGGTTTCGGAATTATGGCAGTTTTAAAAAAATATATGAAGGCAAATTTCAAACTGTCCTCCACTCTAGCTGTGACATCACACACTCTGCCTTAACGAGCTGTGCAATGTTAAAGTTCAAATGTTAATGTGATGAATTATGGGATGTATCTCTTGAATTATGAAAGTTATGAATGAGAAAAGTAATAGCCATCGATTCCCGACCGAGCTGAACGTTTTGATGTTTGAACGGAGTTTCTGCGATGTTCAATGCGGGAGGAGAAGAGGGCCAAAATAAGTCGGCGGAATAATAAACTTTTCGTCCGTAGAATAACATTTAGTGGGAATGTTGTTAACAGCATTCCCACTAAATAATGATCACGCCACCAAACACACATTCAAACTAAAGGAACCAGCCTGTTTGGAAAATGTAAGAAGCAGAAAGTACAGGTGTTTATATGCCCCCACCAAGTCATTACAACTCGAGAGAGACGGATTCAAGAACAACTTTCTCCTGCAGGTGGTTTAATTCAGTACTGGCTAAAGAGGCATACATGTCCCCTATAAAGTGGTGCAGGGATTGTTTGTGTTCCTGAAGGCATCTCCCTCGTCCAATGGGATTTCTCCATGTGATTTTGGATTATGTCAGAAAATATTCTCTGTGTCAAACAAACTTTCATGATACTTTTAGTTCAACAGGATAATCTCCACATATGAACACCACTTTATGATTTCTGGAGTAAAAAGCTAATGTTAGGCTATAAAGGACACCACCGCTAAGCTAAAGGCGGCTAATGTTGGCTATAAAGGAACTACAGCACGGTAGGGCTGTACCCGAATATCCAAATATTCGTTCGTTGGAGTACTATTCGGGTTTCAATTTCGTTATTCCGATATTCGTTTTTGTTTGTTTTTCCGTTTTTTTCCCGTTTTTTTTTCAAATTGAATTTATTGAAATCTCCAATATCAACGTAAGAGCTTGTGCCTCTCCGGGGGGGGTAATGCTTAACCATAAACGTTATTGTTTACTTTCTCCGTCTTTATATGTAGATATTACTTTTCACCGTTAATCTCCGTCACATTGTTTCCATAGCAACAACAACTTCCTGTCAACAGCGCTGTTGAGCCCGAGGTCTCTGAGCTTGATGACCAGGAACAATGGTATTGAATGCTGAACTGTAATCAATGAACAGCATTCTCACATGTGTTCCTCTGGTCCAGGTGTGAGAGGGCAGTGTGGATGGTGAGGGCTATGGCGTCGTCTGTGGACCTGTTTGCTCTGTAGGCAAACTGCAGGGGGTCCAGAGAGTCAGGGAGGGAGGAGGTGATGAAGGGTTTGACTAACCGCTCAAAGCACTTCATGATGATGGAGGTGAGTGCTACTGGGCGGTCATTGAGGCTGGTGATCTTTGACTTTATGGGGACAGGAACGATGGTGGAGTGTTTGAAGCATGTGGGGATAACAGACTGCAGCAGGGACCTGTTGAAGGTGTCTGTGAACACCTCTGCCAGTTGAGCTGCACACACCTTGAGAACACGGCCAGGGATGCCATCAGGTCCAGGATCCTTGTGTGGGTTAACCCTTTTAAAGGATCTGCACACATCTGCCCTGTTTAAAACAAAAGGGCAGGGCTCTGGCTCCTGGTCCCTCTGTGCCTCCACAGCCTGGCTGCTCTCAAATCCTGCAAAAAAGCTATTCAGCTCATCTGGGAGAGATGCGCACGACGACACTCCCGCAGCACCTTTGTAGTCTGTCATTGTTCTTAGTCCCGCCCACATGTTTCGGGTGTTACAACCTTTGAAGTCAGATTCCACCTTGTCTTTGTACTGTCTCTTGCGCTGCTGATTGCTCTCCGGAGTTCATACCTAGAATTCCTGAACTCCTCAAAATCTCCAGCTCTGTGCGCGATAGTGCGCACCTCGCCGTTTATCCAGGGTCAGCACGGTCACATGACGTCACCACCGCTAAGCTAAAGGCGGCTAATGTTCGACGTGATGACGTTTAGTCGTCTCATTTTAGCAACCTCCGTGTTTAAATTCACCAGTGGGGTATTTCCTGATTTATTTTATGTCATGGAACACAACGTTAAAATCTCTTCAGCTTGTGTTAACCACTAACCACTTTCAGGCTCACAACCAAAAACACATTCAGAAAACCATTGACTTCCAGACCAGGGGACAGTAAGTGAGGACATATGGACTGATTTCTGAGATTCATGACTCAATCCTGCACGTACAGAGAGATTTGTGGCCATTTATCTGCCAGGGAACTTAACTGGACGGAGATTAATGATGCGGCTCCTCTGTTTTCACTTTATTGAGTTAGCGGTGGTCGTCGTTGCTTATTAACATCGCTCAATCGTCTCATTAGAGGCGAAAACAGGTGGTAATGAAAGAGTGGGGGTTTGTAAATCAATGACACCGCTAAGAAGCATGTAATGAAAGGTATCTTTGTGTTTCATAGGGTTCACAGCAGACGTAAGAACTTCTCAAGGACTCTCCAGGTATTATTACGTCAAATTAAAGACCCAACACAGCGCATGAGATAAAGACACAAATACAGGAGGCATTAATGCACAAAGCTGGACTGTCAAATCTTCAATTTCTATTCAATAATATTAGTTGAAGCACTTTAAAATGACCTGTTTCTATTCGTGCCAACCTCAACAACATTTGTCCCTTAAGTCACAGCATTCCAAGGATTTGATATGCAACAATAAAGGCTTTCAGACAGGCGGATATTATGTGTCCAGGGCTTTTATTGTGAAAGGTCTGAACAGGAAGCAGTGGATCTGTCTTTTTGGCAGTAAGGCTGTTTTTATTTTACCTTCTGTAATAACTCAGTACCACATGTATATTGTTGATTAATTCATTTGTTTAAACATTTGTTTTGACTACTTTTTACAAGTAGCCCTCGTTCATCAATCCAGATGTCTCTCTAGCTTTGCTGTGGATCGACTTCTTCTAACGCAAAATCATTGGCATCTAATTGGCAGTGCTTTCAGTTGCTTTCCCAACACTGTTGACGCCTTCATTTCTTGGTGCAAAAGCTAAGAAAACTATCTGCATTTATCCTACGACACATCTATCTTTTCTCCAAGCCACAAAGATATTGTGCATCTGTACAATTTCACCATGTATACATTTAAGACAAGGTAAAAAAGATGGCGGATATTCTTCAAGCTCCGTCTTGTAATTCGAAAGTTTAATAATTGCACAAAAAGACGGATTGTCTCACCATTTATGGGATCGAACCAACGACCGTAAACATTCATCAAACATGAGATCATTAAGAAATACAATCTAAATATTATAACAGCAGAACTTCCCAACAGTAACTCATAACCTCTTGTGTGGAAATACATTCAATGAAAAGTTAATAAGGTCATTTCTGTTCCTGATTACTTCCATAACTTGTGATTGTGGTGCTTCCGCTGTGTTTCTCAGACTCCATAACCTTGATTCCTCCAGCGCGCTCACACGGCGGCATCCATTAACGTAATAGCTAGCTCAAAAAAAAATTGGATTTGGCTCAGGTTTGCTTTCAGGACCTGATTTACAGGTGCTCCGAAAGCCACTGTAATCAGCACAGGCAGAACAGCAGCAACACTGAGAGGAGGTGGAAGACAGAGCGGGGGAAACATAAAGAGACAAAACCACGAGGACGTTTTCAAGGACGTCTTTGAGTACTATTTCCATTATCAGGTGTACACACTCAAGAGTAAAAAAACATGCAATACTGTGCTCTTGTTGAAATGACATCGAAATGATTGTTTGTGAAAGGATGTAATTCACAGCAATCAGTTGAACGACAGGAAGAAGTGGAAACCAGATGCTGGGATACTTCCCAACATCCATTTTGGTTTCTTCCTCGTCCTTTTATCTTGACCTCGTCTTCCTCCTCCATTATCTTCTTCTTCTGCACCTCCTCTTCATTTTCACTCGACCTGGTCTCTCTCCTCGTCTTCTTCCCTCCAGTCTCCTCTTCCTCCCCCGTCACCTTCTTCTTACAACATACAAGACAAATCTAACAATTCGTAAAATAAAGTATTTTTTTCTAGTTAATCTTCAGTGAAAATGAATAAAAACTTAAAAAATTATGAATGAACTTTAACTAAAATAAACTTTAATACCAGAGCATTTTGCAATAAAAATGGAAAAAATAATGTGTTCGTTTTCCAGGTTTAACAGATTAATGAGAGTAACGGCGTCTTCCTCTCCTACCTGCTGCTGCCAGCTCTTCATTACAACGAGGATAAAAGGCTGATCCTGACCAAGAGTACTGACTGCAGCACACACACACACACACACACACACACACACACACACACACACACACACACACACACACACACACACACACACACACACACACACACACACACACACACACACACACACACACTGTCCAGTTCAGTGTGTGTGTGTGTGTTTCTCCTCTCTCACAGGTGAGGTGAAGCTTCACTGATCTGACAGTTTCTATTAAGTCAGTCTGCAGTGTGTGTGTGTGTGTGTGTGTGTGTGTGTGTGTGTGTGTGTGTGTGTGTGTGTGTGTGTGTGTGTGTGTGTGTGTGTGTGTGTGTGTGTGTGTGTGTGTGTGTGTGTGTGTGTGTGTGTGTGTGTGTGTGTGTGTGTGTGTGTGTGTGTGTGTGTGTGTGTGTGTGTGTGTGTGTGTGTGTGTGTGTGTGTGTGTGTGTGTGTGTGTGTGTGTGTGTGTGTGTGTGTGTGTGTGTGTGTGTGTGTGTGTGTCAGCCTCAGTCTGCTGCAGTCAGTACAGTTAGCTGATCTGAAGATAACGTGCTAAACGAGAGCTGGCTGTCACCAAAGGGTTGATTTGCTGAGCTGATGTTTCTCTTCCTGTCTGATTCTCTCTGAGAGAGATCGGTACGTTTTGGGATTCTTACACCAGAGAAATGATGGTTTTAGTCCAGGTTGGTTTGCACTTTATTTAATTATTCACCTTACAGCTTCTCTAGGATAACTGGACTCAAACTCACACTGTACAGTTCAATTCAATCTAATATTTAATACTCCATTCCTCACACACTTAATGTATGCTTTATATATTGTATTTCAACATGTATGTTTTCTACTTTTTTAATGCTATTTTATTTACACGAAACAAGCTAATATATCAAATACATGATTAAAAGTTACAGTGCAGTGTAAGAAATGAATAATTCAATTAAAAGCAGCGGCATCACGTACTCGTCTCAGACTTTTAATTTGGAGGTAGATATTTTCTAAATAAGAGAAATGGACTTCATCGAAAGTCTTTGAGTTTCCTCTCTTCTTTCTTTTGTGTATTTCCTCTCCTGAGCTGTGATGGATGTGTTTATCTGGAAAAAGCACTTCATGGGCTCATTTAAATATATATTAAAAGGAGAGATATGTATCGCCTCGGTTGATGATTAGTCATGTGCAAGGCTGGAAACTTTTATTACACAGAAATAATATGTAGTGATGAATAACAGCAACATCACAAAAAGTAAAAGGACATTCAGCCGACCATAATCATTTAGAGAAAGCAGAAAGGCCTCCAGGAGTGCATCGTCTGCCAGTTATTCAAGGAGAAATGCACCACCAGTGAGGAAACATACTTTTTGGAGCTTAACGAAGACATCAGGGCTGCACAAAAAAGAGCGATCATTTGATTTGATGTGTTACGCAACTGGAAATCAAATGCCATCGTTATCAGGTGCACAAACCAAAGCAACACAGGATGAACAATGTGTTTACAAAGGTTGATTTAACCTGTTAAGCCCTGAGCCTGTTTTTCAGGTCTCAGGCTTGAAAATGACATTCCCAGAACAAATGACCATACCTTCCCTTCTAAAAGGGTTAAATTAATCATCTTTTTTCTCAAAGTAATGATAAACCTGTGAGTTGGATGTGGAAAAGTCAGAATCAATATAGATGTTTTTTATTTTAAAGAAAATTCAGATTGAACATTGTAAAAAAACTGTAAATTATAGTGTCCGTCCAAAGATTATGTTGTACTTATATTGAAAACTAACCTTGGATGATGGGTTAGTAGACTAAAAGCTTTAAGAATCCAAAGTACAACATATAATAAGTACCCTGTATCAAGATTGATGCAAAACAAGTGATATTTGACCTTTTTAGAGAGGTTTAGCAAAAAAAACCTCTTCTGGGGCCATTTGGGTGGATTTTCCATATCTCTGGCCCCCCTTGCTCGATTTTGACATGTGACATCTCTTCCTGACCGTTAGAGCCAATAGAATCGAGGGGAACTCCCACCTAGTCCTTATTTGGTAATGTGTGTGTGTTAGATGGGGTAGGTAAGTTTGAGAAACCGGCTCGAGATACACTTTTTGTTATATTCCATGGAATGCTCTTAACATCCCGATAGCAATGAATATCTGAAGTGCTTTGACAACAAATCCATAAATAATATCATCAGTGGAAGCCGTGGCGCTGTAAAAAGCACGACCAATCATCTGAGCCGGCTAAAGTAACTGGATGGCCTACCTGCCTGTCAGCCTTCCATCGGGGCACAAACTCATCTCGTGCCCTCATTGGTCATGTGCGCGTGCGTGTGTGTTGGAGGAGTGAGGAAGTGGCAGATTTGTTCCGGTTGTGTATTTTCTAATTCTAGCACACTCGAGCTGGTTTCCCCAAAATTACCTTCCCCACCTTTTAAATGTGTAGCGTGCATTAAACTCCACTGTTGGCAAAAATAAGTCAGATTATATAGAAGTCTAAGAGAAATTAATCCTACTTCTCTCTTGATTTATTACCTCTGCAAACATTTATCGTCTTAATCTGTAGTTTCAAGACTTCTTCAGCACAGCCTGATGTTCATTTAGTAAATCATGGTCCCAATGAGAGTAAAAGAGACGATAAAGCAGCGTGTACTTTAGGAAATGTATAGAAGTCTATGAGAAAATGTTCCTATCTTCTCTCTTGATTCATTACCTCTGTAAACATTTTCCTGATGAGTTTATGGTCTCAATCTGTAGTTCTAGTCTTCTTCAACACAGAATACGTTCATTTAGTAAAATGATTGTCACATTGAGAGTAAAATAGCGTTTGCTTTAGTAATTGTATTGAAGTCTACGAGAAATTGACCACACTTCTCTATTGATTCATTACCTCATTAAACATGTTCCTGATGAGTTTAAGGTTTCAATCTGTAGTTTCTAGTCTTCTTCAACAAAGCATGATAGCATATCATGTCTGGCTGCTAACAGTAAGGGACACTTTTAAATTGACCCTCTTATACTTTTAACTTAGATTTGTTGTTTTGACGAGAGCGGGTGTTTACATTCATTTCACAGTCGGGAACTCCAACATCCCGACTTCGCTCCGTACTTCAGATCCACTCCATAAAGTAATGACTTCTCCCTTGGCTTATGTTCATCCCTTTTTTATATCTGTGTGTTAATCGGGCAACTTGTTTTCCCATAATGCTTCTGAAAGAAAGAGAAATAGAGGAACTAATCGCACCAAACTCATAACCTCAAAACTCCTTTGGAACTAGACGAATTTTCCAAATATTAGATTTTGTGTGAAGGACATGTTTAAAGTTAATAATATAACAATATATAGGTTTTACTAAAATCAGTCAAATCAATGTAATCCCTTGATAAACATTTTTCTTCTGTTTCTTTGCCCATTTCAAGGGAAAAACCTCTTTCCAGCAAATCTGCTTCTTCATCTTCCCAGAATCCCCTTTGGCACTAAATTATTGAAGCAACCAGTACTTTCGGGGGGCGAGAAACACGTTGAATTACAACTACTGTTTTTGGAAAACCACTTTTCCTTCAAGCCTGCACCCAAACACATGAACGCTCCACCTGAAAGAGTTTCCCAATGTGTTGTGAAGCGGAGCGTTGGACCGTTTCCTCGCCCTCCGCCTCCTTCTTTCGCTCCACTAAATCCTGCAGAGACGCGTAACTTTTTCATAAAAGCTCTCTGTTTCCTCTCTGAACTCCACCTTTTTATTTTAACCACTGGATGACTGTTAACCCCAGACTCAAGAAATGAAGGTGAACTCAACAACATCCAATCCAAAACAATCCACAAAGTAGTAGAAAGGAAGAAAAAAATAGATACCCATGTATGCTTAATTATTATATGCACGAATCAAGAGTCAACAAGTTACCAGAGGGGCTTTAGTCATGTTTAGTGTCTTAAAGTTTGTTTTTAATAGATGGCAAAACTTTCCTTAAAGGACTGAAGACCCTCCTGGATCCACTGCACCTCGGCCACTAAAGGTCCCCTATCATACTGTTTTTCATAAATATATTATACGTCTCAGATATATCCAGAGCCTGTCTCTGATTGGCTGAAACACCAAACAGATCATTGCAGCATTACCCATAATCCCCTCTGTTTCAGCCCTGTTTCAAAAGTGCTGATTCTCTGTCTGTTACTTTAGATGAAAATAAGGAGCCCCTCCCCACGCCCCTCTGAGAGACATTTGGTTACAAAGAACTCAATAGGCGTTTTCACACCGCAGTACTTTTCCCACAAACGTTCATGAGACCTTAGTTCATGAGAACTCTTTAGTTCTCATGAACTAAGTACAGATCGCGTTCACACCGGAATAAGTCCCTGGGGGAGGATTAGGCAAATGAAGCCGCTGACGTCACTTCTTCTTCTTCTGCTTTGGGTTTACTGGCAGACCGCAAACAACTTCACGGCGTATACTGCCACCCGAAGTCCCCGGCCGGAAGTCCGCAGAGTTGGAGACTGGCTTCAGTAGAAGCTGCTGGGACTCCCAGCAGCTTCTACTGAAGCCTTCCGAGTGAATCACCAGAACGCCGACACCTCCTCACCTCCACCGCTCCCATGTTTTATTTTGTGTTGCCATAAGTTAGTCTCTCTCCGTTGGTGCGCTGGGCTAATGCTAATGCGAGCAAATAAAATGGCGGCTTCACAAAACTTTTTGGGAGTTTTACGGGGCGTGGTTTGCAATCCGCCCAGCCAATCAGACATAGGAACCTTTTTCTCCCACGAAAGTCCCTGCTCTCTAGCAGGGACTGAAAAGGAGGTGAAAAGGTTCATGAACTAATTTTAGTTCCGGATTTTTTTGGTGTGAACGAACATTTCGGCCTATTGGTGCTCTAGGAGGAGATTCAGGTGATAAGGTGGGGGGGGAGGGTACCTTGGTTGGTGATTGGCTAATGGTTACACAAGCCAACATATCGTTATGACATCATAAAGTGGCCACAATCTGATCAGCTCATTTTCAGATTTTTATAGAAATGGATCAAAAAGAGAGAAAATCTTTGTTCCTGAAACTTTCAGAGTCTCTTTCCACATGTTGATGTAGAAGAGACATGAAGAAGAGGGGACACATGTTGATGTAGAAGAGACATGAAGAAGAGGGGACACATGTTGATGTAGAAGAGACATGAAGAAGAGGGGACACATGTTGATGTAGAAGAGACATGAAGAAGTGGGGACACATGTTGATGAAGAAGAGACATGAAGAAGAGGGGACACATGTTGATGTAGAAGAGACATGAAGAAGAGGGGACACATGTTGATGTAGAAGAGACATGAAGAAGAGGGGACACATGTTGATGTAGAAGAGACATGAAGAAGAGGGGACACATGTTGATGTAGGAGAGACATGAAGAACAGGGGACACATGTTGATGTAGAAGAGACATGAAGAAGAGGGGACACATGTTGATGAAGAAGAGACATGAAGAAGAGGGGACACATGTTGATGTAGAAGAGACATGAAGAAGAGGGGACACATGTTGATGTAGAAGAGACATGAAGAAGAGGGGACACATGTTGATGTAGAAGAGACATGAAGAAAAGGGGACACATGTTGATGTAGAAGAGACATGAAGAAGAGGGAACACATGTTGATGTAGGAGAGACATGAAGAAGAGGGGACACATGTTGATGTAGAAGAGACATGAAGAAGAGGGGACACATGTTGATGTAGAAGAGACATGAAGAAGAGGGGACACATGTTGATGTAGAAGAGACATGAAGAAGAGGGGACACATGTTGATGTAGAAGAGACATGAAGAAGTGCATGTTGCATAAAAGGTGACCTTTAATAGCGTACACCGTCTAGCGAGCCTCATTATTTTTCCAAGTAGTAGAAGATGTTTATATTGATACTTGATACTCTTCAAAGTCGGGTAACTTCACATTAGAGCTCTCTGTTCCCTCACCTTCCTCCCCTCTTGGTTTCACCTCCTCCTGTTTCCTCCCCTGCTTGCTGAACGGGAGGTGTTGTAAACGCCTGGAGTTCAGACGAGTCTTAGCTTCTTTTGTCCAGGACATAAAGACCTGAACGGGCCTCATGGGAGGGAAGAGGCAGCTCCACGTCGCCATGGAGACAGATGTTCCTCTGGAAGGCTTTTAGAGGTCTGAATGGACTGTTAAACACTGAGGTGTTGGATGATATGAGGCTTTAAAAGCTGTGTGTGTGTGTGTGTGTGTGTGTGTGTGTGTGTGTGTGTGTGTGTGTGTGTGTGTGTGTGTGTGTGTGTGTGTGTGTGTGTGTGTGTGTGCACGGCTATTATCGAGCTGAGTTCTGCAGATATATACTTAGATTTTCTTCCAGGTAGAAATTCAGTTTCGGATGATATGAGGCTTTAAAAGCAATGTGTGTGTGTGCATGTGTGTTTTTATCTGTGTGAAGTGTGTGTTTTTATCTGTGTGTGCGTGCGTGTGTGTGCGTGTGTGTGTGTGTTTGTGATTGTGTGTGTGTGTTTTTATCTGTGTGTGTGTACGGCTGTTATCGAGCTGAAAGCTGCAGATATATACCGGCACAGGAAACTGTGAGTGTAGCAGCAGAGAAACAGGGAGATTAATTCATTATAGGATCAAAATTAGGATTAAAATATAAAGATTCTAGCGGAGGCTGGTCCTGCTGCCATATTGGAATAATCGAAAGTTTAAAATACACGAGTCCACTGTTTGTGTCCCGTAAAAGCAGAATTAAAAACACGTGTGGTGTTGTAATAAAGAAATGCTGGTTCATGGTTCAGAAAAATGTATTTCCTCCGTTTTCACCACACGTAAAGAACGACTGAGCATCTGAACGATTGAGCATCTGAACGACTGAACATAAAGAATGACTGAGCATCTGAACGACTGAGCATCTGAATGACTGAGCATCTGAACGACTGAGCATCTGAACGACTGAGCATCTGAACGACTGAACGTAAAGAACGACTGAGCATCTGAATGACTGAGCATCTGAACGACTGAGCATCTGAACGACTGAGCATCTGAACGACTGAACATAAAGAACGACTGAGCATCTGAACGACTGAGCATCTGAACGACTGAGCATCTGAACGACTGAACGTAAAGAACGACTGAGCATCTGAACGACTGAACATAAAGAACGACTGAGCATCTGAACGACTGAACATAAAGAACGACTGAGCATCTGAACGACTGAGCATCTGAACGACTGAGCATCTGAACGACTGAACATAAAGAACGACTGAGCATCTGAACGACTGAACGTAAAGAACGACTGAGCATCTGAACGACTGAGCATCTGAACGACTGAGCATCTGAACGACTGAACATAAAGAACGACTGAGCATCTGAACGACTGAACGTAAAGAACGACTGAGCATCTGAACGACTGAACGTAAAGAACGACTGAGCATCTGAACGACTGAACGTAAAGAACGACTGAGCATCTGAACGACTGAACGTAAAGAACGACTGAGCATCTGTCATGGATTAGAAGTATTACATGTTTCTTACTGATATCCAGTGATCTCCATTCCCGTCGTAAAATATAGGGAAGAGTTGGGCGTAAGTAATTAATGATTAATTTGCGAGTTAAGATTTCCAGATGAATCATGAGCTTCAGGCCCTTGTTTCAACATAAAGGCTGAGTTCAGTTGTGTTTGGTGAGTTTTCTCCACTTTGTCTTGTTGTATCTCCGTCAGGAAGCTGATGGATGTGTTTATCTGAAGAATACACCGTGGACTTATTTTTAATATATATTCAAATGTGAAATATCTATCTTGCGGATTAGTCTCGTCTTCTGCTGCAAACATTTGTGTAAATTGTTGGCATATGTTTAAAAATGCATATCCCAATAACTCTTGGGTGGCATTAAAAACAATAATATAACATTTATATAATTGTCCAAATAGTAGCAGGGCAAGATGACCGAAATGTGCCTCATTAGATTTTTTAAAAAGCCCAGAAAGTAATACCGTTTCTTCCGTTTTCTTCACCATGACTGACTCATATCGTGAGTCTGCATCCTTCAGCAGCTTTTCTTCGTGCTTCGGTCTCTCGTTGCTTCATTTTGTCGACCTTCCTCCTGCAGATTGGGATCTTTTATCCCTCGAACAAAAGGTGTGACTTCCCCTTCAACACAATGCATTCAGCTCTGATTGGTGAAGATGAACACTTGCCTTGACTTGCTGTGGTTTATTCACAGCGTTAACCTCCATTTAACGAGATATTCTCACTGGGAACACATAAACCTTTAAACATCAGCAGAACAAAGGGATTATCTGGGGACATTTCTCTATAAATATTGTTCCTTCTCCGGGTGGTAAGTGAAGGTTTGGGAGATATGTTGGATTTTACTCAATGACAGGGAAACCTAAATACTTTGGAAATGACTTTTTTATTTGATGTGTGTTTAAATGACCAAAAACAGACAACAAAGTACAACATCTATCATCATACTGCTCATAAATCATCACACTTTAGCTTTAGCTAAATCTGCTGCAAACAGACACAAAATGAAGACAAATAGATGCAACATGACCACTAGGAGACACAAAATGACCACAAGGAGACTCAAAATGACCACAAGGAGACACAAAATGACCACAAGGAGACACAACATGACCACAAGGAGACACAACATGACCACAAGGAGACACAGAATGACTACAAGGAGAAATAAAATGACCACAAGGAGACACAACATGACCACAAGGAGACTCAAAATGACAACAAGGAGACACAAAATGACCACAAGGAGACTCAAGATGACCACAAGGAGACACAGAATGACTACAAGGAGACATAAAATGACCACAAGGAGACACAACATGACCACAAGGATACACAAAATGACCACAAGAAGACACAAAATGACCACAAGGAGACACAACATGACCACAAGGAGACACAACATGACCACAAGGAGACACAAAATGACCACAAGGAGACACAAAATGACCATAAGGAGACACAAAATGACCACAAGGAGACACCAAATGACCACAAGGAGACACAAAATGACCACAAGGAGACACAAAATGACCACAAGGAGACTCAAAATGACCACAAGGAGACACAGAATGACCACAAGGAGACACAAAATGACCACAAGGAGACTCAAAATGACCACAAGGAGACACAGAATGACCACAAGGAGACACAACATGACACTAAAGATTTCAAAAAGCCCCAAAAATACAACTACATAGAGCCTGGTCACCGCTTGTATCTTCATGCATCTGATAAATGTTCTAACTCTGGGGTCCAGGTCACTTTATCCTTACCCTCAGCTGCTCTCTGTCAACATTACAGTAACTCCTGAAACCTCCGAGTGAATCCTCTGAAAACAATCAGCAGAACTCCAGGTTGTTTATTTTCAAAGCATGTAATGTGCTGCAGAGCGCTTTAATGCCTCAGTGTTTCACTGCATGCTCTTCCCTGTCGCTGTGGATTAGTGATGCACGGCTGCACAGCAGAGGAACTCCAGATCATTCTTCTGAAGTCTGAGAGAGAGAGAGAGAGAGAGAGAGAGTGAGAGAGAGAGAGAGAGAGAGAGAGAGTTGCTCTACGACAGTGTTTCTCTCTCAAACTTGTTCATACCAAGGACCACTTAACGGTTAACCAATAAGAGTACACACATCCTTTACTCAAGTAGAAGTACAGATACTTCATGTTTAAAAATACTCTGGTGAAAGTAGAAGTACTGACTAAACTTCTTAAAGAGGCTTTGAAATGTACTTCAGTAAAAAGTACCCATAACTAGCAGCTGTTTTAAAGAGTACCTGACCTCCCTTTATATTAATAGAACAATAATGTCATTGTTAGCTAATGAATGTTTCCATGCTGAACAACGGCAACATGACAACGTTTCCATTGGTCCCTCTTCTTTAGAGAAGACCAGGAAATGATGGATACACGGATCGTGTTCAAATCAATAGGCACGCAATGACTCTAAAGAATAATGATCACGCCACCAAACACACATTCAGACTAAAGGAACCAGCTGTTTGGAAAATGAGAGAAGTAGAAAGTTCAGGTATTTGAGTTCAACATGTAAGAAGTAGAAAGTATAGGTATTTGTGTTCAACATGTAAGAAGTAGAAAGTACAGGTATTTGAGTTCAACATGTAAGAAGTAGAAAGTTCAGGTATTTGAGTTCAACATGTAAGAAGTAGAAAGTACAGGTATTTGGGTTCAACATGTGAGAAGTAGAAAGTACAGGTATTTGAGTTCAACATGTAAGAAGTAGAAAGTACAGGTATTTGGGTTCAACATGTGAGAAGTAGAAAGTACATGGTATTTGAGTTCAACATGTAAGAAGTAGAAAGTACAGGTATTTGTGTTCAACATGTAAGAAGTAGAAAGTACAGGTATTTGTGTTCAACATGTAAGAAGTAGAAAGTACAGGTATTTGGGTTCAACATGTAAGAAGTAGAAAGTACAGGTATTTGGGTTCAACATGTGAGAAGTAGAAAGTACAGGTATTTGAGTTCAACATGTAAGAAGTAGAAAGTACAGGTATTTGGGTTCAACATGTGAGAAGTAGAAAGTACATGGTATTTGAGTTCAACATGTAAGAAGTAGAAAGTACAGGTATTTGTGTTCAACATGTAAGAAGTAGAAAGTACAGGTATTTGTGTTCAACATGTAAGAAGTAGAAAGTACAGGTATTTGTGTTCAACATGTAAGAAGTAGAAAGTACAGGTATTTGAGTTCAACATGTAATAAGTAGAAAGTACAGGTATTTGGGTTCAACATGTGAGAAGTAGAAAGTACAGGTATTTGGGTTCAACATGTAAGAAGTAGAAAGTACAGGTATTTGTGTTCAACATGTAAGAAGTAGAAAGTACAGGTATTTGGGTTCAACATGTGAGAAGTAGAAAGTACAGGTATTTGAGTTCAACATGTAAGAAGTAGAAAGTACAGGTATTTGTGTTCAACATGTAAGAAGTAGAAAGTTCAGGTATTTGAGTTCAACATGTAAGAAGTAGAAAGTACAGGTATTTGAGTTCAACATGTGAGAAGTAGAAAGTACAGGTATTTGAGTTCAACATGTAAGAAGTAGAAAGTACAGGTATTTGAGTTCAACATGTGAGAAGTAGAAAGTACAGGTATTTGTGTTCAACATGTAAGAAGTAGAAAGTACAGGTATTTGGGTTCAACATGTGAGAAGTAGAAAGTACAGGTATTTGAGTTCAACATGTAAGAAGTAGAAAGTACAGGTATTTGGGTTCAACATGTGAGAAGTAGAAAGTACAGGTATTTGAGTTCAACATGTAAGAAGTAGAAAGTACAGGTATTTGGGTTCAACATGTGAGAAGTAGAAAGTACATGGTATTTGAGTTCAACATGTAAGAAGTAGAAAGTACAGGTATTTGTGTTCAACATGTAAGAAGTAGAAAGTACAGGTATTTGAGTTCAACATGTAAGAAGTAGAAAGTACAGGTATTTGAGTTCAACATATAAGAAGTAGAAAGTACAGGTATTTGTGTTCAACATGTAAGAAGTAGAAAGTACAGGTATTTGAGTTCAACATGTAAGAAGTAGAAAGTACAGGTATTTGAGTTCAACATGTAAGAAGTAGAAAGTACAGGTATTAGTGTTCAACATGTGAGAAGTAGAAAGTACAGGTATTTGTGTTCAACATGTAAGAAGTAGAAAGTACAGGTATTTGAGTTCAACATGTAAGAAGTAGAAAGTACAGGTATTTGTGTTCAACATGTAAGAAGTAGAAAGTACAGGTATTTGAGTTCAACATGTAAGAAGTAGAAAGTACAGGTATTTGTGTTCAACATGTAAGAAGTCAAAGTAAAAAGTCGTCAGAAAAATAAGTAGTGCAGTAAAGTACTGATACCAGAAAATGTACTTAAGTACAGTAACGAAGTATTTGTACTCCAATACTTCCCACCTCTGCTAATACCTCCAACAGTTTATAAGAATGACAGCTTAACTTCTCTGTATCGCCTCGTTCACACATTAAATCAACAATACAGATACAACTACAGATTCTACAAGCATTTTGTTCATATGTGATTTAAAATGCTCATAGTTGTTACACCTCATGTGAAATGTAGACTACATTTATTACGGAGTTTATATCCGAGCCGACGGACTCACAGATCGTTTGTCTACTGAGAGAGAAATGCACAATTCACTGCCTGTTGTACGATACAAACCTCCGCGGTGGATTTTCTAAATAAAATACAATAAAACGATGGTTGCCGGAGTTTAACATGAATTCAACATTAAACACAAGTTAATTATTTAAACTGTTCCATTTATTTAGCATTGTTTACACACTCATTGTTTCTCTGTTGCCTATACTAGCCATTTGTAAACAATTTGAGAAACACTTTTGAATTTATTATTTATTTATTTCAAATGTGAAATCTTACCAATATACTCACGAACCACACTTTGAGAAACACTGCTCTACGAATAGGTTCAAGTATTATAATAATTCATAATTAGGTGAAATAATCATGTTGTATTATAATTCCTGTAGATAAAATGTGACCCGCTCGATCGAAATCAGTCGGAAGTCTCAACGGCTCATTTCAAAATAAACGTGGATTTACGTAAAAAACTATTTTTTCGGGGTTCGGGTGTTTTGTTTGATTTTAAACAAACAAAGTCTTGGCTTTCAGAATATGAAACTTTTATTTCCAAAATCACACGATAAATACATGTTTGAAGCTTGTAAAGGGACGAAGACACCTCTCACTCGCACTCTGCTCTTCCGCAGCGCCGCCCCCCCCCTCCCTCCGCTGACATGATGAATGTAAGAGTATAGTAATCATAGATAACACGGCAGGGTCCGTTACAGTTTGTTTTCATCTGATTTCAAATAAACAAAGTCTTGACTTTCAGAATATTAAACTTGTTTCAGCAAATTTAGAGGAAAAATACAACTTTGAAGCTTCGGCATAATTAGAAGCGGAGAACGGAATAACTTCACTGCAGGCATAACAACAGCCGGTGTTTCTAGTGAGTGTTTTCCCCGGGAAACAAACACAATACTCACAAACGCAAAATTACACAAACACACACACACGTATACACACACACTCGCGAGCTTCCCCTCCAAACGAAAATATCTTCCCTCCGTAGTATTTTGATCATTTGCTAATAACCAATCAGATCGATGGATTCCAGAGAAGAGAAATCTTTGAAGGCCTTTTTCTCAAAATGATGACTCGGTGACAGTCATTATATAATGTGACATATTTCGCTTAATATTTGGAGAACAACAACAATCCTGATATCATTAGAAAGCTAGGAATCTCCTCTTTCCAACAGTGTATACAACTCAAAATGTGTCTTCGGGTCAATGTGACTGATTTCGATGGCGCAGGTCACAAATACATTACAATCCCTGCTATAACGCATTATATTGGGACAACAACTACTATAATATGCAATTTTCTTGCCCTTAGAAGTCTCTCAGTTGAGAAAAAGGAGAATTTATAGGATGTATAATTTATAATTGACGTAGTTTAAATGTGAAATGTTACCAATATACTCACGGACCACACTTTGAGAAACATTGCTCTACGAATAGGTTCAACACGACTCTGTTTATAATGTTTCAGTCCTGAGGTTTCAGGACCTGCTGGACTTCCTGATTCACCTTCAATTACATTTCAATTTCATTTCATTCTGCTTCAGTTTCTGCAGTTTCATCCTCGTTACGCCGCATTAGCGTCAGCGTTTCTGTGGAGCGATGCTTCTCGTTCGCTCTGTAAACTCGGTGTTATCCAGGTTCGCCGCTCTCAATTTGATCTCATTCAGACTCGTTTCAGGTGATCCATTCACGATAAGGTACATTAATCTCGTTTGACTCACTTCAGTTTATAATAGTCTTGTTTAATCACTGCAGAAAAACAATGTTTATACAGCTGGCCCGAGCATCTGCATAAACAAGTCTTAGAAAGAATAAACCAAGAGGCAATCGGAGACGTCCGATAAGGCTGTGGAAACTAACCCACCTGTGTTTTGTTTTGGCTCCAAAATTAAATGAAGTCCTCCCCGGCCCTTACTACACTTTTGCACCAAGTTTCCTGACTACTACTACTACAAATCCTCCACTAAATATAAGAGATAGCTAAGATAAGATAACTTTAACAAGATGCCTGTGTGCTTAGTACCAGGTTGTTATCATCAATGGGTCTTGCTCGTTCACACCTTTATATGATCATTATAGTTATACAAAAATAAGACAATAGATGAAAATCTATCTTATAAAATACTATATGACAGTAAAAAAAAGTTGTTATTAATAAACAGAGAGATGTTTCCATAGATGTCTTCATGTTGCTCTCAAAGTGCACCAGATTGATGCTTTTAACTCAGTTCCTTCCTGTTGTCCCTGGTGTTTCCTCGAGGCCTCTTCACATACAGATGAAGAGCTCTCCGTGCAGAGACCCTCCAAAACACAGAGCGTGTGCAGAAACGTGATCAACACGAGGAGAGCAGCGAGAGGAGAGTCGAGGGGAAGCATTAATGAGCAGCTCTTCATCCAGAGAGCAAAGAGGGCGGAGCATTCATAAGAAAATCCTTTATTAAAGCAATAATTAAATATTTAAAGACAATTCCCGTTGTTTAATTGGCTTCAATGACTGTTTCTGTCCCGGAGACGTTATTTTGTTCAAGTCCTGTAACAAAAAAACAGTTTTAAAGCCATTTTTACCTTAAAATAAGTGCGTTAAGGGTCATTTCTCCTCAGATTTTACAACTAATGCTGAGTTTACCTATATCAGAAAGGACATCAATTTATATTGTGGTATAACACTTATACTATATGTATAGTTAAACATACTTAGAATGCATTTTAATACACTTATACCTAAATAATCAGGTATACTCACTCATAAGTATGGATAATGCATATAATAAAGGTTTTTTCATGATTCATAGGGTCAGTATTCCCTAAGTAATGTATAATTAGGTGAAAGAATCATGTTGTATTATAACTCCTGTTGATAAGATACTTACAATCACTGCTATAACGCATTATAATGGCACAAAAGGATTACTCCTCCGCAGGTCAAACAAAGATATTATGGGATGTTCGCTGCTGGTTTAATGTTTAATAAGCAGGTTGAACAGAATCTGTATTACAGTTTCCACATTAACCCTGACTACGTTTCATTATATTTTAAACATCCCTTTTCCTTGACCTCCCCCCCGCTGAGTGCTGTTTTATTAACGACACACAAAGACGTCTCATTATTATTATTTCTTCTTCTTCTTCTTTTGAACCTTTCAACCTCACCTTCACTCCCCGAAGGAAACAGTAATCAGGACGAGAAACGTTTATCGAGGCGAACACGAGTTACTCTGAGAGGCAGAATAAAAGGGAATTAATGACACACACACACACACACACACACACACACACACACACACACACACACACACACACACACACACACACACACACACACACACACACACACACACACACACACACACACACACACACGTATTCACAGTAGCTTTAACACCAGCCATATTCTTAATCATTTGGACGAAGTTTCCTTTAAATTGTGTCATTTTTGAGTCACTTGATATTAATTCAACTTCAAATTACTTAGTGATTCAAACGGCTCCTACTGACTTAAGTCAAATCATAATAGTTCTTCTACTTTTTGATCTCTAGTTTTAAACATGTTTGGGGATATTTGACCTTGTTAGAGTTGTCTGCGTCCAATATGTATTCATCATTCGTTATGGTTCTACAACACAGTCATTTAAAACAAACATTTAGAGGCCTGACGGGTTTAAACTGTAAAATAAGGCATAATGTTAACTATCATTTAACCCTTTCCTCATACTTTATTTTTAGCCACCATAAACTAGTTTGGTTAGCAGTAAACTGATTTGAGAAAAGCTTAAATCCAGCCATAATCTCATTGATTTGATTATGTTTTCTTTACATATTTAAGTCATGAGATATGATTAAAACACAAAATGATCAACCGATTAAAGGTTTGAGAAGTGAATATTGTACTTTTAGAATCCACGTCCAGTGGATAGGATCTATAGTTTGATAGATATTACGAAGAGGATTTGAGGTCTCGCCAGGAGAACGTGTAACGGCAGCGTCCATGTAAAGTTAGCGTCAACCCACACGGGGTGAAAACAGTATTTCCGGTCTCGAAGTTTTCATAATAAAACCGTATTCCCCTCACTGTTAAATGATTTTAAAGCTATATCTGCAGTACTCATCCACTAAAAACATCAGTTTATCCTTGTTAATTACACAACATTAATTGGTTTAAATTGTGTACACTGCTTTTGTGTTTTTCCCATAGGTTTTCCTCTTTCGATTCTGAGACACATTTCTTTTTTCAGAGGTTTTGATAGGCTAAAACATCAAACTACCCATAATCCTCAGCTATCGTTGAAGCTCGGTGATTGGATGTTTTAGCCGCAATGCACGTGTGCTTGCTTTTCTCTTTGAAAGTCTTCACATAACGGCATTGTAATACACGGTTCGGCTGCATTGAATATTACATATCTGCCGTAGTTCTGTATTCATAGAGCCCTGATCCGAAGACTTCTAGACAAACTTGAATAACTGCCGCCGAAACTGAATATGTGACGTGGATCATAAATATATCAGCAATTAAACAACATCTTCAATTTCTCTTCATAAAATACGTCTCCTTGCAGTATCAATACTAATTCGGCTGACTTTTATATTTGATCCAATTGGTAGATAGGTTATATTTACACCATAACGGTGCAGAGCTGATAGAAAAGGACTGATTTTCTTTGAATATAAGAATGTAAACACTGAGTTGAGAGAATAGTCAGGGAATTTGGGTGATGGGAGACACATCTATGGAATCACAATTTCAATAGCTTACCATTAATTGACGGATCTACCTTTCTGATGTGATGTTTTACAAATCAGATATTAATGTGTAGTAAAACATGAGAAATAGTATAGCAATATCCTGTCAAATTATGTGAAAACATGAATAAAACTACACATCTTCAGATGTTATACATACACAAGTGTCCTACACTAATACAAAGTTATTATGGCATTGTATGACGTGTGTTATTTGTAACATCTTCAGAAACTACCTTTCCAACTCCTCATGCAGTTGACTGTTACAGGTCTATACAGGTTCATGGTACAAAGCATAAGCTTCACATCGAGAGACTGAAACTGTATTTTTCTTTACCGTTTTGTTTTAATTTCACAATAAAGTTAATAGTAATATTATGTTTGATATTATTATGTTTTATTAACTAGACCACTGGGTCATGTTTGGTGTTACAAATATCAAAACAATATACGTGTGGATAACAAAATAAATCTGTCATAAACTAAACATATACAAAGTATAATTGATTGTGTTAACACTTTAAACTTGACAGTTTTTTAACCTGCACCGCCTAGTGGTTAAAGCACGTTATTGAATTTTTTGTTGAATATGTTATATTAGGAAATAATGTCAATATTAAGAGTAGCCTACATACTTTCATAGGGGCAAAGTAGAAGGTCAATGATAGAAATATAGAATAGAAAATATCAAGAAGATACTGTAAGTGATCTCTACAATAAAACAGTTTAGTGCAGGACGTCCAAAGATATTAGGAGGATGTGCAAAACAGACCAACTAATCAGCCTTTATTTAAACATTAAAGAATACTTTAAGTTAAGGTCTTCTTTTGAATAAGAAAAAAAACGTTGGGGTTATCCACAGATAGATATGAAGTCTGACAAAGTACTTAACTTCCAATATATTGCATAGTTTATTTTGGCACTTGACAATCACCTTCCCTGAATTTGAGTCAGGCGTAACTAAAGTCTGATTTAAGGGTTGTTTATATTTCACATCATTAATCAGAATCTGCAAAGTAACTCAAATAAACGTAGTGGAGTAAAAATACCAGGTTAACCTCTGAATTGTAGTGGAGTAGAACAAAGTAGTACATGCTGCTGTGACAAAAACATTTCCCAACTTGGGATCAATAAAGTATCTTATCTTAAGATGATCGATGGCTACTGCCATATTTGCAACATTTGCCTCTGAACCTTGACAAGTGCATGTTTCAGGCTTATCAATGAACAACAGGAGGGGTCACAGACATGACCCCTAGATTCCACCGGGTCCTTCTGCGTCGCGTTACGGCCGCGGCGTTCGAAAAGATCGCGGCCACTCTAGTCAATGGGTGCTATTCCACCAGACGCGCCGCGTTACGGCTCAGAAGCGTCCCAGAAGCGTCTCGCCGCTGGGCTCCGCTCGAAATAGGATTCAAGTCTATTTTTCGACGCGAGGCGTTGCAGAGGCGGCGGGCAGGAAGTGGACCGGTCAGAGCATCCGGCCCATCCCCCAAATAAACTAATTTGCAGACCCTTTCCCTCCTTAGTCTTTCAAGTAGGAGGAGAAATGCCATAGTTCTCCTCCGGTGTACAGGCACTGTGTCAATTATATATTTAGAATAATTCTGATGATGAATGCATTTTTTACCACTAAAATACAGCAACACATCTTTGATTCATGTCGTTTATAACTGGGATATTATTATTATTATTAACTTTGTCTGTATAAAGAGTAGCCTGTCCAGGAAATATACACAAATCAACAAAAACTGCGAGCCGACAGGCAAGACGCTCCGCTTCTGAAATGCTTCTGAAACGCTCCTGAAAAGCCCCCGGTAGGGTATGACGCCGGAGGAGGCCGCACCAAAACCGCAGCGCAGCTGTAACGTGACGCAGACGGACCTGGTGGAATCGAGGGCTAAGACCAGCTGTTAAATAAAGCTCTTCTGACCTTAGCTGGCATGTGGGTATTAATGCTGCCCATTATGGACACAAGCGATTTTCACCCATTTATGAATGATATGTTTTAAATGTGATAACACCAATGTGTTTCGTATCCCCTAAACCTCCAGGGATCAATCAATCAATGTTTATTTATACAGCCCAATATCACAAATGTTTCATTTGTCTCAGTGGACTTCACAGTTTGTACAGAATATCAGTATGACAATACGACACCCTCTGTCCTTAGACCCTCTGTCCTTAGACCCTCACATCGTACAAGGAAAAACTTCCGGAGAAAACCCACAGTTTAAAGGGAAAAATGGGAGAAACCTCAGGGAGAGCAACAGAGGAGGGATCCCTCTCCCAGGACGGACAGACGTGCAATAGATGCCGTGTGTAAATCGAAAAGATAATACATTTGCAACATAGTCCAAATATTTGGAAATGCATGTGTGTATAATAGGAAGATGAATCCACGAGGATATCCATCCAGGACCTATGATCCAGGACCACAGCCACGACTCAAGATCCAGGTCTCGCGATGCAGGACACAGGACCGCAGGATCATCCATGACTCCGGATCCCAGCGTATATAGACACCAAAAAGAAATTTGGGGAAGCTGGGTTAATCGGAACATGAGAGTACACAGGTATAGACAGAGAGAAGGAAGAAGTAAGATGTCCCCCGACAAACTAAGCCTATATCAGCTAAACTAGGGGCTGAATCTAATCAGCCCTAACTATAAGCTTTATCAAAAAGGAAGGTCTTAAGCGCACTCTTAAAAACGGATAGGGTGTCTGTCGCCCGAACACAAACTGGAAGCTGATTCCACAAATGTGGAGCTTGATAAGAAAAGGCTCTGGCTCCCATTGTACTTTTAGAGACTCTTGGAACAACCAACAACCCTGCATTCTTGGAACGCAATGCCCTAGTAGGACAGTAGGGTATAATGAGTTATTTAAGGTAAGATGGCGCCTGCCCATTAAGGGCTTTGTAGGCGAGAAGAAGAATTTTAAATTCTATCCTGTGAATTGTGTCTATCCGGGATGTACACAGTTTAAGACTGGCAACTTCTAATTATGGGAAATACGTCTTTTAAAACTATTACTCTGAGTAGAGACGTGCCATAGAACATGTTGCGAAACACAATAGCCAGCATGTGTAGTTCTGGGGGAGGGGGGGACCCGTTCGAGTCCAGTTTTGGATAGTCTGCCGTGGATTCTGATGTTTTTTAGTGGATGAGTAATGCAGTGTAATGTTCTCCTGGCGAGACCTCAAATCATCTTCGTAATATCTATCAAATTATAGATCCTACACCTCCACTGGACGTGGATTCTAAACGTACAATATACACTTCTCGCTAGAAATGTAATCAAAAAGCATTTCGTGAATATACGACCCTCCGGAGCGTTTGCAATCAACGGGAGCATCAGCCCATATGCCGCACATTGTTGTTTCTTACACGACAACTAGAGGTGCTAAACTTTAAAACGTGACTCTACAAAATTGTCGCTTGAGAATATTACGTGTCGTTGCTTTTGTTCTCAAAGTTTAAAACAATAACAAACTATCCCTGTATTAAGGATTTATGACCATATATTAGACAAAGTATATCATGAGCATCCCGATAAATAACGTGCAATTACGTAACTACCACTGCGGTTTTTGCACTACTAAAAACTGTTAATATTTACATCAATTGTGTGACTGTCTATGTTTCCTGTAGATATTGAATTGCTCTTTTTACTGCACTGTTAGTGTACGGTTGTATTATTATTGTAAGTCCTGTCAGTCTGACATCAGACCCAATATTCTTTCCTTTTCGCTCTGCTTTGGTCTCCTCCACCTCCTGAGACAAAATCTGTCTCTTTAGCCGCCAGACTTTCCGTTTCTTTACCAGTAAGCAACTCACTTGTTGCTGTTTGCTGATGGGAAGGAAGTGTACTGAAGGGTTCATCAAAGCAGGACGAACTGAGACTAAACCAGACAAAAAGCTATGGGCTAAAAAATCTCTGTAAATCTGCAGTTTGTGAGAATTATTCTGGGGATTTTTCGCCCGTACCTGATTGGACCCATGGCAAAATTCCCCGGATCTTTAATCAAGACTGGTTTGATGATTTTCCCAGTGCTATTCCTTGCCTGGCCCCTTCAATTCCAGCAGGAAGTCTTCACGCTATATTCATCTATATAAAGTCATTAACTATTTTCGCTGCCGTGTTTGAGACTCTGACTCTCGTTAGTGAGGAGAAGTGTTATGCAATATGTATTCAATTAAAGGAATATGGTAACAGCATGTGACAGTTTCTGGGTCGGAGAGTGTGTCACAAATGTCTCTTACTGCACTCAAAATAAACTAGGTGACTTCAGCTTTTAATGCACAATTTTATGTATGAATATATTTATTTTCTTACATTAAAAATGTGTTGTTTTTAATCTTTAGGCCCAAAAATGGTGGTTTTTTTCTTTTTAGCTTGGATAGAAACTGCAGGTCGAGCTTGATTTGTTGTTCCACAGCTCCTGAGAATCCTCTCTTGGTTCCTGTCACTTTATAAGTAGTGATTTAATCAGCTTTAAACAGTAAGTGGACAGTTTGTTTGGAGGACGCAGGATGTCAGTGACGTGTTTTTCACAGAGAATTTGGGCTTTTAAAGCAGACGGTTTAATCTCCGCTGCTCAGCAAGAACAAATAAACTATGCATTAAATTGACATTTGTCTGAGTGACAGTGGAGGCTCTCCTTTGATTACATTTGTCCTATGTTCTTCATTCCCTCTCTGACATTGTCTAATATAACAGAATCAAAAGAAAAGCTACCAGCCTGTCTCTTGTTTATTTAATGTGTTTGGATTGCCTCTCGAGGGTAAACAAGAGGAGTTTATGGAAGACGAGTTTTAGTGAACACACCGACACCTTATCAGAGCCAAGTTCACTTTATATTCAGCCTGTTTGCTCAAATGAAATGTGGATGTTATCAGATATCTTCTCCATGTGGAGCCACAAATTGAACACAGATTGAGAAGACGGTCCAGAGGAAGACGTTGGACTCGCTTTATCTAAGCAGAGAGGAGGATATGGGAATTTCAACTTCATTGAATATCTTAAACTGTGCTACGTATCCTCGGTCTGTCTGATATGAAACATTATTTTCCCTGAGTTTCCTCCATGGATGTCCAACAACCATCCAATCCAATCCAACCATGGCAATTTATTCGTCCCACAATGGGGAAATGTACATGATTACAACAGCAGATAGTGAACGGAGAAGTGAGGCTAAGTATCCACACGTTATTAATAACACAATAAGTTCCAAAAAAACAAAAGAGCAGATGGAAATAAACGTGAAACCACAGGAGGGTATACTGCACAAAGAGCGTTGTTTATGCAACAAAACGACTTGCTTATGTTTCCATATTGTGATTTAGGTTCAAATACTACAGACATGATGTTCTTCAAACAGTGGACACAAACAGTGGAATCCTGCAAGAAAGTCCTGTCTTGTTTATCCGCTGTTTGATTCCAACAGGCAGTGCTGTAAGGATTTAAAGAAACGTTTTATCGCTGCCTTTTGAGTTAAATATGATGAGCAAATATTTTGGTAGTCAAAAATAGTTTTATATCTGAATATTGACATTATAGAGACTTATGGCGCGTTTCCAGTGCAGCGGGTAGCTCGCTTTAAGCGTGCCGAGCCGTGCGGGGCCGTTTTTGGTTGCGTTTCCACTTGGCCCAGTACCGGCTAGTGGGTCCTAATTCACAGTTTTTCTGGCCCCATAAAATCGTGGTTCTAGGGCCAGGAACAACCAGGCTGAGTCGGGCTGAGTATGCTAAACTAGAGAGATAATCGCTGGCAAGGGGCTACAACTACAACAAGATGAACATATTTGACCGTGATTTAATTGTAATACACGTTTCAAAATGATGCCGAAGTAACAACATACTGATACCAGTTAGTAAAAACCATGAATTAATGCTTTGACAAGTCTGCAGACAGACGGCAGGCGAAACACCCTTTTAAAATGCGTGCTTTCTAAATGGAGCTTGGCTAAGCTAACGTTATATATGCTCCGACCGTCCACACTCACAACAACGGCCTATACAGACATAAATAAACCAGCGACTGTATTCTCCATGACACAGACAGTCTGTGGTTTGTACTCGTTTAACTTCTGTCTAGTTTCTGAACAGATATGAGGAGCTGTGAGCTCTGAGGGCTAACAGCTAACGGCTGTGTTGTTTTTCTGGGGCGCTCATTGAAGATGACGTCACGGCTCCGCCTACACTGCGTTACTATCAGTGGCGGCCGGCCCATAGGGGCGCTAGGGGCGCCGCCCCACCTCTTCCCACATACAAAAAAAAATATTTAAAAAAATATTAAATAAAAAAAAAATATTTAAAAAAAAATATTTAAAAAATATATATATTTTATATTTTTATTTTTAATGAACAGGTAAATATCATACAATTGGTATCAGTAAAATGTATAATCTACAATAAAATCTCGTTTAAAATTGTGTTACGATGTCTAAAGTTACTGATAAGTCACATGTTTCCTGCCTGGCCGTGGCATTAGTTTATCATTACCGGGCGGAGCCCCCGAGCCAAACAGCAGCAACCAGCACGTTGCAAAAGTCTCAATAGTAAACTGTTCCGCCGAAACATAATTTCAGCCAATCAGCGCCGTCAAATATTTTGATCACGAGGGCGCTCACGTTGGCGCCCACGTTGCTTACGTGCGTTGACGTGAGTTGTTTTTTAGACTCGTGAGTGACCAAGGTGACGCAGTATTTGGATGAGAATGGCTTCGTGTGCAGATGGAGTCGAAGGACCTCGGTCCGCACCCAATTCCGTGCAAGAGCTACTCTCCAATCCTTTCGAAAGGAGAAGTTTGGGAGATAAATTGATACTTAAAGACCTTGGACCGGAGCAACCCGATTTGTATATATCACAGCAAGCTCGTGAAAAAGACAAAATGTATCAACGAGGCTTCTCACGCAGCTGGTACACCAGAAAGGCATGGCTAGCTGGATGCAAGCAGGTAAATGCTGTCTTTTGTTTCCCATGCTTGCTCTTCAAACAGCCGGGGACAGATACGATCTGTTCAGAAACTAGACAAAAGTTAAACAAGTACAAACCACAGACTGTCTGTGTCATAGAGAATACAGTCGCTGGTTTATTTATGTCTGTAGGCCATTGTTGTGAGTGTGGACGGTCGGAGCATAACGTTAGCTTAGCCAAGCTCCATTCAGAAAACAAGCATTCTAAAAGGGTTTTTCGCCTGCCGTCTGTCTGCAGACTTGTCAAAGCATTAATTCATGGTTTTTACTAACCGGTATCAGTATGTTGTTACTTCGGCATCATTTAGAAACGTGTATTACAATTAAATCAAAATTTTCAAAATGTTCCACCAGCCGCCACTGGTTACTATAGTAACTACCCCAGTTGCTAAGCTGTAATGGAAATGCGCCATAAAGTGAGCCAGTCCTAACGAGGCCTAGCCATACCGAGCGAGGCCGTGTAGTGGAAATGCGCCATTCGTTTGCATGTCATGTTCCACCTCAGCTTAAGTTACAAAAGGCAGATGATGGGGTTTCTGTACATGTTGGAGTAATTTATCGGTGTTTATGGAGTTTTCGTCTAGCGTAAGCACACATAAGCAAGACAAATACAGCACAGAGTTAAAATACAGAACAATGTCTTATCTCTTACCAAACTGTTATAAAGCTATGTGGAATATGTCATAGCTGTCCTTTAGATGAACTGCAAACACAATGATTTATGTCGAACCAAACTGTGGCAGATCAGGAAATATGTCTTGCAAAGCAAACCTTGAAAAGCTTCACATAATAAAACGGTGTCCTTCCTGTCTGCGGTTAAAAGGCTTTTCCACTCAATAATTGATCTCTTTTTTTCTTAGAGAAAGTTTCCTCCTCCTCCGAAGTTCTTGAGGATAAGAGGCGACGTTTTCTGAAAGCAGCACTTTCTGATTCCTCTTTTCCTACAACAACATTGTGTTTCTAAATGAAAGGACTAGCGAGTCTTAATTAATCATCTAAAAGCCTCGAGGACTCAAAGTGTACCGCTTGAATAATTGATCAAAAAGAAGCTGCAGTGTGAAAGTGACTGAGAGCTTCAACACGTTAACTTAATGCAGTTGATGTGTGTGTGTGTGTGTGTGTGTGTGTGTGTGTGTGTGTGTGTGTGTGTGTGTGTGTGTGTGTGTGTGTGTGTGTGTGTGTGTGAAAGAGAGTACCTGAGGACTGTGTGTGTGTGTGAGAGTACCTGAGGACTGTGTGTGCGTGTGTGTGTGTGAGCATTTGTGTGTGTGTGTGTGAGAGTACCTGAGGACTGTGTGTGTGTGTGTGTGTGTGTGTGTGTGTGTGTGTGTGTGTGTGTGTGTGTGTGTGTGTGTGTGTGTGTGTGTGTGTGTGTGTGTGTGTGTGTGAGAGTACCTGAGGACTGTGTGTGTGTGTGTGTGTGTGTGTGTGTGTGTGTGTGTGTGTGTGTGTGTGTGTGTGTGTGAGCATTTGTGTGTGTGTGAGAGTAACAGAGGTCTGTGTGTGTGTGTGTGTGTGTGTGTGTGTGTGTGTGTGTGTGTGTGTGTGTGTGTGTGAGTGAGAGAGAGAGTACCTGAGGACTGTGTGTGTGTGCGTGTGTGTGCGTGTGTGTGTGTGTGTGTGTGTGTGTGTGTGTGTGTGTGTGTGTGTGTGTGTGTGTGTGTGTGTGTGAGAGTACCTGAGGGCTGTGTGTGTGTGTGTGTGTGTGTGTGTGTGTGTGTGTGTGTGTGTGTGTGTGTGTGTGTGTGTGTGTGTGTGTGTGTGTGTGTGTGTGTGTGTGAGAGAGTACCTGAGGGCTGTGTGTGTGTGTGTGTGTGTGTGTGTGTGTGTGTGTGTGTGTGTGTGTGTGTGAGCGTGTTTTGAATTATGTTAATTTTGAGAGATTCTAAACTAAGAATTATCCAAATGTACACCTCATGAAAGTTGGTTATTCAATCTTCAAGCATCAAGCGTATCTGGTAGATGAGAGGGATGAATGGTGATGTGATCTCTACAGAAGGGTTTAGTATCGTGTCATTTACGTTTAGTCTCAATCTTCACATGTTAAGTTACAGTCACTTGTGTCATTGCACTTCCTGTCTTATTTTGCACCTACCTTTCCTCTTGTTTCAGAGATCTTGACTTCCTGCCATTGGGTGTTTTAAAGCAAAGACCTTTGTGTCGTACCTGTAGTATTGAGATCCACAAATTACAACTGGAAACACAAATGCCTGATCGAAAGTTGTACATTTAAGCAAAAACATTCCCAGATCTTTTTGCATTTGTGGATTTGTTTGGGGGAGAGTTTACAAATCTTTTTTGCATTTGTGGACTGGTGTAAAATCACAAAATATTTTATAAAATATTTGAATTAAAGACTGTAGAGAGAGCTTGTACGTAAAGGGTTAGTCTGTGGGTATATATTAGCTAGTTCAGGATCAGAGAAATTAACCTGATAGATGTCTTAAAACGGTAAGTGTACAGCACACAAGGAGCATTTCTCTATCCATGGCTGCAGAGACGCACATATTGTTGTATAATTATGACAAAGCAGAGTTGGTCCATTTACTGTCCTCTGCAAGGGTTTGAAAAGACTAGAAAAAGGTCACTGTGAGTGAAACCTGCAGTCAATCAGAAGCACACAAACCTTCATTAGCAGTGGTTCCCGTGTCTGTTAGCAACCCTGTCTCCTAAAAATTACGTTCTCAATTACGTTAAACAAGAAACGTATTTTCTCCCACGTTACGTTTCTTATGAACGTATCTCAAATACGTTTATTTACTACATATATTTGCCATTTATTGTCTTGCTTATAATAATGATAATAGTCATTTATAAATATCATTTTAGAGCACACATTTGAAATCAGTAGGCGAGGCTGTAATTTCTCCAGCTGTTACTCTCATGAGCGAGGCAGAAAATAATAGTTTTAACAGCCAAAAAGCTGCTGTGTCGTTTATTGCTCCTCAAACATTAAAACAAATCCAGAGTTACGTGTTTCTGTACTTCCTCTAAGAAGAAAGGACAGTAACAGAAGAGCTCTGTGACGCCAGATGTGGTGTTCGTAATGCGATATGATATCCGAAAAACATTTCAGTTTAGGATGGCCGAAGACACTACACTACCCATAATCCCCAGCTATCGTTTGGGACTACAGTCCCGTTGACAAACCCCGTGATTAATCTTCAAGCTCTGTGATTGGATGTTGGAGTGGCAGTGCGCCAAGGTTACGCCGAGCGCCAAGCGCTTTGAAATGGAACGAAACCACGGCAGACTATTCAAAACTGGACTCGAACGCCCCCCGAGAACTACACATGCTGGCTATTGTGTTTCGCAAAATGTTCTCTATGGCACGTCTCTACTGGGAATTGTAGTTTTAAAAGACGTTTTCGTTTTTCCCAAAATTAGAAGTTGACAGTATTAAACTGTGTTCAGCCCTGGAGGTTTAGGCGATAGGAAACACATTGGTGTGTACACATTTAAAACATGTAATTACTACATGGGTGAAAATCGCTTGTGTCCATAATGGGCAGCATTAATATATACCCACATGACAGCTCATTGTTACTTTGTAATTCTACTCCACTACAATTCAGAGGTTAACCTGGTATTTTTACTCCACTATATTTACTTTAGTTACTTTGCAGATTCTGATTAATGATGTGAAATATAAACAACCCTTAAAGCAGACTTTAGTTACACCTGAGTAAAATTCAGGGAAGGTGATTGTCAAGTGCCAACAATCAGGAGAGATATTTGATAGTTGGTGCTCGAGAAGACTAAACATTTATCTACAGATATCAATAAAGTATATTCATTACTCGTTATTCTCTCCTAATAGTTAATTAAAAACTGTATATAATTGCTATTTTGCACATCCCTTTCAAGATTTCAAGATTTTCTAAGGTTTATTGACATATCATATACACAACTTGGGTCGCAGGTTCCTCAACAGTGCATTACAAGACATCTATCAATATGTGTATACCTCCACCATTAAACTGTCGTATTCTGCACATTTCTTATACTATCTACATAAGAGTGTAATTAATGTGTATAATATCAGTTAAAATAAGTGCTTCAACATAGTTAACATTGCAGGAAAGCAATACATTAGACGTTAAGCACTTTGTCAGGCTTAATATTTATCTGTAGATAGATACCCCCAAAGCTTTTTTCTTATTTGAAAGAAGACCTTAACCTAAAGTATTCTTTAATGTGTTAATAAAGGTTAATTAGCTTGTCTGTTTTGCACATCCTCATATTAATATCTTTGTACATCGTGCACTAAACTGTTTTATTGTAGAGATCACTTACAGTATCTTCTTGATTTTTTATATTCTATACTTCTATCATGACCTTCTACTTTCCCCCTATGAAAGTATGTACTCTTAATATTTTGTTCATCAAATAACATTATTCAACAAAAATAACATTATTCAACACAAATAATTCAATAACGTGCTTTAACCACTAGGCGGTGCACACAAGGTCCACACAGCATACTAATAATAACTTTGTATTATTAGTGTAGGACACTTATGTATAACATCTGAAGATGTGTAGTTTTATTCATGTTTTTACATAATTGTACAGGATATTGCTATACTATTTCTCATGTTTTACTTCTACACATTAATATCTGATTTGTAAAACATCACAGACAGAAAGCCATATCCGTCATTTAATGGTAAGCTATTGAAATTGTGATTCCATAGATGTGTCTCCCATCACCCAAATCCCCTGACTATTCTCTCAACTCAGTATTTACATTCTTATATTCAAAGAAAATCAGTAATATCTTTAAAAACTACAAGTCCTTTTCTATCAGCTGTGCACCGTTATGGTGTAAATATAACCTATCTACTAATTGGATCAAATATAAAAGTCAGCCGAATTAGTATTGATACGGCAAGGAAACGTATTGTGTGAAAAGAAATGCAAGATGTTGTTTAATTGTTGATATATTTATGATTCACGTCACATATTCAGTTTTGGCGGCAGTTCTCCTGTTTGTCCAGAAGTCTTCTCATCAGGGCTCTATAAATAAAGAACTACAGCAGATGTGTAATATTTAATGCAGCCGAACCGTGTATTACAATGCCGTTATGTGATGACTTCCAAAGAGAAAAGCAAGAACACTCGGAATAAAGTATTATTATTATTTTTATTTTTTTCCGGATATCATATCGCATTAACATCATATCCCAACATGCATTGCGGCTAAAACATCCAATCAACGAGCTTCAAGCTGAGGATCTTGGGTAATCTGTTCAGTGGGTTTGTGTGTATCCTCAAAATGTCCCTTATAGGCCTACGTCTGTTTCCGGTGACTTTATTTACGGCTAAAAAGCCCAAGATTATAGAATTAAACGAATAAATAAAAACAAGGATAATTGTGTGTTATTGTTGAGTAAATAAGGAAAAAAAGATTTTCAAAAATACAGATTTCAGTATTTGAGGCTCTGAGCCATTTCTTTTCCTCACAGATGGGAAAAAAAGTCCGACATTATACGATTTAAAATAAAAACATAAAACACTGGCATGTAAATTACGTTAGAATAAATAGAATGGTTTTGAATAATAGGAGAGTAAAATCCACGTCACTTTACAGCCCCGCCCACTTTTGGGGAAACCAACGCTGTCATTTGAACGGCGATCAAGCCTGAAGCCACAGAGATCTTCTGTTACTGTCCTTTCTTCTTAGAGGAAGTACAGAAACACGTAACTCTGGATTTGTTTTAATGTTTGAGGTGCAATAAACGACACAGCAGCTTTTTGGCATGTTAAAACTATTATTTTCTGCCTCATGAGAGAAACAGCTGGAGAAATTACAGCCTCGCCTACTGATTTCAAATGTGTGCTCTAAAATGATATTTATAAATAACTATTATCATTATTATAAGCAAGACAACAAATGGCAAAGATATGTAGAAAATAAACGTATTTGAGACACGTTCATAAGAAACGTAACGTGGGAGAAAATATGCTTCTAGCTAAACGTAATTGAGAATGCAGTTTAGTTCTGTGGGAACGTAATGTTTAGGTTGCTGTTAGCATTAGCACGTACCCATAATGAAGTAGTCCTCAGGATTTAAGTTAGCTTCCTGTAGCGCACCTTTGTTCCAGGAAAATCCTCCGAACTGCAGTCGATGACCTTTTCCTTTTATGAATGATTCTCAGAGGAGCTGTGCTTTGCAGGATAATCAGGAACCAATCGCCCGTGGCACTGTGCGGCTTTATTACTCATCGTCAGGAAAACCAAAACTATGACACTTATTTATTTGGCTCTCAAATATTCTCTGGAAGAAAGTCTTGTTTTTTGATGAATCAGCACAAAGTCCCACTGGTATTTGGTAAAAAAAAACTAAGAAATAAACCAATTTAAACCTGATGAAAGTTGGTTATTCATTCATTTGACATCTAGCGAATGTCTGAGCCAAATTAAATCACAAGCCTTCCAGCGGCTGTCAACACATTTTCTCTGTGGGGCAAATATGCAAACTTTTGAGTTGATTGACAGAAAAACCATAGGCATCTTTTTGGATTATCCATTAAATATTAAAGTTATTATACACGCCAAAATATCTCCTTTCAGGATTATAAAGCTGATCAACCGTCTCTGTTGCAGAGTTACGGCCCGTCCACACTACAGCTTCAAAAAAAGCTTGGAGCTGGGCGTGTCTGAAGCTCGACCAACAACCAATCACATGAATCTCCCGCCCCTGACACACAAGCAGCGGTTTGATTGGCTAGAGCTTGTACTGGCATATGATTTGATTGGCTGACGCTTCCACCGAAAGCTTCAGAAGCTTCAAAAGTTGAACATTGCTCAACTTTTGCAGCCTGAAACGCCAGGAAAGCTCCGCTCTGCTTCCCACAATGCAGTTCGGCGAAAAGTGACGTCACCCCATTCAAAGTGAATGGGCAGAAGCGTTGAAAACCGTTTTTGAAGCTGTCGAAGCTGTAGTGTGGGTCGTCTCATAACTGAAAGTGTTTGTCAGTATATCTGAAATGACTAGGTTAGCTAAATGAACCCCATAAAACATTGTAGGTGGGTTTCCAACAACAGAGACCTCATACTGAAAGTCAGAAACAAGATGACAACAAAAACAAATGAAATTAAGGTTAGGAAGAAGGAAAAAAAAAGAAGTTGCATTGTCATTTTTTGGGGGGGGGGGTTATGAAGTTGACCAACTGTCTCAGAGTTATTCTGTCTCATAGCTGAAGTGTTTGTCAGTATATCTGACATGACCAGGTTAGCTACGTTAGCTAGCTAGCTTACAGCAGATCTGCAGTAACATCAGGAGTCATGTGATCACATTGTTAAAATAAAACCATTAAACATTTTAGGTACGTTTCCAACAACAGAGACAGTTGTCCTGAGACTGAAAGTCAGAAACAAGATGACAAAAATAAGAAGTTCACCAAAAAAGAAGTTGAAAAACAAAAAGTTGACCCAAAAAAAATGTGGACAAAGAAAACAGTTCAGTCAGACAACTCACGTGTTCTTAATATGTTTATTGGAAGCAGCATAAGTTTGAGTTTGTTGTCTAGGCTCGGGCCTCATCACTCCACAGATTAACAAAGAACATTGAGTGATGATTAGATAACTATCCCCCGAGCCTACAGGTGGAAGCTGGGGTGGAAGCTGGGGTGGAAGCTGGGGTGGAAGCTGGGGTGGAAGCTGGGGTGGAAGCTGGGGTGGTGGGGTGGAAGCTGGGGTGGAAGCTGGGGTGGAAGCTGGGGTGGAAGCTGGGGTGGAAGCTGGGGTGGAAGCTGGGGTGGAAGCTGGGATGGAAGCTGGGGTGGAAGCTGGGGTGGAAGCTGGGGTGGAAGCTGGGGTGGAAGCTGGGATGGAAGCTGGGAGGGAAGCTGGGGTGGAAGCTGGGGTGGAAGCTGGGAGGGAAGCTGGGGTGGAAGCTGGGGTGGAAGCTGGGGTGGAAGCTGGGGTGAAAGCTGGGGTGGAAGCTGGGGTGGAAGCTGGGGGTGGAAGCTGGGGTGGAAGCTGGGGGTGGAAGCTGGGGTGGAGCTGGGGAGGAAGCTGGGGTGGAAGCTGGGATGGAAGCTGGGATGGAAGCTGGGGTGGAAGCTGGGGTGAAAGCTGGGGTGGAAGCTGGGGTGGAAGCTGGGGTGGAAGCTGGGGTGGAAGCTGGGGAGGAAGCTGGGGGTGGAAGCTGGGGTGGAGCTGGGGAGGAAGCTGGGGTGGAAGCTGGGATGGAAGCTGGGGTGGAAGCTGGGTGGTGGGGGGTTCAGGCAAGCAGCAGCAACATGAAACACAGCAGCAGGAACATGAACGCAGCAATAGGAAGTGAACACAGCAGCAGCAGCACAGCATAGCGAGGCAGAGACAGGAAGACCTGGCAGCTGAAATAGAGCGGCATGTTTAGGAGAATGTGTTTGGTTGGTTGTAAGAGGGACGAGGTGCGTCACGTGGTGATGTATCATTGGTGCTCGAGTTGACTGCCTGGACCAGCTCGCAGGCTTCGCCCCATTTGACCAAAAGGAAAAATGACCCAAAAAAAGTTGACCTGAAAATCTTTTGGGACATTTTTTTTTTGAAAAAGTTTCCAAAAATATTTCACCAAAAAAAGTTGACAGGAAAAACATGTTGACTAAAAATAATAATTTGGAACATTTCGGTTTTTATATCTGCATCATTTCTGAAGCTGCAGCGAGTTTCTCCTAATGGACATTTTTCGGCCATTGGAGGGTGTCTTTGTTTTTAGGGTAATTGAGGGATTGTGAGGAAAGGGTTGGTCAGTAGATACGTCTCATAACCTCAAATGCAGAATCGGAGCCTCTGAATACTGCTGGATCACTGTGTGGAGAATAAAGTGTTTTTTATATATTCGTATAAAATGGTATCGATGGTGTTAAATTCCAGGTGTAAGGCTCCATCAGCTCCATCAGGTCGTCTCGTACAGCAGGACCAACGGGAAGTGATTTTCACGTTTACTGATCTCAAACCAACTCAATAAGACGATCAATGGCGGAGGATGAATTGTGAGTGAAGAGTAATTTCACAGTCCGCTTCCACTTCGTCCTCATGGCTGCTTCCTCATGTGACGCAGGAGAAAGAGCTGCTGCAATAATCAGACAATATATTTTACACTTCCTGTCATTCCAGAGGAAACCTCCCATTGTAAGGCCATGAGGCAAAATCTGCAATATTTATATTTGATATTCACAAGTGATCCAATACAAAGACTTACTGCATGCATAATCATGATACCTTTTATCTGCATTTGTTTACATATCTGTTTCCAGGTTTTAAGAGTACCTCATATAATACAGTTTTCCTTAATCCTTGGCAGTTAAAATGATGAGCAGGTTAACTCTTTTTATGAAGTGACCTTAGAGTTGATTTCTTTTAAACCTTTTGATTGATATAATAGGAGACCTTTAAGATATTTCAACGTCCTGCTTCGCCCTCTTCTCCCCGGTGATCGTCAGACTTCAGAGCGAGCCGTCGTTCAGCAGCAGCTTGGTCTCGGCATTAGGAGGATTTCCCCTGTAATAGTGTTCAGAAAGCACATCGAGGTGTGTGTGTGTGTGTGTGTGTGGTTCTTTCTCCTCCGTCCTCTCTCATTACAGTGTTTCTGAGACAGAAGACGTGAGAAGACAACTTTGATGTTCGATGAAGCGCTGCACTTCAAAGTTTCTGCAGGATTAGCCCAGGAAGGAGATTACTGTAATTGGGGACTGGAGAGGCGGAACAAAAGGTTCTTCAGGAGGTGGAGGTTGTGAACACACACGCACACACACACACACACACACACACACACACACACACACACACACACACTCACACACACACACACACACACACACACACACACACACACACACACACACACACACACACACACACACACACACACACACACCCACACACACACACACACACACACACACACACACACACACACACACACACACACACACACACACACACACACACACACACACACACACACACACACACAAACCCAGCTGTGTTCTGGCTGATCTGAGGCTTATAGAAGTCTCTGTGAGGACGACAGCTCTTGGTGTGCACCAGGGTTTTTGTTGGGGCTTTGAGAGTGTAGACAGAATCAGTTCATATATTAAAAAAGGAACATTAGAACTGATAACGAGTGTATCATCTACTCTAAGCTTGTTTCTGCATGTTTAAAAGACTTGCATTTACACATAGCAACTAAAAAAATACATGTTTAATTATATGTATGCAAAATCCACTCATATGTTCGGTATATGGATAGTTGGGGATATTTAAGTATCCTTTTGTAAAGATGTCAATACTTCCTCGACCGCTATGTATTGCTTCATTTGAACAGCAGTATTTGTAGACGTTTTCCTGAAATCCATTGTAGTAAAACTGCTTTATTTCTAACATTGGTACTTTTGCTAAGATGTCAATACTTCCTCCACCACTGCAAGCAAGTACTGTATCTACTGAAAGAGAGTAGATATTCCTTTATCTAGCAGTGTGTAGGTCATGTTTGCACGGCTTGTTTTCTTGCCGGATACCAGAGATGACATCAGGTCACACACCGACACAAATAGTTTACATTTCTATAAACTAATGAACTATCCCTGATTTCTGAATGCCCTTAACTGGTGAACAAGACTCCCCAAATCAACTTTAGACAAAGACTAACAGTAACCTTTTTAGTTTCCTTTACCCAATGATGAAGAAAAGACTCTGGAGAATCAAGATTGTTAGTTAGATAGTACGACACCAGTATTTTGTTGGTATAGATACCTTTACTTTGATGTGAATACTTCCTCCACCATTGAAGGTAGTAGTTAGTTTAGTTTATTTGCAGTGTGTTGATTGAGTTTGCACACCTGAAATCTGGCATAAATCATCTCTTCTCTTTCTGAGATTAATTTATTTGTATGCATGGTCTTTGTTTAAATAAAAACATACATTAAATAAATACATACATTTAAATTGTCATGCAGGAGGCCAGAGTTTACGTCCTGTCACAACCCTCCATTTTTAGTTTTGTCTTGATAATTTATAATCTGATTCACTGTTTCCTCTATCTCAGCCTGACCTTTCCCACAGTGAACAACAACAATCCTAAAAACTCTTTAAACTTCCCCGACAACTTTTAACAAAGGCATCCTGTAACTTTGTTCATTTTTGTTCATTTTCCTTAACCCATGGGGTGTCCACACTTTTTTCACTGAGGGCCACATACAAGGCAAGGCAAGGCAAGTTTATTACTTTTTGGATTATCCATTAAATATTAAAGTTATTATACATGCCAAAATATCTGCCTTCTGGATTATAAAGCTGATCAACTGTATCTGTTGCAGAGTTAGTCGTCTCATAACTGAAAGTGTCACACAACAAATCACCCAAACACAAGGCAATTCAAAGTGCTTTACAAAAATGAAAGACATTAAGAGCATTAAGAAACGTATGATAACATGACATTTAAAAACACTAATTTAAAAGCAAAGATAAAAAGCAAAGATAATATAATTTACAGTGCAGTGTAGCCTGGATTTAAAAGTAGTCAGAGTTGCAGCGGACCTGCAGGTTTCTGGGAGTTTGTTCCAGATGTTTGGAGCATAATAACTGAACGCTGCTTCTCCATGTTTAGTTCTGACTCTGGGGACAGAAAGCTGACCTAGTCCCTGAAGACCTGAGAGATCTGGATGGTTCATCATTTAGCAGGAGGTCAGAAATGTAGTTTTGGGCCTAAACCATTCAGTGCTTTATAAACCAGCAGCAGTATTTAGAAATATATTCTTTGACACACAGGAAGCCAGTGTAAAGACTTCAGAACAGGAGTGATGTGATCCACTTTCTTAGTGTTAGTGAGGACTCGAGCAGCGGCGTTCTGAATCAGCTGCAGCTTTCTAATAGATTTTTTAGTGAGACCTGTGAAGACACCATTGCAGTAGTCGAGTCTACTGAAGATAAAAGACTGGACAAGTTTTTCAAAATCCTGCTGTAACATTAGTCTTTTAATCCTATATATATTCTGTAGGTGATAGTAGGCTGATTTAGTAACTGTTTTAATGTGACTGTTGAAACTCAGGTCAGAGTCCATGACTACACCTAGATTTCTGGCTTTATCTGTTGTTTTGAACATTGCAGACTGAAGCTCAGCGCTAACTTTTATACGTTCTGCCTTGGCTCCAAAAACCATTACCTCAGTTTTATCTTTGTTTAATTGGAGAAAGTTCTGACACATCCAGTCATTGATTTGTTCAATGCACTTACTCAGTGTTTGAATTGGAGCAGAGTCTCCTGGTGAAATTGTTACGTAAGTTGTGTGTCATCCTGCATAGCTATGGTAACTTATTTTGTTGTTTTTCATTATCTGAGCCAGTGGTAGCATGTAGATGTTAAAGAGAAGAGGCCCCAAGGATGGAGCCTTGAGGTAACCCCACATGTCATATTTGTCAACTCAGATGTGTATTTACCTATAGAAACAAAGTTGTTTCTGTCCTTTAGGTAGGATTCAAACCAATTTAGAACTGTTTCCGAAAGTCCCACCCAGTTTTCCAGTCGGTCTAGTAATATGTTGTGGTCAACAGTGTCAAACGCAGCACTGAGATCTAATAATACTAACACTGAAGTTCTGCCACTGTCTGTGTTTAAGTGGATGTCATTGAAGACCTTTACAAGAGCAGTCTCAGTGCTGTGGTTTGGACGAAATCCTGACTGGAACACATCCAAACAGTTATTTAAATTCAAGAAATTACTCAACTGTTGAAAAACTACTTTTTCAATGATTTTACCTAGAAATGGGAGGTTTGATATGGGCCTGTAATTGTTCATTACTGAAGCGTCTAGATTATTATTTTTTAAGAGCGGTTTAATGACTGCATACAAAAAAATATGCGAAGGGCTGGGCCGCTCACTAGAGGTATGTTGCCTCATAAGTTCAGTTATAAGTTAGCAAAATCAATCAAATGTAGATAAATTGTGCTTGATACTTGAAAATGCCTTAAGAAAAATCACAGCTCTCCACAGGGCTTAATTTATTTTGTAACAAAAAGTGTTCAGCTCATCCCTTAAAGCAGAAGCCTCAGATTGCTCATAATAAGGGGAAACATGGCTTTTTTCTTATCAACTTAGATTTGTTAGAACATTTTTCTTACTTTAATTGACTGAACTTATTTGAAAAGTGGTCTTATTAAGACATGAATACTACTGTGTAATATATGTTTACATAGATATTTAAGAAGTACGATACAAGACAAGCACAAGTTTCATTTGATGGCCATATTCCATTATACTTTTTGAATTAGCTGTGGGCCGATTCAAAATGGCCCCTGGGCCGTAGTTTGGACACCCCTGCATTAACCCAATGAACACGAAAAGACTTGATGAGATCTGCCGCGTTTCCTGTAAACAGCTCTTCCGCTGCTGACCTCTGAGTCTCATCAACCGGACATAATTACTGCTGCTGGGAAAGAGAGGAAGAGGAGGAGTAAAACATCACAATAACAATTCATTAGTTCATTGGTAACATTAAACTGTGGAAACATTAAGCTGTCTTTGGCTCTTTTCTGCCATAACAATGTACATTTCCCTTCTGTGGGACTAATGTCTAAATTAGACTAAAGACATTCCTGTTTGGGCAGGCGGTTGGGTAACTTTTTTATGTTTTTATTGTGTTGTTCACAATGTATTATATTTGTATATATATCCTGCTTACTTTTGAAGTAAACGGTTATTTTGTGTTTTTTTTGTAATTATTGAGTGTTCTTGTATTTTAATGTGTTATTTTATACCTGGGGACTCTGGGAGACAGTATTTCGATCTTTCTGTATGTACAAACATATTTTGAGATTGACAATAAAGTTGACTTTGATTGTGTTTTTAGCACTTCTTCATTTGTATGATGTTTTAATGCTTTGTCAGGAACTTTGTGACTGTCTGTGAAAGCGCTTTATAAATACAGTTTACTTTCTTACTTCCTCATTATATCGAGGAATAACACATCATCTCCTGCTCAGCTCTCAGTGTGTGCAGCGAGCTGTTGAGGTGGCAAATGGGTAACGATTAGTAATTGTGGGACGTCTGCTCAGATTACGTTCTGAGTCTCTGGATGAATCCCTAAGTGTTTCTGTGCCGCTCGGCTTCTCCCCAATGAGCTGCTCATGTGTAAATATTCACAGGACGAGACAGAGCCAGGTACATTGGGTTTATCCCTCCTCATCAGTAACAGCTCACTGATGCAGACAGGAGGATTCAATAAAGCCAGAGAGGGAGAAGATGGCACAGTTACTAGAGAGATCGGAGATATCCATCCTGCACTGAATGTAAAGAGAGGTGCGAAATAATGAGGTGATAATCAAGTTGGAGGACTTCCTGTGTCTGTATCAGTTTCATAAAGTAACGTTACACCAAGTTTCAGCAGAGATGGCAAAAGTACACACATCCTTTACTCAAGTAGAAGTAGATAGGCCTACTCATGTTTAAAAATACTATGGTGAAAGTAGAAGTACTGACTAAACTTCTTTACTCAAGTCAAAGTAAAGAGGCTTTGAAATGTACTTCAGTAAAAAGTACCCATAAGTAGCAGCTGTTTTAAAGAGTACCTGACCTCCCTTTATATTAATAGAACAATAATGTCATTGTTAGCTAATGAATGTTTCCATGCTGAACAACGGCAACATGACAACGTTTCCATTGGTCCCTCTTCTTTAGAGAAGACCAGGAAATGATGGATACACGGATCGTGTTCAAATCAATAGGCACGCAATGACTCTAAAGAATAATGATCACGCCACCAAACACACATTCAGACTAAAGGAACCAGCTGTTTGGGAAATGAGAGAAGTAGAAAGTTCAGGTATTTGAGTTCAACATGTAAGAAGTAGAAAGTACAGGTATTTGAGTTCAACATGTAAGAAGTAGAAAGTACAGGTATTTGGGTTCAACATGTAAGAAGTAGAAAGTACAGGTATTTGAGTTCAACATGTAAGAAGTAGAAAGTACAGGTATTTGAGTTCAACATGTAAGAAGTAGAAAGTACAGGTATTTGAGTTCAACATGTAAGAAGTAGAAAGTACAGGTATTTGGGTTCAACATGTAAGAAGTAGAAAGTACAGGTATTTGAGTTCAACATGTAAGAAGTAGAAAGTACAGGTATGTGGGTTCAACATGTAAGAAGTAGAAAGTACAGGTATTTGTGTTCAACATGTAAGAAGTAGAAAGTACAGGTATTTGTGTTCAACATGTGAGAAGTAGAAAGTACAGGTATTTGTGTTCAACATGTAAGAAGTATAAAGTACAGGTATTTGTGTTCAACATGTAAGAAGTAGAAAGTACAGGTATTTGTGTTCAACATGTAAGAAGCAGAAAGTACAGGTATTTGTGTTCAACATGTAAGAAGTAGAAAGTACAGGTATTTGTGTTCAACATGTGAGAAGTAGAAAGTACAGGTATTTGGGTTCAACATGTAAGAAGTAGAAAGTACAGGTATTTGTGTTCAACATGTAAGAAGTAGAAAGTACAGGTATTTGTGTTCAACATGTGAGAAGTAGAAAGTACAGGTATTTGTGTTCAACATGTAAGAAGTAGAAAGTACAGGTATTTGTGTTCAACATGTAAGAAGTAGAAAGTACAGGTATTTGTGTTCAACCTGTAAGAAGTAGAAAGTACAGGTATTTGGGTTCAACATGTAAGAAGTAGAAAGTACAGGTATTTGTGTTCAACATGTAAGAAGTAGAAAGTACAGGTATTTGAGTTCAACATGTGAGAAGTAGAAAGTACAGGTATTTGTGTTCAACATGTAAGAAGTAGAAAGTACAGGTATTTGTGTTCAACATGTAAGAAGTAGAAAGTACAGGTATTTGTGTTCAACATGTAAGAAGTAGAAAGTACAGGTATTTGTGTTCAACATGTAAGAAGTAGAAAGTACAGGTATCTGTGTTCAACATGTAAGAAGTAGAAAGTACAGGTATTTGTGTTCAACATGTAAGAAGTAGAAAGTACAGGTATTTGGGTTCAACATGTAAGAAGTAGAAAGTACAGGTATTTGGGTTCAACATGTAAGAAGTAGAAAGTACAGGTATTTGGGTTCAACATGTAAGAAGTAGAAAGTACAGGTATTTGTGTTCAACATGTAAGAAGTAGAAAGTACAGGTATTTGGGTTCAACATGTAAGAAGTAGAAAGTACAGGTATTTGGGTTCAACATGTAAGAAGTCAAAGTAAAAAGTCGTCAGAAATATAAGTAGTGGAGTAAAGTACTGATACCAGAAAATGTACTTAAGTACAGTAACAAAGTATTTGTACTCCACTACATCCCACCTCTGGGTTTCGTCATTTAAAGATGTTAAGATAATCTCTGATAGGCGAGGATATTGGGAGACGACGATGACAGCAAAGCAAGATGGGAAAACTAAGGAATGCATTTAATCAAGAACATATGACTTGGTGGCGCTTCACTTTTTCCCAATGAGTTGGGGGCTCTTCCAGGATATTATTAATTTCCTCGAGGTAAAGTATAAATTGTGTAGCTGAGTTGAACATGGCGTCAAATCGCTAATGTGTTGTTTCCCCGACTCGACTCAACTTTCTGCTTTACCACCATAGATCCATAAGTAGGTTGTTTTTCTGTACTTTCCTCCTTCTTGCAGCTGCTAGAGGAGCTTCAAGCTTGTAGTCTTGTTTTTCTCAAACCCTCTCTGAGGTTGTCAGTCCTTAAGTACATCTGTGTCCCCGGCTGAACACAATGTCTCTTTTGTATCCACTGAAGGGTAAACTGAGCAGAGTATTCATATGTATACAGAAGCAGAACATCGGAGAGCACAAACAGAACTGAGCTCTATAACTTTGGAATTCAGGCATGTTGATGCACTTTGAGATAGGAGCGTGATCTTTCTGTATCTCAACGACGCAATTTCAAACTGATTGTGGATTCCTTATATAGAGGACAAATGTAAAGGCAGTGTTGGAACTGTGTTAAGAGCAGAGTTAAGAGTGTATGTTATCATGATTTCATTTTATATTTGAAAAAGTCCAATCCCCTGTTTGCAATAACAAACGCAAAGCTAAGAAAAACAACATGTGCTAAACCTGCATTTCTCTGTGGCTTCAAGAAGTTATACAACAAATAAAGATGCTGCCTGAATTAAAGTTCACCTAGCTGCATGTATATTTGTTATTTCCTACACAGTCGCCACAATTTGTACACAAAATAACTGTAAAACTGGTATCTTCTGTGATTTCTTTCAACAAATTACACATAGGTGCTCGTCCAAACTTGATGATCAAGCGAGCAATCAGGCTTATTCTGTAGGAGAAAAACACAGAATCAGGAATCGATCCATAAAACCTGAAAATGTCAATACTTGAACCTAAGTTTAAAAGTTGGTGTCCCTTTATCCTTCTTCCCTAATAATCATTCTACCAACAACCTGCTCATTGGCTTCCAAAAAAACAGCAACGGTGAAATTGTTAACATATTTTCTCTCTGTTTATTTACAGACAAGAAGATTGGTGTACTTGTTTGTAGTTAGCAACAAAGCTACCGCTAGCCGTCTAGCTAACAACCAAAACAGTGTCAAAGAACCACAAACCCTGATTTAAATTCTGTGAAAAAGAAAAGTAAAAAACATGTTAGTAAGGAGGTGTGTAAAAGTAAAATGTAGTTACTTCATCGATCTCCCTATTTACCTTCGCTTTTTGCCGAGTAGAGTTTCAAGAGTTAGCATTTATTCGGTGATCTTTTACTGTAACTTAACGGATGAGTTGTTCCTCAGGGAAAGGCTTTATGGTCGGCAGTGAAGCAGGGTATACTTTTTAGGGCTTTTATTTTCAAAGGGACCCGAAGGCAGACAGAATTGCATCATGATGGTTTGAAGAAAGCCAAGTTAAACGTTGATGGTGTCATTACATTGTGTAACCCTTCTAACCCCTCAATCAGTTAGACAACCTCTCTCGTTGTCTGGCCTTAGAGACGCTGACCTATGCTCTAAAGGGAAAGCCCGATGCCTTCTATACGTGAGGGGGAAACTCTACAGTTGTTGGAAAGGAACTAGAAAATACCTTGTCTATATGAAGTGAGGAGGCGTGTGGCGCAGTGGGTAGTGCGTTGGGGTTCGGATCAGGGAACAGGTTCAAACCCCACTGCAGTCAGCATGTCGTTGTGTCCCTGAGACACTTCACCCCAAAGTGCTCCTGTGGGGATCGCCCAGTATGTGACTTTCGATAAAAGTGTCTAACAAGTAACATGTGATGATGATGATATGATTGGATGAGCTTCTTGCCTACCAGCTTTGTGACTTACTGTTTTAACCTTTTGACAATGTCACATGTCCACTTACATTATTGTTCACTGTCAACATCTGTGTATATTTTTGTATGTTATTCATTTAAGTATTACGTTTTCTTCTTATTTGGGGAACGAAATGCCATTTAATATATGTAAATAAAATCATTACCTTCTCAATTACAAGTTAAGATAAGATAAAAGTACTTTATTGATCCCGAATTGGGAAATGTTTGCTTTGCAGAAGCAGCACAAAAAGACAAGGCATTGTACAATACAAATTAAAAGACTAGAAATAAACATTCCAAAATGTCAACATCTCAATAGAAATAAAATATCAAAGTTAAAGCAAAAATGTAATATAATAATATAATATAATCTGGATTCTTACATTTTCTGTGCTGTTGCTTTCAGACGGTTTATAAAGACAAACAAGCAGCGGGAGGATTACTCCGAGCCGCGCGCTGTGTGTCAGCTGACGCAGAGAAGAAGTCCTTCAGTGTAATGACGGCGTTAGAAGAGACGCTTCCTGCAGGGCGGAGGGTTATTGAGGTGTGACAGAAACACCGTCTGAACAGGAATCACTTAGTGAGGCCGCCTGTGATCCTGACACTGTGAGTGTGTGTGTGTGTGTGTGTGTGTGTGTGTGTGTGTGTGTGTGTGTGTGTGTGTGTGTGTGTGTGTGTGTGTGTGTGTGTGTGTGTGTGTGTGCGCTGAAAGCATCTGAGGAGGAGTGAGATTACCCTCCATGCCTGTTTGAGATGCATAGCTTTAGAATTGGACTCCAAAGTGCAGGACGGACACTTTTCCTTTTTTTCTTTTTTTTAAACGCTAACACAAATTCTGGCTCCTGTCTGCCATTATCCTCCGGAGACCCACTTAAAAGTTTGGGCTCTTCGAAGTTTGGCATCTGAAATCGGGCACAACAAAAGCAAGACGAGAGGCGGAGACATGGGATGTTACCTGAAGCTCTTTGGCCTCGGTGAACATTAGGACTCGCAGAAAGACTTTTATTTTCTGGATGTAAATCAACAAGTGTGTGACTAAAACTCATTTCAAATCAATACAGAGATTCCTCAGAAACTTCTGCAGATATTTTCATCTGAAAGTAATAAAAGCAAATCTGAAATTCAAAGTATTTTCAAAACATCTTCTGTTGTGTTTCGGGGTCGGCTTTGATTCTCTGCAATCATTCAGAGAGGAAAGGACATTCTTCAGTCTGAGATGCACAAGGTAAATACAACTTTCTTTTGATTAGGAGACTTTGCAGATGAAGAGTGATGTTTCTTTACGGTGAGTTCAGGTGTCTCCTGTAGTTATCTATTGAATCAATGATACCTTTATTAACCCTATGAACATTTGCTTTGCACAAAGAGCACAAAAGAATACCAACAACCAGCACAAAATACAACATTAAAGCCTCGTAAAAAGCTTCATTTTGGAAAATAAAAGTGCATATTTAGGCTTCTGTCATCAAGTGTTAATGGTTTAGGTCTTAACAGTTTATGCTGCATTCATGCGTGAAACACTGTCTTAGTTCAGTATCTTAATGGCATTGGTTTGAGCTGCCGATGGACCACATGAAGCCTGTGACATTGAAACGAAAGATATATAAAAAGCATGAAACCGATATTTTTAAAATAAGTCCGAATGGTTTAAAATGCAGATGCAGTTGTTGTAGTTTAAGTAAATGATGCTGGTTTAAAAACATGGGTTTGAAGAGTGTTTTTTAAATGTGTCCTGCAGGATAAAGAGTCTTTAAAAAACACAGTATTTCTTTGACACGCTGGTAAAATCCTTCGCCATTAACCCTTAAATTCTGCCACATGCTACGACCTGTTGCTGTGAATCAACATATATCCCAATGTTAGACTTCATAGATTAAGTAGGCAGTTCAGTCATAAGCACAGATATACAACAACACACAACCTTTTCACTTAATGATACTGAAAACGATAATCCAGTTTCTTCTTGATTTCTCATTTGAATTTTTTCGATGCCAGCTGGAGATTTGTGTGAACTTCTTTTTGTTCTACTCTGTGCAAAAGCTCGCTCTCCAAAACGAAATGCTGCCTTCAAATGTCAAATATTCTGAAGCCCAGGAAAGCAGTTCACATGTTTCTCAGTTTCTCATTGGTTTTGTAACCAATAAATAACACTTTATGTCACGTAAGGTCAAATCATTCAAATATGGCATGTTTTAAAAATGTTATATGTTACACCGATGTGCAGACAGATAACGACCAATGCGTTGTGACGTGATGGTTGTTTTTTGATGTTTTGTTGACGCACTGGTTGACGTCTTAATAGAAGCTTTGCTGCAGTCCGTGACACTAAGTTATCAAAAGAAAAATAACTTTTTTTTTAAATAATCTCCTTCCACGACAAGCGGCCAACGAGGTATTTGTTTCATTTTTGTTCATGTGGGCACCATGTCCTATTTCCCTTCATATATGTGTATGTGTAGCACGCTATGCTAATGTGTTTGGCTGTGTATATAATCGTTCGTTGGTGTAGTTCTCACCGCGTAACGGAAGAGGGGAGGCTTCAAGAGTCCTTGATTTATAAAGGCAAAGTTATATCTCATTGAAGCAATAGTTTGTTGAAGGCAGAAATACCTGTCATTGAAACAAGAATGTCGTTGTTCGCCTCACAGGAATATCGTATTTGGGTCAACAAGAACATCCAAGTTGGCAGAACTCTTGACTAAACGGTAAAACCGAAGTTAAGTGAACAACAGTAATCAAAAGTTGAGAAAACGTAAAAATCTATTTGCCTTGAAGATTTGAGTTTTCACCAAAAAGGTTTTTACAGTGAGAACAAACGGCCGTTTCAAAGAGCCGAACTGCGTCTGTGTCGCGAACAGAGCTACAGGTTTGCTCTGTTTATCACAGACATATAAAACACTCCTTGAGCCAAAATCGATGTGAGAATTGAAAGCACACAAGTTAAACAATAATGAAAAACAAGCTGTTTTCACTTGAAATAAGTACAAAATCTGAGAATTGAACAAGTGAGAATTAGCTTGGTACGATTCCTTGAAATAAGAAGGGATATTTCGATAAGATCTTGTAATTAGATGGAAAACTCATGAACTATCTTTACCAGAATCAGGACATGGTGTGTTACAGAATAATGCTCAAAGTGTGTTCTGAAGTTAGCTGGTGATTTCCTAATAAATGTGTTTGTGTTTCATCTGAGATACGACTCAAATAACATGTTTTGACTTAACAAGATGAGGCAGTGTCTAAAAACAAGACCCGATATCTCACTGCCTCGTTACTTCTGAAGTTATGATGTCTTATATCAGGAGTAGAGACATATTCTGACTGGATATTAGACAAATACACCTGGCAAGATTTCGAGTGTTTGTAGAGTAGCGTTCTGTTCTTCTGTGAAATATCATCAGTCACTTCCTAGGACACAGCACTTTGTTTTTTAGATTAATTGTATTCCCGTCGTGCTCTCTCTGCATTGGAAGCTTTTTCTTTACAAACTCTGACACAGTTTGCTCTGCGAGAAGCCGGCGCTGCAGATATTATGATTCAAAGATTCAAAGGTTTGATTGTCATAATAAGCTACAGAGTAGAAATAGCAATGACAATCTTCTGACCTGAGCTCCTCCAACGATGCAACATATATAAATATAAGAAACTAAATAAATATGGTTCTAAGAGCGAGTAACAGTATAAGCTAATTCTTAGACTAAAATCACTACCCTTCACGGTGATAGAAACACTGTTGAAGTTTCACCGTGAGCATCAGACACTCATTAATCATCTCACACCAAATATTGATTTGTAATGATTTTTATTTTACAAAGAGAAGCCAAAAAAACAAAAACCTTACTCTTTCCCATTGAGATTGTTACCATGGGAACTGCTGTATCTAGTGTTGGTTAATGGTAACCAGAGAGTCCCTTCTGTTCACTCACTGTTTTCTTAAATAGGCCCTATTCTGCTTTTGCCTGAAACGCCACCAGAACATCAGCAGGAGAGGACTCTTTAAAGTAGAGACACTACATACTGATATACACCTGAACATCAGCAGGAGAGGACTCTTTAAAGTAGAGACACTACATACTGATATACACCTGAACATCAGCAGGAGATGACTCTTTAAAGTAGAGACACTACATACTGATGATACACCTGAACATCAGCAGGAGAGGACTCTTTAAAGTAGAGACACTACATACTGATATACACCTGAACATCAGCAGGAGAGGACTCTTTAAAGTAGAGACACTACATACTGATATACACCTGAACATCAGCAGGAGAGGACTCTTTAAAGTAGAGACACTACATACTGATATACACCTGAACATCAGCAGGAGAGGACTCTTTAAAGTAGAGACACTACATACTGATATACACCTGAACATCAGCAGGAGAGGACTCTTTAAAGTAGAGACACTACATACTGATATACACCTGAACATCAGCAGCAGAGGACTCTTTAAAGTAGAGACACTACATACTGATATACACCTGAACATCAGCAGGAGAGGACTCTTTAAAGTAGAGACTCTACATACTGATATACACCTGAACATCAGCAGGAGAGGACTCTTTAAAGTAGAGACACTACATACTGATATACACCTGAACATCAGCAAGAGAGGACTCTTTAAAGTAGAGACACTACATACTGATATACACCTGCATGGTACAATGAACAATTCAGATCTAAAAATGTGACGCAGAACTACCCATTGATCAGTTGCAAGAATAAAATCACAGGAGTGTTTTTACTAATATGCACAATCCTGTATTTTCTCAATTTTAAAGCAAGATTTCCAGTTCTTGTTGGATGTCATGATGAAAAAAATATAAAATGGAGTAAATTAGACAAAATGTAACGAAAACATATAGAATAGAAAATTACAAATAAAAAAATAAAAATTGAGGAACATGACTTCACGTCACCACCGCTAAGCTAAAGGTGGCTAATGTTGGGCTATAAAGGAACTACAGCATGGTCACATGACTTCACGTCACCACCGCTAAGCTAAAGGTGGCTAATGTTGGGCTATAAAGGAACTACAGCACGGTCACATGACTTCACGTCAACACCGCTAAGCTAAAGGTGGCTAATGTTGGGCTATAAAGGAACTACAGCATGGTCACATGACTTCACGTCACCACCGCTAAGCTAAAGGTGGCTAATGTTGGGCTATAAAGGAACTACAGCATGGTCACATGACTTCACGTCAACACCGCTAAGCTAAAGGTGGCTAATGTTGGGCTATAAAGGAACTACAGCACGGTCACATGACTTCACGTCAACACCGCTAAGCTAAAGGCGGCTAATGTTGGGCTATAAAGGAACTACAGCACGGTCACATGACTTCCCGTCACCACCGCTAAGCTAAAGGCGGCTAATGTTGGGCTATAAAGGAACTACACAATAAGTGCTAAATTGCTGACTCATTTCAGGGTTTAGGACTCATTCCTTTCATGTCAGGAAGGTGTTTTTGCATCTTCACAAATATCTCGGAGAAGTGATTTCAGAGTATAGGGGCTCATCAAATCTGTGTGTTGGTGTCCCAGCGACATGTGTTTTCATGTGAGTGGATGAGAACTATGCAACCTGTTAGTGTTCTCAGCGGGAGGTGTGTGTTTATCAGTGGCGAACCGTCAGGGCCTTCAAGGTATTCAGAGAATACCCTGGAACACTCAGATAAAACAAACAAAAAATCGATTTAATTATATAAATAAAATGTATATAAAATGAATAAATGAGAATGGTATCTGTGTTGTTGATCTGTAATATTACAGTGTTACGTTGATTTGTTTGTCCTTCTCGGACCGTGCGCTACGCATTTCAGTGGTTTTGTGTTAGAAAAGAAAGCAACCAATCAGATCTTGTCCTTCAACCAAGGTATTCTACATCCTTGATAGAATGCCCTGGCCGTTGCACTGAATGAGAGCGTACGTTTGGACTGACAGTTTGATCAACCAATCATATATTGATTTGTAGCCAATGGGTGTATTCTTTCAGAGTTCCCCTCGGTTCCAGGGTATTCTAGAAGGCCCGCTAGTTAACTGGCTCGAGACAGAGGATCTAGATGAATGCGACGAAGCAATTCATGGCGTTTTATTGTTTTTAACGTTGAAATGACAAGAGCAACAGGTGAAGATGAGGGGGGGTGTGTGTGTGTGTCTCCAGAAGGTCCAGTTGTGATAGACACGGTTCGCCACAGGTGTTTATCCTCAAGCATAAAGTCTGACTGGATTCAGTTTGATGTTGTTTTGTTTGCAGCTGTTGGAGGTGGACAGATCTGTCTGTGCTTTTATTTCTGGAGCCAACTGCCTTTCTGTTTTTGTCCTTGTGGGCGGCTAATTGCATTCACCTGAAATACAAACTGAGCTCAGAGGAGACACTTCAGGGGAATTGGAGGTTATACTTCTGTTTCTTGTTTGAAGTGCGTAATTCATTCACACGGTAATACAGTATGGAGTCCAAAAAGTGTGGGAATTAACCAGGTTTATGTGAGAAATATTGCTTAAAAGGGTATTCTGACACAAGTTGGACCAGACTTCCCAAAGATAATGAAGTGACTGTTATTATGTATATATTGATTGTTGTGCTTTTATTTTTGTCTTAATGTCTGCATGTATATAAATGTGTCTGTTGATTGTGTATATATAGGCTATCAATGTTTTTATACATATTTTTTATATATATTTGTATTTTTGTTTTCGGGATTGTGGGAAACGGTATTTCGATCTCTATGTCTGTACACACAAACTGAAAGATTGACAATAAAATTGACTTTTGATTTTGACTTTAACTATTAAAATTGTCCCGCCCTGACCTAAATGTCACCAGAGCATCTTAACGTTGAACCACTAAAGCCTGTGGAGACAGAACACATCAGGTTTCTTGGGACTGAACAGCTCTGACAGACCTGTTTAGGTTCAGCTAGCCTTGCTCCTATTTCAATAATGTCCGGAGGAGAAAAGACCCGCCTTTATTATTGTCCCGGCCGAGCGGACAGCGCTGACTGACAGATGTTTTGGTGGAAAGGGCCGAGTTTCAATTTAGCTTTTCCCTCTGGGGGAAAGAGGCAGCGAACCTGCCAACACCACTTCCATCTCTGCACGTCCAAAAAAGACAAGATAAACTTTCCTCCTTCACTCTGGTTTACTCTGTTAAAAAACCTGCAGCGTCTAAACAACTGCAGGTGTTTTTAAAAAGGACGTAATGTGCTGATGTTCAGGTGTATATTAGTATGTAGTGTCTCTACTTTAAAGAGTCCTCTCCTGCTGATGTTCAGGTGTATATCAGTATGTAGTGTCTCTACTTTAAAGAGTCCTCTCCTGCTGATGTTCAGGTGTATATCAGTATGTAGTGTCTCTACTTTAAAGAGTCCTCTCCTGCTGATGTTCAGGTGTATATCAGTATGTAGTGTCTCTACTTTAAAGAGTTCTCTCCTGCTGATGTTCAGGTTGATATCAGTATGTAGTGTCTCTACTTTAAAGAGTCCTCTCCTGCTGATGTTCAGGTTGATATTAGTATGTAGTGTCTCTACTTTAAAGAGTCCTCTCCTGCTGATGTTCATGTTGATATTAGTATGTAATGTCTCTACTTTAAAGAGTCCTCTCCTGCTGATGTTCAGGTGTATATCAGTATGTAGTGTCTCTACTTTAAAGAGTCCTCTCCTGCTGATGTTCAGGTTGATATTAGTATGTAGTGTCTCTACTTTAAAGAGTCCTCTCCTGCTGATTTTCAGGTGTATATCAGTATGTAGTGTCTCTACTTTAAAGAGTCCTCTCCTGCTGATGTTCAGGTGTATATCAGTATGTAGCGTCTCTACTTTAAAGAGTCCTCTCCTGCTGATGTTCAGGTGTATATCAGTATGTAGTGTCTCTACTTTAAAGAGTCCTCTCCTGCTGATGTTCAGGTGTATATCAGTGTGTAGTGTCTCTACTTTAAAGAGTCCTCTCCTGCTGATGTTCAGGTGTATATCAGTATGTAGTGTCTCTGCTTTAAAGAGTTTCCCTCCTGCTGATGTTCAGGTGTATATCAGTATGTAGTGTCTCTACTTTAAAGGGTCCTCTCCTGCTGATGTTCAGGTGTATATCAGTATGTAGTGTCTCTACTTTAAAGAGTCCTCTCCTGCTGATGTTCAGGTGTATATCAGTATGAAGTGTCTCTACTTTAAAGAGTCCTCTCCTGCTGATGTTCAGGTGTATATCAGTATGTAGTGTCTCTACTTTAAAGAGTCCTCTCCTGCTGATGATCAGGTGTATATCAGTATGTAGTGTCTCTACTTTAAAGAGTCCTCTCCTGCTGATGTTCAGGTGTATATCAGTATGAAGTGTCTCTACTTTAAGAGTCCTCTCCTGCTGATGTTCAGGTGTATATCAGTATGAAGTGTCTCTACTTTAAAGAGTCCTCTCCTGCTGATGTTCAGGTGTATGTCAGTATGTAGTGTCCTCTACTTTAAAGAGTCCTCTCCTGCTGATGTTCAGGTGTATATCAGTATGTAGTGTTCTCTACTTTAAAGAGTCCTCTCCTGCTGATGTTCAGGTGTAATATCAGTAGTGTCTCTACTTTAAAGAGTCCTCTCCTGCTGATGTCAGGTGTATATCAGTAGTGTCTCTACTTTAAAGAGTCCTCTCCTGCTGATGTTCAGGTGTATATCAGTATGTAGTGTCTCTACTTTAAAGAGTCCTCTCCTGCTGATGTTCAGGTGTATATCAGTATGTAGTGTCTCTACTTTAAAGAGTCCTCTCCTGCTGATGTTCAGGTGTATATCAGTATGTAGTGTCTCTACTTTAAAGAGTCCTCTCCTGCTGATGTTCAGGTGTATATCAGTATGTAGTGTCTCTACTTTAAAGAGTCCTCTCCTGTCTGATGTTCAGGTGTATATCAGTATGTAGTGTCTCTACTTTAAAGAGTCCTCTCCTGCTGATGTTCAGGTGTATATCAGTATGTAGTGTCTCTACTTTAAAGAGTCCTCTCCTGCTGATGTTCAGGTGTATATCAGTATGTAGTGTCTCTACTTTAAAGAGTCCTCTCCTGCTGATGTTCAGTGTATATCAGTATGTAGTGTCTCTACTTTAAAGAGTCCTCTCCTGCTGATGTTCAGGTGTATATCAGTATGTAGTGTCTCTACTTTAAAGAGTCCTCTCCTGCTGATGTTCAGGTGTATATCAGTATGTAGTGGTCTCTACTTTAAAGAGTCCTCTCCTGCTGATGTTCAGGTGTATATCAGTATGTAGTGTCTCTACTTTAAAGAGTCCTCTCCTGCTGATGTTCAGGTGTATATCAGTATGTAGTGTCTCTACTTTAAAGAGTCCTCTCCTGCTGATGTTCAGGTGTATATCAGTATGTAGTGTCTCTACTTTAAAGAGTCCTCTCCTGCTGATGTTCAGGTGTATATCAGTATGTAGTGTCTCTACTTTAAAGAGTCCTCTCCTGCTGATGTTCAGGTGTATATCAGTATGTAGTGTCTCTACTTTAAAGAGTCCTCTCCTGCTGATGTTCAGGTGTATATCAGTATGTAGTGTCTCTACTTTAAAGAGTCCTCTCCTGCTGATGTTCAGGTGTATATCAGTATGTAGTGTCTCTACTTTAAAGAGTCCTCTCCTGCTGATGTTCAGGTGTATATCAGTATGTAGTGTCTCTACTTTAAAGAGTCCTCTCCTGCTGATGTTCAGGTGTATATCAGTATGTAGTGTCTCTACTTTAAAGAGTCTGAAACCAGAGCCCAGTCTGCTCTGATTGGTTAGCTGGCCGGCTCTGTTGTGATTGGTCAACTTGCTTAGTGATGTCCCGCCCCCTTAGCCTATCACGTACGATCTAGTAAATCTGATGCCATCATTGATATTCAAACAGCAGCTATCTATCTGCACGTAAACAATGCTTTTAATTTGAAAGAACAAATATTTTAACAATAGTTGGTTCCTTTATTCTAAAGCAAACAACTTATTGTTATTTGCTGCGGAAAGACTGTTCTTCCACTGCCTTTAGTAGCAACCATCTCTCAGGACCAATCAAATGGAGCAAAGAAAATGCCTCGGAGTGTCTTTATTATCCAGCCTCTCCTTCGTGGTGTTCTTCAAGATCAGCAGTAAACATCCTCAGGTGTTAAACCGGCTCTTGTCTGTTTTCTTTCTCCAGAAAACGCCATCCTGGTTTCCACGGGGCAGGAACAGGTTCGATTCCCGTGTCCTCGAGTGTCCCAGATTAAAAAAACTCCAGAGGTCAGAGGGGGTGGTGGTGGCTGAAGGATGTGGCCTTGAGACATTTTATTCTTAGCGGCGAGGCGGGGGAGGTTTGGGGCTCGACTGGGATTAGGGAGGCGAAGAAAAACTGTGGGTTGGGGCTAGACGAAGACGAAGAGGAGGAGGAAGAAGGAGAGTCAGCGAAATGTCTGAGGAGAGGAGGAGGAAGATTTATAGACTTCATCCTCCCCCGCAGCGTAAACACACCAAGAGTAGAGCATGTGGAAGAGAGAGACAGGACACGTGTGTGTGTGTGTGTTCCTGTATGTGTGTTCCTGTGTGGTGTGTGTGTGTGTGTGGTGCAGGAATGAGTCAAATAACCTAGAAGTGTGTGTGTGTGTGTGTGTGTGTGTGTGTGTGTGTGTGTGTGTGTGTGTGTGTGTGTGTGTGTGTGTGTGTGTGGTGCAGGAATGAGTCCCAAAACCCAGAAATGAATAAGTAAGTCAATGTGTTTTTGGTTAGAAGCTGAAGAGATTTGTGCTAAGCTAAAGGCGGCTATTGGTTAGCGTCATGATGTTTAAGACTGTAATTTAGACCCTTGTTTTCACCAATGAGGTTTGAACTGGCGTATTTCAAGGCATAAAACAAACGTGAACATTTCTTCAACTTGTGTTAACCACAGACCTTCTTTCAGACTTCTTCCCAAAAACACCTTCAACAAACCATTGACTTCCAGACAAAGCTGAAATGCTAATATGCTAACTCATTTCCCGGTGTTACGACTCATTCCTGCTTCACTGTATTTCTTGAAAATGTACATAGGGAAGAAATCGCTCTGCTCCTGACACACAATACGTGGCCTTAGTGTATTTACATGAGGATATATACTAAGACTGCATATGTGAATGCGTGTGTGTCCTTGTGTACGTTAACATGGACTCTGTATAAATAGGTGTGTGTGTGTGTGTGTGTGTGTGTGCGTGTATGCATATCATGTGATCTTATTGCTCGGCTCCTGTCAAACATCTCCAGCCTCGGGCTCCTTCTTCTTCTCTTTCACTTTTACCGACGACTTCCTGGGCACTTTCTTGTCCCCTGTCTCCTTGCTGGCCTCCTTTCCTTCCTTGTCTTTGTCCTTCTCCTTCTTCTCTTTTGAAGACGACGACTCCTTCTTCTCCTTGGAGGAGGACGTTTCTTTCTTTGTCTCCTTCTTCGCCTCCTCTTTGCTCGAATCCTTCTTCGGCTCCTTCTTCTCCTTGGATGACTCCTTCTTCTCCTTTTTCGCCTCCTTGACGGGTTCCTCTGCACTTCCCCCTTCTTCTTTCACGGTGGGCTCGGACGACTCCCTGGATATCTCCTTCTTCTCTTTAGAGTCTTTATCTGAATGAGAGAAGAGAAATAATATATTGTTAATACACACACCTCTACATACGACTAAATATCTAGAGGTAGAAGGAAAGCGGTGATGATTTGTCAAGATGATGCATAACTGAAGTGGAACTTGGGAAAACTATTACAACACATTTCTTTTATAATGCCTGCTTTGTTTTCTTTTATATTTCTATATCAAATTGAAGCTATCTTCCCGATCCAGAGCATATAATGACAGTTTAAAGTCCGAGCTAATCTCTCCAATATTACTATTCAGGTATTCAGTTGTTTTGATCGCATGTATACTGGGATGTCTAATCTCTTCTTTTTAATCGGAAAATATACAAAATCATCATAAATACAGGTGCATAAAACCCGCTGTAGTGTGTGTGTATTGGCCTTTACAATGAGGGCTTAAAGAGAACAGGAAGTTTGTCTGAGGTGCTGTTTACACGAGAACGCAAACGGTTGTATCTGCTACTTTTGTCTTTCGTATAGCCCGTTCGTTCACACAAGGCCGTAACGGAAACGCGGAAACGGACCCCTAAAATGATAACGGGTCCCAAGGTGGATAGATCTGCGGACGGTACGCTCTGGGGGGCAAAACGGCTCCGTGTGTACGTCCTATACGATCATTTCCCGATAGATGAAGCCATAGCCCCGCCTCTCCCCACCTCTGCTGCTCACTGCTGTTGCATGGTCAGTAGCTACTGTCAGTAGCTACTGACCATGCTACAGATGTTAGTACAAAATCTACAGCTCCTCGACCACAACCATCAGCAACAAGTGGACATGGAGAACTACATGAACTACATGTTGCTAAATCCACCGCGGAGAATAGACAAAAGGGCAACCAGGCAACCATGCTTGGGGGTCTTCTTCGCTGCTTTTGGTGTATTTTGTGGCAGAAGTACAGCGCCACTTACAGGCCCGACATACAGCGTCTCCAGCGGGTCGAGCGGTCTCGTGTGAAGGGACACGCTTATTGAGCCGTATCCGTGTGAATTTGGTTCGTTTCGTTTGCGTTCCCGTGTAAATGGGGCCTGAGCTGAAGCATCATACTGCGTTTTCAGAGGAAAATCAAATACTACAAGTACTCAAATACTTCTACAACTGACGCAACACATGTCTCATTGTAGGTGAGAAAGACGCAGAAACAAAGTACATAAGAAAGTGTAGTACTATAAGTCCTTTTTTAAGTACAAAGATATACATTTAGTTTGATTCTCCATCTACGCTAAGCATGTGTTGATCTCACCCAAAACATATCTTTACCAAAACGATCTCCAGAGAGAATAGATCTGATCATGAGGTTTTGGTTTTTAAGTTTGTTCGGTTAAAAAAAAGACTTTTTATGACATGTACTGGTGTCATAATTGTCCTTGTTGTTTTAAATGCCCACCTTAAGAGGACAACGGATGACGTTTGCCTGCATGAATGTTGATTTCGAACAGTAAATGAGTCCTTTAATGAGCACTATAGTAGGTCAGAGGGCAAACAGTCATACATGTGGAAGTTACCGTAGGCCTGATTATGGCATTCAAGTTGTTTTGGATAAAAGCATCAGCAACATTTTTATATTACAAGCATTTATTGTCATTATAAAAGTGCAATGAGAAGACTAAATGACATGTACTGTAAATCATCACAGGGATGACGGAGTGACTCCATATCATCTGAGATCCCATTAGTTTGTTATGCTCGTTCTGTCGTGTCCCAAAGACACAGCGCACTAACCCAGGTTGTGTGAAAGTGTAAATGAGCCTCAGATGGGTCGTCACCATCAGCTGATGCAAACACACGAGCACACTCTGAGCCTTTAGCATCGGGACAAATTGAGCGACAACAGCACCTGTTGCATGACAAAGGACCCCCACTTAACTAAAGGGGCCCCCCACCCACACACACACACACACTCACAGACCCCTGTCAAACACAGACACACACTGCAGCCCCGCCTCCTTCAGATTGGACGGGCTCTGATAAGATGATAACGGGACCGTTGTCTGCCAACAATGAGACGCACTTCTTATCTCCATGAGAACGAGAGACTGGAGTATCTTAACGTGTGTGTGTGTGTGTGTGTGTGTGTGTGTGTGGACTGTACTTCAAGAACATTCTCCAAAAGTGTTTGCATATGTCTATGTGTGTGAATGCCTCTGTCTTTACATGTACGTGGAGCCCCTGTGCTATATACAAGTGTGTGTGTGTGTGTGTGTGTGTGTGTGTGTGTGTGTGTGTGTGTGTGTGTGTGTGTGTGTGTGTGTGTACAGACTCCAAAGAGGATCTCTAATCAGACAGCTCATCGTCTAGGGCTTACAGAGAGAGAAAGGCAGACTTAAATTGAGTGTGTGTGTGTGTGTGTGGGGCAGGCAGACGGGTGCCGTAAACTACAGTAAATAACTTTCTAAATACGACCTGCATATTTGTTTTTAAACATTATGTTTAGACATGTTTGTCTCTGCTGATCGAGAGTTTTGAAAACAACCAAACTCAGACCTGGAATGTATTTTGCATCCAAGATGAAGCCATGCCACTAAAGGAGGATTGGATAGTTTAAAAACAAAACATCTAGAATGGGGAAGCTATTAAAGCAGTTTATCATTGATACATACTGCTATAAGTGTATCTGTCCATATTGAAGAAGTAAAGACAAAACCAATATAGATACTTAGAGAGACATGTGACATCATCAGAACTCCCTTACAGTTACATAAAACATACGTTACCAGTTCACTGTTAACATTCTAAAATGGTGGACTAGCAGGTGTTAGTAAAAACCTAAAAAGAGCGTATAGTGTTTGTTGTAAAAGGTTTGGATGTTCTCTCTTCTCTGTCAGCTGTTCTGTAGGTTAATACGTTAAGAGTGAATCTATACGCCTTCTGCCTGAATCTGCTTTGTGAGATATTTATTCTTTTTTATTTGTTTACACGTTGCCCTGGTCATCTTCTTAAAACAATGATCATCAAAATTCTCTCTTTTTTCATAAAATTCGGACTTATTTTTCAATATTGTCACTTTTTTTTACAAATGTTCTCAAATTCTCGCTTTTGTCAAAATCCGGATTTAAAAAAAAAAAAAAATTCTTTCTAAAATTCTGATTTTTTTTACAAAAATCTCACTTTTTAGAAAACCTCTGACATATTCCTAAAAATTCTGACTTTTTTACACATTTAGTTTTTTCCTCAAATGCTCATTTTCTTTCTGACTCATTCCTAAAAATACTGAATTGTTTTTCTCCAAAATTGGGAATTCTTCTCAAATTTCGTTTTTTCTCTCAAATTCAGATATTTTTCAAAATGTTGATTTATTTCCTCAAAATTCTGATATTTTTCAAATGTCGTAAACTGTTCTGTTCTGTATGCTAATACTTTAAGTGTGAGTCTATACTTCTACTGCCTGAATCTACTTCATGGTTTTCACTTTCTTTGCTTCATTTGTTCTGTTTTTAATTCAGCAGGTGAACCGATATGTTCATCAAGTAGTGTGTGTGAGCTTAACTGTGTGTTTTAAACTAAAACGGAGCATTTTCTGTCAGCTCAGATTTTAATTCTGCTTTTTAAACTGTAGTCTGTGCTCAAGTGTTTCATCGTTGGTGTATAGGCCGAATATGCTTCATGAAAGGCAGGTTTTACTATCAATACAATCATTTTGGATCCTAAATATCTTGTTTTCTTGTTCTCTACAGTCACATTGTTCTGCTGTCTTACATACAAGACACTTAAGTAAAAACATCTTATTGATATTTATTTTCATTACATTTGATATTGTTGTAATCCAGAAGTAACCGAGGCTAATCAGGTGACATTATTTTATGTAATTTTAACAGATTACATTTTTAAAGTAACCCTCACACCCTGCCCATTTGCAAGCACAAACATCGTTCTGAAATCTCCTTTGTTTTTAATTATGATCCCACTGAAACATAATGGAAAAGTGAGAACAAACATGGGGAATGATGAATGAAATGAATGAACTGACATGTATAAGTTGTATTTGAGATATGCAGTAGGGCTGCAACAAACGACTAATTTGATAATCGATTAATGAAACGATTAATCGATTATTCTGACTATTACTGTATGCCTTGCACAATTTCTCCAACGCTCTCATTTAGCCATCAACTTTTAGATTTAGCTTGAGGTTGTTTTAGGCATGTGGAAACTAACAATGAAGACAATAAAGATGAATACTTGATTCAAAAATACATATATTATTAAATTAACTTAACAAATTGTGAACAGAATTAACATAGCTTTTTATTTAAATTAAATAAATAATATTTCACATCAAAAGAAACAACAATGTTTTAACAAATCGTATTAAATAATCTGATGACAGAACTGTAAACAGAATAGCTGAAACTTTAACAAAATAAAGAGTAACTCTGTTACCTCTAATCATTAACCCATGTTTGTATAATGTAGTTAACTCCGTGTGTTGCTGCTTGCATACATAATAACACCTGACGTGGAAACGTTACTCGTGGATGGGGCTACAGAGCTGCTAGAAAGACAGTCGAACCCGGTGCATTTCTCCGTCTGGATGTGGAGCACTTTTGATAAATGTTAAGACAAATTGCTCGTGTTACCGCCCTTACATGCTAAACACTCTTGGCAACGAGCATTGTCCACCTCAAGACGGGTAACATTTAACCACACCTTGGAGCACTTCTCTCCGCCATCCCCGCCGTGTGTTGCTGCAGGTAGCAGCCGCGTGTGTGTAAACTGCCCCGCCCCCTCGCGCACAGACGGGCGAGAGAGATCTCGTCTCGATTGGAAAGATCGAAAATACACCATAGACGCATTTTTTTGTCTTTTTGCATGTTAGAAACGAGTTGGCGACACTAAGACTACGATTTAATGCTTATGTAGCAATAACACATATGACATATATTTTTTAAATGTCTCCAGTACCGATAAAAAGACCGATAACGTTGGAGTTTAACGGCGCGTAAAACACACGTGATGACGTCACCAACGAATCGACGACTGAATTAGTTGGCAACTAATTTGGTAATCGATTTTAATCGATTAAGTCGATTAGTTGTTGCACCCCTAGTATGCAGCTATGTTAGGTTTCCAGTCTCTAACAGACAGCTTAATGGATGCTCATTAAATGATGTTTTCCCGCCTACAGGCACTCGTCTGCCCACACATCCTCACCAAATAACTCCAAATAAACACAACCTCAACACTGCAACTGTAAACACAGGCAGTGAAAATACCCAGGACACACACACGCACACACGCTGCCACACAACACACGTATCCGTCTGTGTAGAACAAGTGAGAACAAACGCTTTTTAAAACACAAAAATAGACGACCACAAATTGTGTAACAAGTGTGAATTTACTGTTTTTACTTTTACTGTCAGACATGAAAGAAATCTGGTGAGGGTGTGTCTGTATCCGAGCAGCAAAACAAACAGAACACATACAACGACAACAAGTGTGTGTGTGTGTGCGTGTGTGTGTGTGTGTGTGTGTGTGGGTGTGAAAGTGCAGATATGTCTTCATGTGTTAGTGAACACACACACACACACACCACTTCAGGGGACATTACATTGACTTACATGCATTTCCTGGAGACTTATGTCATAAGGGAGGTGAGTCCCCACACGTGACTGTGTAAACATATGTAGGTCCCCACAAGGATAGTAATGCTAGATCACACACACACACACACACACACACACACACACACACACACACACACACACACACACACACACACACACACACACACACACACACACACACACACACACACACACACACACACACACACACACACACACACACACACACACACACACACACACACACACACACAGCTAAATTGCTTCATTCATTGTATTTGATGATTACAAACATTCTACAACTCTGCAACAGTAGAGATGTAACAGGACTAACTTAAATAAAACGTTATGGTCCTAAAAAAAGATCCAACGTATCACATGTTGTTCATCAGCCTATTGTGAGATTGAGCCAACATTTATTCTTTTAAAGGAAAGTCTGAATAAAATGGTAACTTGTAATAATAACTCTGTTTCCAAATGACCTCAAACGCATCTTTCCTTACTCTAATCTCTTGTTTGTTTTCAGGCCATTTATTGAAAGGACAGATTTGTCACATGTGCAGAAACATGTTCAATATTACAGAGAATAATTTACTACAAAAGGACACTGAGAGCGCAGTGATGAGGGAAGAATGACAGTCGGCTCAATGAAATTGTATTCAAATCGATCCAAATCACAATTTCCTCTCCAGCGCTTTATAAATGACAGCTTTACAATGTGTTCGACACTTCTTCTTGCTTTAATAGAAATATAATTGACTGTTTTGCTTCTTGTGGTGCTGAATGGACAGCTCCAGTAAACGTGTCATTGTAGTGGTTTTTATTGTGACTGTACTTCATCTAGTTTTTATTACTATTATCTAGTATTTTAAATTACTAAATCCGATGTTATTTTTGCCTGCATGTCTCTTCCTTTTCAATCCCTCTGCTTTCTCATTGTGTGTTGTGGTTGAATAACTTTCATGGTGTATATTAATGTATCCTTTGTCAGGTTGAGTTTGGTACATGTCCTTATTATTCTACTGTATACTTTTACCTTTACACAACAGGCAAATGTTGTACAACTACATGTATTCTACAGGTTTAGTTCCTACCTACTTCTGTTATTATACAAAAACTACCAAGCAGTAAAGTAATTTAAATAAACCCCACCTTACCAGCTTATATACCAACACACTAATAACACATTTAATACAACAATTCAGTGTATGGGATTTGAATTGGGACCAACTGCATAATGGGTACTTCAACTGTTGGTATTTTTACTTGAATACAATTTTAAATGCAGGATTTCAGCACCTCTTCCACTTCTGGTTCTGACTAAAACTATGTTTGAAAGTTTTTTGTGAAAATGAGGTCTAACTGTAATGATACAGTATGTTCTCATGTAGGATCTGTACATAAAAACACTTTTCCACAAAACATTTCCATGCACTTCTATATCTAAAGCATATTCCAGCTACCAGAGAAGCGACCGTGGTCTTCTATTTTCCCTTCTTTGCTCTCAGCAGGAAATACAAGTGTGTGTGTGTGTGTGTGTGTGTGTGAGAGTGAGAGCCGTGACCTCGGGGAAGCGGTAGCAAAGGGTCTATAAACATTGACGTTGTAAGACAAGATGGCAGCTTCCCTCCTGTATGTAAATCCAGCGGGGTCAGGTCACATCATGTCAGTGTGCTACTTCAACAAACTAACAAAGTGGAGGTCTGTAGACTAAACAGAGCGGAGGCTGCTGAGCTGAAGCTCTTTTTAAATGGGATTTGAGCTACCTAGAAACGTCTGGTGGTTTCCGTCAGGATTAGGGCGGTGTGCAGCCGTTTTTAATCCCACGTGAATCTGCCACAGCCGTGTCTGGATAGGATCATTGTGACAGGAAAACACGGGGCAATGCACTTCCTTACGTTGCACTTCATTGACTTTGGTGAACGGTCCTTAAGGGAATAAATCTATTATAATATGGTTCCCCCAAATTGCTGAGGAGGTGTTTCATTTTCAGGAACATGCATGAAAAAAGCCTTCTGATGCAGACGCTGCCTGCATAACGACATGATTGCCCTGGTGTGGTTTGTTAGTTGGTTCTGTGAAAATGAAGTTATTGGTAGAACAGTCCTCCTCCTCCTGCTTCAGTTTCCATGTTGGAACATTTAAATTGGGATCGTTTATTAGTCCATTGTGGACTCTTCACCTCAACTGTATGATTATGTTCTTGTCATGGAATCTGTGTGTATATATATCAGGATTTAAGGTCTGTGGTTGCCGGTTCAAATCCCCTGTTCTTCTGCGGATGGGAAAAGTGAATGAGTTCCGCTCAGTGAACATGCTGTGGTTTGCACTGTGTGAATGTGAGGCTGGAAAAAAAAAGCACCGTGCATGACAACGTGTTTCATGTTGTCCGCCAAAATACCCATTCTTGCAATTCAATATAGACTTTTAGTGACTGAGGCATCAATAAACGTCAGAGTGGTTACACGGAGGAAGTCAAAGCAGTGTGTTAAGGTTTGGAAAAGGATTGTGGCCTGATGTAATACGGAATAAAGTCGGCAGCGACTTAACTAACAAAATGCATTGGGAATATTAAACATTTAGCCATGGGTGCGTTGGGAATGACATACTAACGTTAAATGTTTACTTTAAAGAGTCCTCTCCTGCTGATGTTCAGGTGTATATCAGTATGTAGTGTCTCTACTTTAAAGAGTCCTCTCCTGCTGATGTTCAGGTGTATATCAGTATGTAGTGTCTCTACTTTAAAGAGTCCTCTCCTGCTGATGTTCAGGTGTATATCAGTATGTAGTGTCTCTACTTTAAAGAGTCCTCTCCTGCTGATGTTCAGTGTATATCAGTATGTAGTGTCACTACTTTAAAGAGTTCTCTCCTGCTGATGTTCAGGTGTATATCAGCATGTAGTGTCTCTACTTTAAAGAGTCCTCTCCTGCTGATGTTCAGGTGTATATCAGTATGTAGTGTCTCTACTTTAAAGAGTCCTCTCCTGCTGATGTTCAGGTGTATATCAGTATGTAGTGTCTCTACTTTAAAGAGTCCTCTCCTGCTGATGTTCAGGTGTATATCAGTATGTAGTGTCTCTACTTTAAAGAGTCCTCTCCTGCTGATGTTCAGGTGTATATCAGTATGTAGTGTCACTACTTTAAAGAGTTCTCTCCTGCTGATGTTCAGGTGTATATCAGCATGTAGTGTCTCTACTTTAAAGAGTCCTCTCCTGCTGATGTTCAGGTGTATATCAGTATGTAGTGTCTCTACTTTAAAGAGTCCTCTCCTGCTGATGTTCAGGTGTATATCAGTATGTAGTGTCTCTACTTTAAAGAGTCCTCTCCTGCTGATGTTCAGGTGTATATCAGTATGTAGTGTCACTACTTTAAAGAGTTCTCTCCTGCTGATGTTCAGGTGTATATCAGCATGTAGTGTCTCTACTTTAAAGAGTCCTCTCCTGCTGATGTTCAGGTGTATATCAGTATGTAGTGTCTCTACTTTAAAGAGTCCTCTCCTGCTGATGTTCAGGTGTATATCAGTATGTAGTGTCTCTACTTTAAAGAGTCCTCTCCTGCTGATGTTCAGGTGTATATCAGTATTTAGTGTCTCTACTTTAAAGAGTCCTCTCCTGCTGATGTTCAGGTGTATATCAGTATTTAGTGTCTCTACTTTAAAGAGTCCTCTCCTGCTGATGTTCAGGTGTATATCAGTATGTAGTGTCTCTACTTTAAAGAGTCCTCTCCTGCTGATGTTCAGGTGTATATCAGTATGTAGTGTCTCTACTTTAAAGAGTCCTCTCCTGCTGATGTTCAGGTGTATATCAGTATGTAGTGTCACTACTTTAAAGAGTTCTCTCCTGCTGATGTTCAGGTGTATATCAGCATGTAGTGTCTCTACTTTAAAGAGTCCTCTCCTGCTGATGTTCAGGTGTATATCAGTATGTAGTGTCTCTACTTTAAAGAGTCCTCTCCTGCTGATGTTCAGGTGTATATCAGTATGTAGTGTCTCTACTTTAAAGAGTCCTCTCCTGCTGATGTTCAGGTGTATATCAGTATGTAGTGTCTCTACTTTAAAGAGTCCTCTCCTGCTGATGTTCAGGTGTATATCAGTATGTAGTGTCACTACTTTAAAGAGTTCTCTCCTGCTGATGTTCAGGTGTATATCAGCATGTAGTGTCTCTACTTTAAAGAGTCCTCTCCTGCTGATGTTCAGGTGTATATCAGTATGTAGTGTCTCTACTTTAAAGAGTCCTCTCCTGCTGATGTTCAGGTGTATATCAGTATGTAGTGTCTCTACTTTAAAGAGTCCTCTCCTGCTGATGTTCAGGTGTATATCAGTATGTAGTGTCACTACTTTAAAGAGTTCTCTCCTGCTGATGTTCAGGTGTATATCAGCATGTAGTGTCTCTACTTTAAAGAGTCCTCTCCTGCTGATGTTCAGGTGTATATCAGTATGTAGTGTCTCTACTTTAAAGAGTCCTCTCCTGCTGATGTTCAGGTGTATATCAGTATTTAGTGTCTCTACTTTAAAGAGTCCTCTCCTGCTGATGTTCAGGTGTATATCAGTATTTAGTGTCTCTACTTTAAAGAGTCCTCTCCTGCTGATGTTCAGGTGTATATCAGTATGTAGTGTCTCTACTTTAAAGAGTCCTCTCCTGCTGATGTTCAGGTGTATATCAGTATTTAGTGTCTCTACTTTAAAGAGTCCTCTCCTGCTGATGTTCAGGTGTATATCAGTATGTAGTGTCTCTACTTTAAAGAGTCCTCTCCTGCTGATGTTCAGGTGTATATCAGTATTTAGTGTCTCTACTTTAAAGAGTCCTCTCCTGCTGATGTTCAGGTGTATATCAGTATGTAGTGTCTCTACTTTAAAGAGTCCTCTCCTGCTGATATTCAGCTGTATATCAGTATGTAGTGTCTCTACTTTAAAGAGTCCTCTCCTGCTGATGTTCAGGTGTATATCAGTATGTAGTGTCTCTACTTTAAAGAGTCCTCTCCTGCTGATGTTCAGGTGTGTATCAGTATGTAGTGTCTCTACTTTAAAGAGTCCTCTCCTGCTGATATTCAGCTGTATATCAGTATGTAGTGTCTCTACTTTAAAGAGTCCTCTCCTGCTGATGTTCAGGTGTATATCAGTATGTAGTGTCTCTACTTTAAAGAGTCCTCTCCTGCTGATGTTCAGGTGTGTATCAGTATGTAGTGTCTCTACTTTAAAGAGTCCTCTCCTGCTGATATTCAGCTGTATATCAGTATGTAGTGTCTCTACTTTAAAGAGTCCTCTCCTGCTGATGTTCAGGTGTATATCAGTATTTAGTGTCTCTACTTTAAAGAGTCCTCTCCTGCTGATGTTCAGGTGTATATCAGTATGTAGTGTCTCTACTTTAAAGAGTCCTCTCCTGCTGATATTCAGCTGTATATCAGTATGTAGTGTCTCTACTTTAAAGAGTCCTCTCCTGCTGATGTTCAGGTGTATATCAGTATGTAGTGTCTCTACTTTAAAGAGTCCTCTCCTGCTGATGTTCAGGTGTGTATCAGTATGTAGTGTCTCTACTTTAAAGAGTCCTCTCCTGCTGATGTTCAGGTGTGTATCAGTATGTAGTGTCTCTACTTTAAAGAGTCCTCTCCTGCTGATGTTCAGGTGTATATCAGTATGTAGTGTCTCTACTTTAAAGAGTCCTCTCCTGCTGATATTCAGCTGTATATCAGTATGTAGTGTCTCTACTTTAAAGAGTCCTCTCCTGCTGATGTTCAGGTGTATATCAGTATGTAGTGTCTCTACATGTCTCCATGCTTTAATGTTCAAAAAGCTCTTTATTGTTCTCATACTGTCTGTGCTGCAGCACCTCTTTTCACCCTCTGTCTGAAACCAGAGCCCAGTCTGCTCTGATTGGCTAGCTGGCCGGCTCTGTTGTGATTGGTCAACCGCTTAGAGATGTCTCGTCCCTTAGCCTATCACGTACAATGTGTTGGAGCGCTAGCCAATAGAAGCGCATATGATGTAGAATCCAGTATGTATTTGCATTCCCACCTAAAGTATTGGGATTTTTCCAAGGTTGGTACTTTGTAGCTACGATTTCCGAGTATAAGACGTGATTTGAATGGACATACTTTGCCCCCCGATGCATTGCTTGTTTTCGAACAGTTTTCTTTTGGTTTGTTAACGTTTTTAAGGTTTTAATCGTTCCTTTTTTCTTCCTAATTTATTGGGCATTGTCAACGGTTTTTTATTGGACATATTTAAAGAGGCAGATATTCCAGTGTATTGCTTATGGTGCAGAATATGTGTGCTTATTATAGTTGATAACATTCATATGAGTCAAGTTTGGCTTATTTGAACACACACAATTGTTTATGGCTTATTGACCTGCAGGATTCTTTCTGTTTTGAGTTTGTATCTCCATGGTCCATTGCATTCATTATAAGTGGCTTTGGACAAGAACGTCAGCTAAATGAACTGTAATATGATGTGCACCTGACGGGACCAAACAAGTCCTGTAGAAATCTCTTTCCCACTGATTTCAACCTATGAAGCCTCTTCATCTCTCTCTGGAGTTTAGAGGGCAACACTTGTTTGTTCCTCGTGGGTCAATAACAAAAACCACAGCAACAAAAGCCCCGTGAGGATTAGATAAGAGGAGCGATGCTATCTGCGCTGCGTTCAAAGCCTGCACGTTCTGCTTGGATTCGCATGTTAGCAGAAGATCGCGCCGCTGCATTCATCTGCAGGCAGCCATAGTCAAAATAGAGGCGAACGCACAGAAGCCCCGCATCCCGACCAATCAGCACGCAGGATAACCCACTCTGCACAGGGAATGTGTGTGTGTGTGAGAGAGAAACAGAATCTGCCAAGAGCTGACTGATTGGATCTGTGGTCTACTGTGTTTCTTTGAGTGTGTGCGCCAACTGAGATCATATGTGCCTCTGTGTGTGTGTGTGTGTGTGTGTGTGTGTGTGTGTGTGTGTGTTTTCATGTGGTCCAGACGAGGCGGTCGGACAGGACACAACAGTATTATGTGAAATCTAAAAACAAGGCTGTGTGGTCGACAGCGTGGGAAATGACAGTGTGTGTGTGTGTTACAGAGCGTTAAACACACACACACATATACAAACACGGAAATAAGGCGAATTCAGTTCATGGAAGTAAATCCAAAATTGTGTGCGTTGGGGTCAACTTTAGTCAAACTTTGAACTTCAAATTTGAGCCGTTGACCAATAAAAATCGGTCTTGACCAATCAGCGACCTCAATCAAAAGGGCCTTAAACTTGTGTCAAATGGCGGTTGTCTGAAATAACTCCAGTTGTATCGAGTGTATGAGAAAAAAAAACATTATTTCATAACATACATATAAAAGGTTAAGCCCCACATCAGGGAATGAGCAGGAATGAGTGCTAAAACCAGAAATGAGTCAGCATTTTAGCACTTACGGTTCACTTGTATGTTTTATAAACTTGATTTTGGACAGATGTCTGGAATATGTATGTGGTTACATCAGTAAATACCCAACTAGTGAATTTCTGAAAATGTGTGTCTTCAAAACGGCGGTCGCTAACAAGTGTGTAAATGAGACGACTAAACATCATCACATCAATCATTAGCCACCTTTAGCTTAGCGGTGGTGATAAGAAGTCATGTGACCTTGCTGTAGTTTGTTTATAGACGTTTACGTTAGCTTCCTACTTCGGGCGATTTCATTTATGCTTTAAAATCATAACGTGGTTAATATGTGAAGATGATCCTGTTACTGCAATATGAGGATAACCAATGGAACGATCCCATTGGCTTGTGATGCTGTCTTCAAGGTCGGCCAACACAAATATGTCATCCCTTACAATTTTAACTTTATCGGCAAGTTGTTATTAAACTAGCCCAAAAAACGAAATACAAAATTCACAATATATATTGACACATAATTGTTTGAGTGTTTGTTAAAGACAGAAAAGAGAGAGAGACAGAGAGAGCTTGACAGTGGATGGACAGGCAGCGTTTAATACTATTCTTGGTGAGGAATTTGCTGTTGAAGCACCTCAGGCCTGTCCATCGCTGTGTGTGTGTGTGTGTGTGTGTGTGTGTGTGTGTGTGTGTGTGTGTGTATCTGTAGACCACTGAAAGCTCAGCCTTCTACTACACCACCCATGGAGCACTGCACTACACCCATATAAAAAACTTCTTTGCAGGGAAAACTTATATCTATGTACAAATGGACACCACTCAGTCACGTACACAAACACACACACACACACACATAGGTTATTATTGCAGCCTCAATGATGATGGGGAATATCCTCGCCAACCATAAAAACGTTTCCCATAGAGAGCAGAGGAGATGAATCTGAATCCAGCAACAGAACTGTACGCATTTAAAACCACAAGTATTTCTATTTAAAGTGATTAGGATTAGTTTTCTTATTATTATGTTAAAAACCTACATTCAAAGATTCAGTTACTCAGTGCAACCACAAAGAGTGGAAACTACTCGATTTTCTACAACAGCTGCTTATCAGATGATTGAACAGCGTTGGAAGTCTCCCATCTCACCTTTTAAACGTCAGGAATATGTTGAGGTAGCATCCAAAACTTTTGCAACCAACAATGCAACAAGCACATTCTGACTATTTCATCAGAATAGTTGACTTCCTGTTTAATCAGACAATCATTTTATTAAATTGTTATATTTTACCATCCCTTCGCTTTTAATCAAAGCAACACTTCCACCCTCAGTGCCGGTGCAACTCAAATCTGTTTTACATCTAAACCAATTGATATAAGATTAATACGTTTTGGAGTTTGGCAAATCCATGCTATGTTATTAATCTGTATTCAAACTAAATCCAGTATCTGAACACAAATCTGGAGAGGACTCGACAGGGAGAGGAGAAGGTAAGTCAACGTGGAAAATAGAAATGAGGCAAAGTCAATTATAGAGATATAGAGAGAATTACAGTTTGAATCAAATAAGGAAAACAGAAAGGGAGAAGGAGGGTAATTGACGCATTTAAAATAAGACAATAAAGGAGAGTAAAGTAACGAGAGACAGGAGAGAGACTCTCTCTGGGTGTGGTATAGTGGGTGGGTTCATTCCCGCGGTTGGCCAAGATATTTTCTCTCTGCGCAGCTACGCCCTGCTACTAAGCAACACACACACACACACACACACACACACACACACACACACACACACACACACACACACACACACACACACCACACACACACACACACACACACACACACACACACACACACACACACACACACACACACACACACACACACACAGAAAATATACAGTGGCCGGTCTGACGTCCGACATTTTGGCCTGATACAAAAGGACGTGAAGTGTTCCAGGTCTGGTGGTGACATAAAATCTCTCACACACACACACACACACACACACACACACACACACACACACACACACACACACACACACACACACACACACACACACACACACACACACACACACACACACACACACACACACACACCTCTGTCAACTTCTTAAGCGCGCTCTGCCTAAATACGGCCAGCCACATCAGAGAGGACATTTACAACACACACACATAGACATACACATGGAGACACACACACACACACACACACACACACGCATTTGCCCGGTTTTACAGAAATCCCTCTCTCACACACCCTCAAAATATGCCTAGTATGCTTTTGTTAAAAATGTAACCTTAGTGAGTGTTTGTGTGTGTGTGTGTCTTTTAAGACGCCTGGATTTTCTGTCTGGCCACAAATGGTCTGCCAGCGTCACTCTTATTCTCACACACACACACACACACACACACAACCCACACACAACACACACAACACACACCCACACACACACACACACACACACACACACACACACACACACACACACACACACACACCACACCACACACACACACACACACACCACACACACACACACACCCACACAACACACCACACACACACACACACACACACACACACACACACTTTCTGTATTTGTTTTTGCTCACGTTTCTCTAAATTTCGACTACATTTCCCAGAAGCCTTGCCGCTACACATTCCTGCAGCACTTTCCCAAAGAGATTAAATATGCCACATTATCTGCCAGAACCGGTGTTGTAAAAAAAGATTAAAATATTGATTGGAAAGGATTTTATTGATAAAGAAATGATCGTATTGCTTCTGCTCAGAAAAAGCAGTCCGTTCCTCCTTAGCTTCGGTCTGCAATAATTAATACCTTCTGTTTCAAATTGACCAATCAGAATCGAGTATTCAACTAAGCATGTCATAATGTTGAAAATAATGACAGATTTTCCACATACTGTACATAAGACAGCTGTATGAAAAGGTATTCATTATAGGGCCAATCAATTGATTTACTGACAATCAATGAACTGAGATACCCCAGTGTATAGCTCAGTGTATCTGATGGTAGAGAAATGTATATCGTCCTACAGTAAAAACATTTGCTTCACAGAGAGTGACCTGCAACCACTAGTCAAAAAAGAAATCACTCTCTTTAGATCAGTTAATCCCAAATGAATTTGTCAGGCGAACAGTATAAGGTTTTACAATAAAAAGACCTACACTAGACAAAACATACCGTAAAACCACAGAACAAATATAGACACTGGCACAAAACGAAACAGCAGCTGAATTTAATGTTGGAACGCTCCATTTGTTCCATTTAACCTCAATATGCTAAATTTAGAGCTATGTAACCCAGTGAAACATGTGCCATGTTAACAATGAAAAGGGCAGAAGCAGCAGTGCCGTGACCTTGTCCGTCCGTGGATCCAATTATAACAGAATCTGACGATATTTTAAGACCTTTTTTTGATATTTCAGGGCGCTGGGTGTTTTCTTTGTCCCAGAGAGGAAGGGGCAACACCCAGCGAGCCGCAGACAGAGGTGGGAAGTAGTGGAGTACAAACACTTCGTTACTGTACTTAAGTACATTGTTCTGGTATCAGTACTTTACTCCACTACTTATTTTTCTGACGACTTTTTACTTTGACTTCTTACATGTTGAACCCAAATACCTGTACTTTCTACTTCTTACATGTTGAACACAAATACCTGTACTTTCTACTTCTTACATGTTGAACACAAGTACCTGTACTTTCTACTTCTTACATGTTGAACACAAATACCTGTACTTTCTACTTCTTACATGTGAACCCAAATACCTGTACTTTCTACTTCTTACATGTTGAACACAAATACCTGTACTTTCTACTTCTTACATGTTGAACACAAATACCTGTACTTTAAACTTCACGAGTATCTGTACTTCTACTTGAGTAAAGGATGTGTGTATTTTTGGCCGCAGACGAAGCACCCTGCTGGGGGAAACCCTGCACACCCCCCCCCCCCCCACCCCACAACCTCCAATCCCTGCAGCAAGAACCCTGAGGAGCTGAGGGATACCACAGTGTGTGTGCATGTATGCATTACAACGTGTACACCAAACCACCTAAGTACCTACAAATTAAACGCTACCGAGCTTCACACACACTCAGGTGCCAACACATGGAACTTGTGTGGTCCAAGTGGGACGCTGAGCTCACACTGTGATTACTTTAAAAGGTGGGAATACTCTTACTGGGAGGCAAAATACAGTTCATTTTGGACCTGGAAAAACAGCAGCTGCCAACATATAATCTTGTTACAATCCTATATTCGTAACCACATCAAGGGCATTGACCCATCCTAGTATATAAGAAGTGGGCAGAAACTAGTAAAGAGAAAGATAATTTAATCCTTCAAATTGACTCTCCTCTTGAGCACCAACCTGGTTCTTCTTCTAGCAACTCTTTCTCTTCCTCGAGTTTCATCCACTGTTTCGTTCTCTATTATTCTTTATCCATTTTAGACACACTATTATGATGTGGAGGTCACAAACACATTTCCACACACACACAAACACACACAGGTAGTAAACATCCTCTCTACTGTATAATCACACCGTTAGTTTGCTCTCTTTTTACTTTCACGCTTCATTTTCAGTTCCCTCCTCCTCCTCCTCTCCCTCCTGATATCTGGCCCTCTCGCCCACACCAGTAAACTCTCAGTAGGTTAATGGTTGCTGCAGTCCTGTAATCACAGCTCCAAACAACCGACGACACTGTGAGTTCGAGCCAGACTGTAAACACAAGCAGGGACAACAACAACAACAACAACAAAAGTGCCAAGTCTATTACAAGTGGCCTTAGAGGCTTTAGAAGTGGATGGAGTACGGCTGAAAAGATCACACAACGTGAAACAAGCATTATTACACGGCTCAGTTAAACCCTCAATTCTGATTGGTCGATTTGGACAATCCAGAGGTTGTTAATTTGTACTAACAGACCGTTGCTAAGGAGAACAGACCATTGCTAAGGAGGATCAAGGGACTATGTGACGTTTTACACACTAAAGGGAACAGCAGAAGAAACCTGACAGAAAGTAAACACTAAAGGGAACAGCAGAAGAAGACAGACAAGAAGTAAACACTAAAGGGAACAGCAGAAGAAGACAAACAGGAAGTAAACACTAAAGGGAACAGTAGAAGAAGACAGACAAGACGTAAACACTAAAGGGAACAGCAGAAGAAGACAGACAAACGGACAGGGAGTAAACACTAAGGGAACAGTAGAAGAAGACAGACAGGACGTAAACACTAAAGGGAACAGCTGAAGAAGACAGACAGACAGGAAGTAAACACTAAGGGAACAGCAGAAGAAGACATACAGGACGTAAACACTAAAGGGAACAGCAGAAGAAGGCAGACAAGAAGTAAACACTAAAGGGAACAGCAGAAGAAGACAGCCAGGAAGTAAACACTACAGGGAACAGCAGAAGAAGACAAGAAGTACACACTAAAGGGAACAGCAGAAGAAGACAGACAGGAAGTAAACACTAAAGGGAACAGAAGACGAAGACAGACAGACAGGAAGTAAACACTAAAGGGAACAGCAGACAAAGACAGACAGACAGGAAGTAAACACTAAAGGGAACAGCAGAAGAAGACAGACAGAAAGGAAGTAAACACTAAAGGGAACAGCAGAAGAAGACAGACAGGAAGTACACACTAAAGGGAACAGCAGACAAAGACAGACAGAACACACTAAAGGGAACAGCAGACGAAGACAGACAGAAAGGAAGTAAACACTAAAGGGAACAGCAGAAGACAGACAGACAGACAGACAGGAAGTAAACACTAAGGGAACAGCAGAAGAAGACAGACAGGACGTAAACACTAAAGGGAACATCAGACGAAGACAGACAGAAAGGAAGTAAACACTAAAGGGAACAGCAGAAGAAGACAGATAGAAAGGAAGTAAACACTAACGGGAACAGCAGACGAAGACAGACAGAACGGAAGTAAACACTAAAGGGAACAGCAGCAGAAGACAGATAGAAAGGAAGTAAACACTAACGGGAACAGCAGAAGAAGACAGACCGAAAGGAAGTAAACACTAAAGGGAACAGCAGAAGAAGACAGACAGAAAGGAAGTAAACACTAACGGGAACAGCAGAAGAAGACAGACAGAAAGGAAGTAAACACTAACGGGAACAGCAGAAGAAGACAGACAGACAGACAGACAGGAAGTTAACACTAACGGGAACACAGTATGGGCTCTGGCTGTGTTTAAAGACTTGTTAATGAAAAATAAAATGTGAACAGACTTGGACAGTTACAGAAAACCTCGATCATTTGAAGTCGCAATGTTGTGGCCAAAGTGTGTACACCGTGGAACAGAATATGTGTTCCTTAGTGGAGTCAAAACGATAATTTTTAAATCAGTATTGTGAGTCAACTGGTGGGTTTATCTAGTATGCAGCCATGTAATAAGCGGGATAATGTAAAGCAGGTCAGTCAATATTAAAAGATTATCCCTTAAA